>JASCZW010000993.1:0-352742 GCA_034211315.2 Aedes japonicus | reverse complement strand
GAGCAGACTTATTTCTGGACAGACGTGAAACTTAATTAAAACAGACATCTTATCGAAAGTTTGTTGATCAACAACAAAGGGATTTTAATCGATTAATCATCCGATTATGTTTTCCAATCTGTCAAGTTTATAGTAAAATCAAAATCACCTCAGTTCTGGCGAATTGGAACACAGCCTAAAAGCGTTGACTACTACGCAAATCTCCGACAGTTGTCGGTTGAGAGATCTTTCAGCTTACGAAAACATAAATCAAACAATCCGCACTGGGCGAGAGTGGTTCATCCAAAATTACAAATTGCGTCGGTATTTTTTTAATCATTTGCATAAATCGGTACTCTCTTTATGTCAACGATTCAACATATTTAAAAGAATAAACACGCCATTGGCCGAAATCGAAACGTCAACCAAATTGACATCTTTTCAATACTTGCTGCTAGCGTGGAGGGCTCGAAAAAGTGCGCGTCGCTTCCGGTACTCCTTGACGTCATCTCCTGTGTAGATGGGAAGCCTTTCGGCCGGATTAACGGATATCAAAGCACGCGGCCAATGTAGGTATCTGCGGATATTGTGCGCCAGGCAAGGAAGAAATAATGTAAATCGAAAACATGAAAATAAATACCGGGTCTCGGTGAACGCAATTCTCAGCACAACCTAACAGCCGGTAGGCCAGCAATTCAAATCCGCCGATTACCGAACCCGCTAGCGACAGCAGAAAAGCGGACGGCTGAAGCACATATCGAGTTCGGCACCATTTGCCAACGTCGTCAGGTTTTTCACCGTTTTTCTGGGCTGCTGCCAGCTAAACCGTGTGCCAGTTTGTTTCAGCTGCGTTCTCTATGTGGGATGTCGCGCGGGAACCGTCCAACTTACATAAATCAGATTCTCCCCGGAATCGCTTCTTCAGGTTATCGATGAAGGCATCTTCGCGTCTGTAGTTCTCGAGTAGGACCTGATCCCGCAGTCCCACCCGGTCCCGATCATGAAGTCCCTGTTCCATGTTGGTGCGGGAATTTGGTGGGTTTCTGCAAAATTTGAATGGAAACAGAGGGATTGATTAATTGTTTGGTTTGAAGTAACGGCCTGATAGTGGTTGCTTATCTCAAGGGCTTTAATAGATGCCAGTTTCACAATTTATTGCTTCTTACAGGGATAACTCTCACAAGAACAACATTTCCAACTCAAATTTTCTATCATAAAACAAAACGAGATGGTATCAATAAAGTAGCACCGTCGTTTCTCACACCCATCTCCTGCTGCCAAGCGCCGCAACTGGCGGGAATCAGCGCTGTCGACATCCAAAACAACCCGGCTTCTGCGATGGCTATGTGCTTCAGGTGTCTTACCCCTTGATCAACATAGCAACCAATTGACTGCGCTGAGTTGGCGTGACCATTAACGATCGCGTATTTTTTCCAACCGGTGCCGCAGCAGTTGTTTGATAATAGTTTGTCCGTCCGGTGTTAATTCGGAATCGGAGTAATTGAGGCAAGTTATTATACGCTGTTTCAACCGAGTTCAGCGAGACAGGTAATGATCGGCGACGGGCTGCCCACGATGAGCACGAAAGTAACAGCAGCACGCAATTTATTAGATAAGCCCATCATCCTCTTGTGAATAAATCCATAAAACCTGCAGCAGAAGCTATTAGGCTACGACAGCTGGTAGTGGCAACGAGATGCTCATAGAGGAGGCCAAACCAGTGGGAAGTTTGGGTGCAAATGAAAAGGTTTTTTTAGGTGATTTGTTGCTGTAGTCGTTGGATGATAATTGTGAACAAGTCTGAAGAGTAGAGCGTAACTGCAACTGTTTCCAAAGTTTTGGCCATTTAGGTGAAATTTTCCTCATCCAATGTAAGCTGCTTAACATTGAATAGATTTTTGCACCTAACTATGACACAATGACTTTGACAATTGAAAACCAAAACACAATCGTAAAGACATAGGTAGACGGCAAAATTAGGGGTGACTATTTTCATCGGGTGTCGATGATACGAACTCAAACTCTACCTGTCAGGTTAATTATTCTATGTAAGAACTATGATGGATTCGCTTAAAGTTTGCCTCTATATATTTTGCATTTGTGCCCGTATACCGGAGGAAATGTCTTGCTCAGCTCCTCTCACATCTAGGTTTGTTACCAGAATGTGATGTTGAATATTGTGTTTGAGTTTTTCCACATTCAGATGATTTGAAATCACTTTTTAATGCACGTCTTTTTCCTGTCATTGAGGTTAATCTAAGGCTTGTTAGTGACAGAATCCGGACAGATTAAATTGGTAATAAAACAAATTTGTTGTTAGTTCAATCCTTGTCCACTTTATTCGCCGTACAACGCCAGTTTGCTCGATTCGTTTCTCGCTCACAACAGCTTTTTGAGTCTTCAAGATTCCGCTTTGACGATGGCTCAGGCATTGCTCTGATTGGGCGGAGCTCTGGCGTGTTGGTGGGTTCTTGTCCTTGGGCACCACTTCAACGTTTTGGCAGCATACCACCCATGGCCTTTTTCCGCGTAATGGCAAGATGCCAACCAGCCAAAACAGAACGGAACAATTGTGTCGCTTCAGGAAAGGCAGTGGACGTTTTTGCAGGCACTCGCTCAGATAAATTTCCGGTTGATTTGCTCCGGTCGCAAGTGTAAACATTGCTCTTCGCCGCAGGTACAGATGGTTTGCCATACCAGGATATTTCTTCGCAAACCCTGACAGTATAATGTGCTTGAAAATATCTGCCAACTTTCCCGTCCGGATGCCATATAAAAATTCCTGTTCAGGAAGCTGTTTAAAGTCTCGCTTGACGTAAGTTTCATCATCCTATTCCACGCAATCAAACTTCGTCAGCATCGTCGATACAACTTTCGCGATCGTGCTTTGGCCGACGTGTTTTGGTTTATCGTCGCGATTTGGAGTCACCACCTCTTGTAGTCGACGAAGCCAGCTCGCTTTTTAGCCTATTCGACGGTTGAAGACGCCACTCCCAGCTTCTCGCAAAATCTGGGCTGAGGGTTCGGTTCCGCTCGAAACAGCGTGGCCAACTCTTTTGTCGTCGCTGTGGCACTCCGGCTTTCGATTTCTCCCTGATCCAGCTTTCCTGGCTGTCGACAAACGTTCAACTGAACACTTTTAATACGTTGGTACGTTGGTAACAGTTGATTTAGCTACATTCAACCATTCCACCAATGCACGTGCAAAATTTTGATGCGTTGCTTTCTTCGACGAGATTTTGATAACTGAATTGCTTATCTCAAAATCAAAATAGAGGCGATGATGCTATCCTTCAAAATGACGGATGAGCGAAGCTTTTAAATGCACGATGAAAGGAAATGGTCAATTTTAAGTCGACCAAATTTTGATCGAAAACACCCTTTATTAGTCATCTAAAGCTAATTACAGTTTCCAATTGGGCTGCATAATGAAACTACGAACTTTTGAATTTACACTCCAGCCATTAGGGTCTGTGCGACTTCTCTGCAACCGATTTAGCTGCTTTTGTCCAAAATTTTCGAAATTGTTCCTATAGTTATAGCTTGTTGTTGATATTGGAGAGAGTTCTTCATCACGAGAGCCCAATACCGCTCGATAAGTTGCAACTCCGGTACAATTTAGGGACAGCATGGACTTCATTCGCTTTTACACCATTCCAAAACATCTTTGGCGTAGTGGACAAGATGCCAAATCAGGCCAGAATAGCGAGGGAGCGTCATGGCTGAATGGGAATAGTAACTATCACTTCCTTAGGCATTCTTCACGGTATATGTTCTTTGGCTTGCTCGACCACAGCTGCATATTGCCTGCCAAACCAAACCTTTTTTAGGAACTTACTTTTTGCGTCCTTGAAATGCACTCTCTGCTGCCGTTCCATTGCATAATAAAACATTCCGCGTAGCTGCTTAAAGCCTTCCAGCACATACGTTTCATCGTCCATTATCACGCAGGAAAACTTGTCAAATATTCGCGATACTACTTGCGAGCCCGAGTTTTAGCCGTCACACTCGTTGTTCGGTACAGTTTTCACCTTGAACGTCTTCATACCTTGCCGGTGCTTGGAAGTATGCACGAAAGTTGGGGCACATTTTTATTTTTCTAGCCACAGTAAAGGGCGAACACGAAATTATTGCGTGACACCGAAAATGTCATGCCAATTTTCTTATAATGTTTAGAATCAAACCAAAAATTTAGGGTAGTTTTATACATAAAGGGTGTCCACGATGAGTAAAATTGCCACAACTATGAAATTGCTCTAACCTTTTAACCGTTGGGTAGAATTTAATGAAAATTTGAGTGGATTTTAGTTCATAGTGCATTATTTACATCCTGCAAGTTTTTAAAGTCCCTGTGATCAAAACGCAGAAATGGAGTCGAAAGAACAGCTCGTGCGTGATAAAATCTTGCGCATTTATCACGAGAACAAGGATCTCTGCATCGTTCCATCGCTAAAACGTTGGGAATCGCGAATTCCACGGTGTCACGAGTGATTAGGCGGTTCGAGGAACGGTTGACCACCGATCGGAAGCCCAGAAGTGAAGGTAAAAGTATTCCGTACAACACCAAAAATCACAACCGCGTAGTTGGGGCCTTCAACTGAAATACCGAACGCTCTGTTCGGGATGCGGCTAAGAAGCTGCACCTTAGTCGAAGTTTTGTCCAGAAGGCCAAAACCAAGGCTGGGCTTCGAACGTTCAAGGTACAAAAGGCCCCTAATCGCGACGAGAAGCAGAACAAGTCCGCCAAAACCCAAAGTCAGGAAGTTGTACCTCAACATGCTGGACGAAAGTTGAAATGCTGCATCATGGATGACGAAACATATGTGCAGGTCGACTTCAAACAGATCCCTGGCAACCTGTTGTTCAGCGGCCGAGCGATAAGTTCAGCGTTCCGGAGCATGTCCGCACTCAGAAGATGTCCAAATTTGCGAAGAAATTCCGGTTTGGCAAGCCATCTGCACGTGCGTGAAGCGGAGTGCACCTTTCGTGACCCAGGACACGATGAGCGACAGGTGTGCATAAAGAGTGCCTCCAGAAGCGGCTGCTTCTCTCCTGAAGGCCCACAACGTCCCAACAATCTTCTGGCCGGATTTGGCCTCATGCCACTACTTCCAAGGACGCTGAAGTGGTATGCGGACAATAAGGTCAATTTCGTGCCGAAAATGTTCAACCTCCCAACACCCGGAGCTCCGCCCCATCGAGAAGTACTGGGCGATTATGAAGCAGCACCTTCTTAAACGACCTGATGTAGTGAAGACAGTCGAGGAACTGAAGAAAGTATGGGTTAACATGCAAAAACGGTTGATTCACAGGTTGTGCAGAATCTTATGGCCGGGGTTTAGGCCAAGGTGCGGGCATTTGCGGATGGACTGTAAATAAAATACGAGTAAAATGGTAAAATGAAGTTTAATTATTTCTCAATCCCTGAAAATTTGATGGCATTCGGATGAAAACTCGAATTTTGCGAATCAATTTTGTGTGTGGCAATTTCATCGTGGACACCCTTTATATTTACTTCAAAAATCGAAAGAAAAGTTAATCGATGGAGCCTTGAGTGTAAAATTGAACGCATTTTCGCTTGATGCCCTCCATCAAAGTCTTTACAGTGTCATCCGGTACCAGTTTCTCAGTTTTTGTTTCCATTTTCTTAACATGTCCTTCTCGTCTTTGACTGTCTTCTTGCTCTTCCGAAGTTCCCGCTTCATCTTTGCCCAGTACTGCTCCACCGGGCGCAGCTCCGGACAGTTTGGCGGATTCATGTCCTTTGGAACAAAATGGACAGAATTGGCCTCATACCACTCCAGGACACTTTTAGAATAGTGGCATGATGCCAAATCTGGCCAAAATAGCGGAGCTTCGTCGTGCTGCTGCAAGAACGGCAAAAGGCGCTTCTGAGGCACTCAGATTTGTAGATCTCGCCATTTACTGTGCCCTTTGTCACGAAAGGCTCACTCTCAGTCCGCAAGAGCAGATGGCCTGCCAAATGAGATATTTGAAGGCGAACTTCGACATTTTCTTCTTCTTAAATTTGTCGTCCACATAGAACTTGCTCTTGCCGGTGAAAAACTCCAACCCCGGAATTTGCTTAAAATCGGCTTTTATATACGTTTCGTCGTCCATCACACAGCAGCCATATTTTGTCAGCATCTTCTCGTAGAGCTTCCGTGCCCGAGTTTTAGCCGTCGATTGTTGCCGCTCATCGCGGTTTGGGAAGTTCTGTACCTTGTATGTATGTAGTCCAGCTCTCTTCTTTGCATTCTGGACGTAGCTCTGCGACATGCCGATCTTTTTAGCCAAATCACGGCTTGAGACGTTGGGATTTGCTTTAATCATCCGCTTCACCTTTCCCTCCGTCCCGGTTTTCTTCCAGTTCCTTCGCCGTGGTCCAACGTCAACCGCTCCTGGAACCGCTTCAACACTCTGGAGACGGTTGAATGGTGAATGTTCAACATTTTCCCCAACTGCCGGTGCGACAGGTCAGGAAATTCCAGGTGTTTGGAAAGAATTTGTTCTCTCGACTCGCGTTGGTTCACCTCCATTTTCGTTGAATCGAAAAACACGACTTCGAGTTTGACAGCATGTAAACAATACACATCAATGAGAAAGTGTGCAAAATTTGGTTGATTTTTACCCAATGGTAAAAAAGTTATGCCCTGTTGAATGTGTCTCAATAATTTCGTGTTCGCCCTTTACGTACCGAAAGATCTGGTCTCTTCTGCAATATTTGCTTCACCTTTGCGTCCTTCTGGTGGTTCCTGAGATCTGTTTTTGTTCTGCTCCCAGTCTTCCTGGCTGTTGTCAAACGTATCGCAAGATTTGAGAACGTTATTGACAGTGCTTGCAGGGAAACCAAACTTTTTGCAAGTTTTCTTACTGACAGATCCAGATTTTCATTGCAACCGCACACAATTGCTTTTAGCACTTGCTCTTCTTTCAACGCCATCTTCGATCTTAAGAGCTTGTAGTATCACCAAAAATGATTTTACACAAAGAACAGACACACGTTCACCAGTCTGCGAAATATTTCACGCGTTGATGAAGTATTTCCAGAGATATACATATTTAGGGGTGTTCAAACTTTGCGAACCAGCGTTTTGCTCATGATTATGGGTGGATTCATATCCGAATACTGCCAGTTTTAATTACAAAGCATGTACAGCTGCATCAAATATATCAGCTGGTGCATGTGCGGATTGAAACCCATTCCGTACCCAATGTAGCCTAGAATTTTTCTGAACAACGTAGATAGAGCGAGAATTCAATTACCAGATGAACGAGGCATTGAATCCGATTACAAGATTGGGTTATTTTAATCATAAAAATGTAAAAGAATTGTCTATGGATGCATCAATGAATAGGTCTCGGCGAGGATCTCATATAATTTGACGAATCTGGATATGCTCGTATAATATTCTGCGCATCTAAAGTTCTTACGATCGTTGAAAAAAGGTACCCTTAGACCCAAAAAGAGGCCCTCGGAATCGATTGGAGTGTTGAGAGGTTCGCTTACTACTTTGTTTGTAAACAATTTACTATCAGGACAAATTCGGAAGCAAACGCTTTTATGTTTGGCGAGTTGCACCGAACGGGCCATGACCCAGGCTGAGGCCTGGGCATTGCGGCTTCTTTCATAAAGAGTTCTCATTGAAAAAGTTCCGGGACATCTGAATTCGTCTGGTGGTCAATATGTCGAAACAAGCTACTGATTTCATAAACAGATCTCTAGAAGGAATCTACCAATCCCATGCTCCAGTCCTTCATTCCAGTTGAGACATACGGATGCTCGATGTACAAATGCTGTTTCGGAATTCAATGACAACAGGCAACAGGTGTAAGAGTTCGCAAGTCAATTCCTCTGAGTGCTCAATCAAACGAAGTCATCGAGTGTCAGAACCAAGGTGTTATTAAAGCAATGGTGGCTGCAAAGGAAGAGGGTAGAAATCGACATTGTTGGAGGAATATATCCACACCCTCAAACCTCGTAGCACACTTGTTGCAATTCGTCTAAAGTGACTGCTATATAACTGATTTGAGTCACAATCAAGTTACTGCAACCAATTCTTTGATGGATATGTGTTGGTTTGCAACACGCACAAACATAACTCTTGACTCGAAGCCGCACCATTTGAACACCTCGTTGGGTAGCGTGACCGAGGGACCTTTCCATGCTTGTGGACTTCTAAGGAAACACTAGACAGAGAGTCCGTTCAGGAAGACAACTTAGCTAAGTGGATAAGTAAAAAGTTTGCTGACAAAAAACATGGTGCAAAGTAGGGCAACATCAAAGTGGTCACAAAATATTACGATAAAACAGAAAAAAAAACTACAAGGTACAGCCCCATTGGGTTGTTTGGAATGATGCCGTAGAACTACGTAACTGAATGTAGGCCATTTAAATTGTACAATGCAATATTCCTTGAATTAACCCTTTTTAGGCCAGGTTTTACTATACAAATATTGAATTGAAAAAAAGTAGGCTATATTATGTGCGATGTGTTGCGTCGTCCAAACTGTCCTAGAGTTTAGAACTTAAGATCTACAGTTGTAACAGTAGCTTTATCCGTTTTGCATGTTATGATATATATATATATATATATATATATATATATATATATATATATATATATATATATCTATATATATATATATATATATATATATATATATATATATATATATATATATATATATATATATATATATATATATATATATATATATATCTATATATATATATATATATATATATATATATATATATATATATATATATATATATATATATATATATATATATATATATATATATATATATATATATATATATATATATATACATATATTCAAACATATTCAATTAATGCCCTGGAAGATCAACAGACATCGTGAGATAATCTTGGGATATTCATGCCAAACAAACTAACTTAACTTTGTATAGCTCACAAAGCTACTTTAACAAATGTTAATTTCATGTTTTCAATGACCTGAAACTAACAAGATTATCCTCTGACGTCTGTGGACGTTTCAGAATATTCATTTCAAAAATCATAACAATAAATAATATGTTTGAATAGTTTGGTATAGCCCAAAAGGTCACGGTTACTACTGTATATCTTAATTTCTGAACTCAAGTCAGTTTTTACGAACTTGAACATCCCAAAATAATCTGATAATGACTGGTTACATTACAGAAGATTCACTGAATGTGTTTTAATGCATATCATCACTTTTCATAGGTTATAAAGCTACTGTTACGGCTGTAGACCCTAACTTCTGAAATCAATGGCAGTTTACGTTACCTAGAACATCCAAAGATATCTCATTATATCTGTTTACTTTACAGAAGACTCACTTAAACTGGTCAAATACATATTGTTACTTTGTTTAGTCCAGAAAGCTACAGTTACAGCTAAAGATTTTAAGTTTTGAATTCCAGGATAGTTTGGATAACCAAAAATATTATTTCAAAATGTATGTTGGTCTTCCAAGGTATTCCATGAATATGTTTCGATACGCAGCGTAGCTTTGCATAACCCAGGAAGCTCTTGTTGCAACTGCAGGTTCTATGTTCTGATCTCAAGGATAGTTTGGATAATCCAGAACATGTCATATTGCTTTACAATGTTTGTTGACCTATAAGAGTATTAATTAAACATGTTTAAATATTTATTGTTACTTTGTATTGCCTAAAAATTACTGTTACAACTGTAAATCTTCAGTTCACAAGGACAGTTTGGATGACCTAGAGGATCAGTCATAAGTTATAAAGTATTGAAGGTTGACCTTCCAAAAGATTCATTGAATATGTTTGAATAAATATAGTTACCTTACATAGCCCAAAAAGCTGCTGTTACAACTGTAGATCTAGTGTTCTGAACTTTTAAACAGTTTGTATGACCTAGAATTTCCCAAGATTGTCGCATTATGTCTGTTGACCTAGTATACTATTCAATAATTATTGTGAAATACATATTGTTCCTCTGCATACTCAAAAATCTACTGTTACAATTGTAGATCTTATGTTCTGAAGTCTAGGACAGCTTGGATAACCCCGATTATCCCAGTTTATCTCGTAATGTTTGTTTATGTCTTAAACATTCACTGAATATGGTTGAATACGTAGCGTTACTTTGAATCCCAATCTTCTTCTTCAGTCAGTCCAAGGCCGGTGTGGCCTCTGCTGTACACAGAAGTTGTCTCCATTGTAATCGGTCCATGGCTGTACCTCGCCAGCCTCGCTGTCTGCAGAGAGTTCGCAGGTCGCCTTCTACTTGATCGATCCACCTTGCTCGTTGCGCTTCTTCTTCCTGTACCCATCGGTTCGTTTTCGAGATCCATTTTAACTGGGCTGTCGTCCGATATTCTAACGACAGGCCCAGCCCATCGCAGTCGACCGATTCTAGCAATGTATACGATGGGAGGTTCTCCCAGCAACTGATGCAATTCGTGATTCATTCGCCTCCTCCACGTTCCGTCTTCCATTTGCACTCCACCGTAGATTGTACGTAGCACCTTCCGTTCAAAGACACCAAGGGCGCCTTGGTCCTTCACTATCAATGTCCATGTTTCGTGGCCGTTGAGAACTACCGGCTAATTAATGTCTTGTAGATGGTCAACTTTGTAGTTCGGCGAACTTGGTTCGATCTCAGCGTTCTTCGGAGTCCAAAGTAGGCACAATTGCCAGCTATAATGTGCCTTTGTATCTCTCTATTGGTGTCGTTATCGGCGGTCACCAATGAGCCAAAATACGCGAGTTCGTCTTCTACCTCGATTTCATCACCGTCGATCTGAACTCGTGGTAGGAGACTAACAATGTCTTTTCGTGAGCGTCTTTCCTGCATGTTTTTTGTTTTCAACGCATTAATCACAAGCCCAATCCCACCAGCTTCAGCCTTAAGTCCGATGTACGTTTCCGCCATCGTCTCAAAGTTACGTGCTACGATATCAACGTCGTCGGCGAAGCCAAATAGTCGGACAGACTTGCTGAAGATCGTGCCACTCGTGTCTATCCCAGCTCTTTGAATCACACCCTCCAGTGTAATGTTAAACAACAAACAGGACAACTCATCGCCTTGCCCTAACCGTCTCCGAGATTCGTAAGGACTCAAGAGTGTCCGTGATACTTGGACGAAACACATTACTCGATCCATCGTTGCTTTGACCAACCGCGTCAGTTTTTCCGGAAACCCATATTCGTGTATAATCTGTCATAGCTGGTCTCGCTCGATTGTTACATAAACTGTTTTGAAAGCGATGAAAAGATGGTGTGTGGGCACGTTATAGCCACGTTATTTGAATCCCAAAAAGCTTTAGTTACAACTGTAGATCTTAAATTATGAACTGAAAGACAGTTTTGATGACCTAGAACATCACAAAGTTATTAAATAATGACTATTGAACATCCAAAAGGTTCATTCAATATGTTTGAATACATATCATAATTTTATATAGCACTTAAAGCTATGATTGCAACTGTAGATCTGAAGTTTTGAACCCAAGTGCACTTTGGATAACCTAGAACATACCAGAAAGAAACAAAAATGCAAATGCATATACCTTCTCCTAAAACAACGCTGTGTACTATTAATAAGGCATTTATTTTTTCTTCCTGAACAACTTCATGTTCAAGATGTTCTAGGTCGTCAAACAGGCCTTAAACTCATATGTTTGTTTTAAATATATTTCTCAGATAGAAGTATTGATGTAGAACAAATTTGCCGAAAACAGTGTACTCATTTATACAGTCTGTGATTTTATACAGGAATTTTCCTTTTGGGGTCATATATGATCAATTACGCCTGAAGGAGTTAATATACTTTTAAAGACAAGGCTTAACATTTATAATTTTTTCAAAAGTTTGTGACCCGAAATCAACATTGTTTTTTTTTGTAAGTTGATGCGTAGAAATATTTCCGATCGATTGGTGCAAAATTTTTGATTTTTTTCAGAAATGACTGAGATATTAGCGCTCAAAATCTGACCACCTTTCGTGATGGCATGCATTGTGATTGTATTTTTAAATTGTACCCTGTACAGAAAATAAAGACGTAGTTCTACGTCATAAATGAATAGGGACAGTGAAACATGTAGAGATTGAGTGGGGCAAATTAATCTATATATATGAAAATGAATTTCAGTTGTATGTCTGTCTGTCTGAACCTTATACACTCGGAAACTACAGAACCGATCGGCGTGAAATTTGTATGCATGAATTTCTTGGGCCGAGTTTGGTTCTTATTATGGTTTGAGGCCCTTTCCTTCTTCTAGAAAGAGGGGCCCTACACAAATAAAACACAAATTTCTGCATAATTAGAGAATCTAAGCAATGGAAATGAAACCAAATTTGGCATGTGAGGGTTTTTAAGGCAAAATTTTCTTTTATCGTGGTTTAAGATACCTCTGCCCTCCAAAAAAGGGGGAGGAGGGCTCTTATACAAATGAAACATAAATTTCTGCACAACTCGAGGAACTAATCAATGCAGATGGAACCAAATTTGGTATGTGGGGGTTTTTGAAGACATGAAACGTTTTTATATTGTATTTTGAATCCATTCCTCTTTCTAGAAGTGGAGGGGGGGAGGCTTTTATACAAATGAAACATAAATTTCTGCATAACTCGAGAACTAATCAAGCAAATGGAACAAAATTTGGCATATAGAGGATTTTAGAGGCAAGCAATGTGTCTATGATGGCTCAAGACTTCTCCTTTTCTTGAAAGAATGGGGAAGGGGGCTTTCATACAAATGATACACACATTTATGTATAACTCGAGAACTAAGCAAGCAAAGGAAACCAAATTCAGCATTTGGGAGTTTTTGGAGGCGAGAAATGTTTCTTTGGTGGTTTGAGATCCCTCCCTTCCCTAGAAAGGGGGCTCTCATACAAATGAAACTGAAATTTCTGCATAACTCGTGAACTAATAATGCAAAAGGAACCAAATTTTGTATGCAGAGGATTTTGGAGGCAAGAAATGTTTCTACGGTGATCCGAGACTCCTACTCTCTCGGGTAGGAGGTAGGGGGGCTCATGCAAATGGAGCACAAATATAAACCAAACATGAAAGTTATCCCCACCGTAATGAAAATTTGTATGCAGGAGTTTTTGGGGGAGAAGGTTTTTATGATAGATCGAGACTCCTTCCCAGTCTGGTAGGGGACGCTCCCATTCAAATGAAACACAAATTTCTGCATAGCTCGAGAACTAATCAAGCAAATGGAACCAAATTTTGTTTGTGGGGGTTTTTGGAGGCAGGATTTTTTTCTGGTGGTTGGAGACTCCTCCGGGTACCTCTCATACAAATGAAAAGAACATTTCAACCAAATGAGAATCATCCAGGCAACTGAAACACAAAATTTGTGTTTCTAGGGTAAGCAGCATATTCTGATAGAGGTTTGAACCCCTTCTTAGTCAAGAATGGGGGATGCTTGAGTTACTCTTAGTGCTGCATTATGCAGAAGAAGTTAAACTAATGTTATGCAAGAGAAAATTTCATTCAAACTGACAGGATACGGCGTAGTTTGAAGATATGTGTTTTGTCTATGAAATGGTTCTTCACAGAAAGAAAAACCATGGTAGAAACGAAAGATCCCAGGGTTAAATAAAAAAGACACACCTACGTTTTATTTTGCAGAATTTACACACATTAGCAAACGAAAATATGTTAACAAAACTTATTCCTTAAAAAAACAACCATTAAAGTACCAGTTCTATTAAATTTTCATTCATTTAGCTGCAAGCGTAGCCAGGCTCGCACCGGATTCAGCTAGTAGAGTGATAATTACAAAATGGTAATGAATAGCTTAATAAATTTAAGAAATAAACAGGATTGAAAGGTTTTGGAAGTAACGTTGGTTCGGAGAGGATAAGAAATTTGGAAAATTAGATAAGAAGGATAAGAAATTGGGAAACAGCTTAGGTAGTTAGCGGCCAAACAAAATATGAGAGAAGCTGAGAGGGAAACAACATCGGATATAATAAACTGAATGAAGAGAAACATACATAAAGTCTAGTAACAGTCAAGACATATTTTAGTCCTTATTACATTTTATGTCTTATGAAAAGTGACAATACTCGTTTTGCAATTGTGCGAGGATGAGCTTAGAATAAGTAAAACATGTTTAGTCTTCATTATATGAATTCTCATTGTCTATTTGATGTTCTATAGTTTGAATTGGTTATGACTAAGGTTCTGATGCATGGTCAGTATCGGAGCCATAGTTTGTTTTCTTTGCAATGAATCTGATTTTAACTAATAAAGGGGCGCGCCTTTGAAGAGTGCTCTCACTCCTCAAAGGGTTTAAATAGCGGAAACTTTCAATAAAATTTGATTAATTGCCAACAAAACAAACAATGACAACTGTAACAACACCGAATACCTCATCATTTCTCAATAGTGATGAGGTAAATCGACATGTACTAAACAAAGGATACGGGATATACTACAATAGATCAAATTACTGGTCGCAGTGGTTAATGTCCCGAATAGAGGAAACAAAAAAAAAAGTCTTGTGATTGACCGTGGCAAGGAGAGGTGTCTTTAATTAACTATTCGAAAACTAACATGGCAAACAAAATGGAGCCCGTACCTCCAACAATTCACTACAGCACCAGCATAGTTTTAGATACACGGAAAAAATAATTAATTTTAACAAGCGTGTAAAATTTTCCCTCCTTTAATTCCAAACCAAAGGAGGCATAAACAACGAAATTGTTTGCAATCTTTCATGCGCCATACAACAATGTTTACAATCTTCCATACAACAGACTAGATTCAGGCGTTATCTGGCTTAAATTTACATGAAACATGCCATTAATTTCTTCCCTTTATGTGCATTAAAATTCAATGTTTCTTTTTATCTGTGTAGAATTGAGGGGTCCATATTAGTTTCAGGTAGAGGTGTAGGTAGAAGTCCAGCATAGAAATTAGTGGATGTGGTATCTACGAAGATGTTAAGTGGGGGGCATGAAATGTATTCTTGAATAGCGTTTGAGTATGAGGCACTGAAGAAGTCTGCAAGTAGTAGACGAAATACGCGTATTTGCCAAAGGATAATCAACAATAACAGAATTAAAAGCAATTACATTAACCCACCCAAAAGCTCTTCATCCGTGACATATTTGATCACTTTCTTCCTCTCCCACAGAAAGTGGCTATAGTCATTCACTTCAGAATGTAAAACATCTAAACCTTTCAAAATGTCCCGGGAACATTAGCAGACACCTAATATCACAATTCACATATTCTGTTTGTTTATGCACAAATGCAAATTCATAATTGAATCATAGCTTTTCGTATTTCATTTTGTATACATGTTTCTACAATGCCAATTGCGTGTTCTGATTTATATCAAATGATGATCATATTGCTCTTATTGCAAATTGATTTCATTTTCTCCAAAGCAATGAAACTTACTCCATCTCGAAATTTATTATTCTGCACTGCTTCTTCTCCAATCGAACAGAAATTTGACAACTTCGATAATTTTTCAAACCTTTGACACTTGTTTAAAAATCACAAAACAGTCGAAATTCGCCCGAAAACACATTTGATACCATTAAAAACTCTCCATCAACTACGTACTTTCCCGTTCCCAGCTCGATAGTGCTAGGTACATTCTCTACGAACGCGATTTCTGTCAGTTACTGACTAATGATACTGATAAACGCCCGATAGCGCTACAAAATGGACTGGACCGAGCATCTCATTGTATATTTGCCTTCAAAGGAATGATGATGTGTTGTGGTCTGTCACACTTGAGTGTGATAAAAACGAGAATAAGAAACATCAACGAAATAACCTTTGTCGTAGAAATAAAAAGAACAGTTACGCAAACAAACGGTCTGCATCAATTATCAATCAGGGCTGGACAAATTGGATGCAGAATTTTCAATATCTCGTTTCAACCAGTTTCGATAACCTCGCCAAGGTGCTAATCGTCGAGTTATCTCGGTCAGAGAAAACAGAATGATACTCGGCTAGAATCGATGGTAACCGGAATCGATAAGCAACCGACGCAGTTGTGTTTTCAATGGCCTATGTAAACAAACTATGCCATTTGGTTTAATCTTTCGATAATATTTGTTATCAAAACAGTCAATGTGTGCTGTATATCATATCGCGGTAAAGTCTGTTTGAGTGCACGATAAAACGTGACGCCCATGTGTCGCGTACTCGAGATGTTCAAACGTTCATCTGGTTGAGGTGGCTTCCTCAAACGATGAAACCGTTTCTCTTCCTTATCAGAGAGCAATCGGAATCGAGTATGAAAAAAATAATCCTCTAGCAACTAAATGGGAAACGAGATCAAGTCAGTTGATGGTGTTTGGTGGAAGGAGTACGAAATTGTAATTAGCCTAGAAAACATGAAAATGTGTGGATCTCGATGCATAGTAACTGCAGCACTCTCAGGCTATCAGTGCTATTCCAATAAAAGAAAGGTGACTGTCTTATCACCGTTTAAAGTCAATTAAAATCCAGCCCAGTCCAGACTCCAGAAAGCCTTGTCTGAATTCCGGTGAAATGAGATCAAAGAAATTTACTTATTGTAGAGAAAAAGAATACCGTTTGCAAGAATATTAAAAACAAAGAGTAGAATAGAAGATTTTGTTCAAATACTGTCTGAACCTACTTTTATCGCTTCAGCAATAAAAACTGAAAGACAGACTTTCCTGTTTTCAACTGGAACGACAATGTTGGAAGTGATAATGAGCGCATTGCACTCAAAAACGAAACACATCGTCCACGTCGCCCATATCGTATCGTATCGTATCGAAGGGGTTGAGCAGTTTTGCGGCAACAAACGCTGATTAGTGATCTGAGCGTGCGTGACGGAAATCTATCGGCAACGTCTTAACATGATGTAATGAGGTGTTAAATGGGTTTCCGCTTGATGAGCACCACGAAAACAGATCGTTGTTCTTTTTCCCCTATGAATTTGGTAATTTATAGCAAGAATATTGAATAAGAAGCACGACCTCAAACGCTTCGCGAGGCTACACAATTTTCAAAATAGTATGTTTTTTCAGATACTGGTCATAAAAATGACGTTTGACAAAGTTCGTTCTTATCCTTCCAGTTTTCACGCTGCTTTTCTGGATGCTAGGATTAACGTAGAGTTTGTCAAGTTCGTGGTTCGTTACTTCACACGCACACACCGTTCTCATGCACACCGCCAAAGATGCTAATAAGGTTCTATATCCACATTAATCGGACACCTTCAAATCATTGTAACTTTTGAAATATTGCACGCAGGAATGAAAAATTTAACTGCCGGCATAGCTGAGAGTCTATGATGAAAAAAGACTATGATTGATGTTTGCATTTCATGTTTAGTATTCAAGATGGCGACGAGAAATACAAGTGCGCGAGCGAATTTTGTACGGGCGTACGGCAAATCCTGACTTGTCAATACGGGACCTTGCAAAAACATTGGATTTGCCTAAATCCACTGTTCACGATGTGCTCAAATCATTTTCGGAACGTTTGACAGTGGAGAGGAAACCGAGAAGTGACAAAAACATTGGACGCGCTGATCCTGTCATGGACCGAAAGGTGAAAAGGATATTAACGAAAAACCCAAATCTCTCCATTCGAACGGTGGCTCGTAAAATAGGGATGTCGCCTGGTTTTGTCCAAAAAATCAAAACAACGTTTGGGACTTAAGTCGTATAAAGTAAAAACAGTTCCAAATCGCAACGACAAACAGAACTTGGCAGCAAAATCACGGGCTCGACGTTTGTACTGCGAATATTTGACGAAGTTTTCATGCGTTGTTATGGACGATGAAACTTATGTCCTGGAGGATTTCAAGCAGCTTCCAGGGCTGGCTTTTTATTCTGCTATGGCCAGAAATGCTACAGCTGAGCATTTCAGAACGAAGAAGGCATCGAAATTTCCCAAAAAATACCTTGTGTGGCAAGCAATTTGCACGTGTGGCAAAAAGAGTAAATCTTTCGTCACTACAGGCACAATCAACAAGGAGATCTATCAGAAAGAGTGTCTGCAGAAGCGATTGCTACCCTTCATCAAAAGTCACAAAGAAAAACCTTTGTTCTGGCCCGATTTGGCATCATGCCACTATGCTAAAACTGTGATGGAGTGGTACCAAGCAAATCAAGTGAACATTGTACCAAAAACCTCAAACCCGTCAAATTGCCCAGAGCTACGACCAATCGAGAGATATTGGGCTCTGATGAAGCGGAAGCTTTCTGGAAAGAAGCAAGGAATCAAAGACATCAAACACTTCCAGCAAATTTGGACAAAGACGGCTTCTACGATTTCTGAAGAGTCTGTACAAACCCTAATGGACGGAGTTAAGCGCAAAGTTCGAAAATTTTATGCAAATACCGAATAACTATGTTTTGTCTTCACGAATTGTTAAAACACATCCCATGAATCTGAAATAAACAA
Source organism: Aedes japonicus (assembly GCA_034211315.2). NCBI lineage: Eukaryota > Metazoa > Arthropoda > Insecta > Diptera > Culicidae > Aedes > Aedes japonicus. The sequence continues at coordinate 334,354 of JASCZW010000993.1, read as the reverse complement.
CTACGACGGAAATATAATGTGAAATTTATGTTTTATTAATGTTTTGAGGTGTCTGGATTATTGCGGATACATACCTTAAGCAAGTGATGTTTGAAAACACAAAGTGTTTTCAGGTCATTCCTGAGCATTTCTAGAATTATTTTTCTTAGGTAGTAAGTAATAATGTAAACAAAAATTATGTTTTTTCACGGAATGATAGGTTGGGTACTCCTCAATATGAATTATACTCAACATAATGGGATGCAGCGAATTACTGTTATATTTGATTTAACAAAATTGGCTTAAGTTTCAAACTACTCCATAACGAACTTTTGTCGCTTTCGTAGCTTTGTTAGTTTGGCTTAAGTGCTTTTCTATGCTCCTCGCCGACCTATCCAGCCGATTCATTCTGGCGTAAGCAACATGACAGATTATTGCATGCCGAAACAGATTTGACAAATGCTTAATATTATTTTGCGACACGTCGTAACGTATTCGGTGGATGTAACGTGATAACTTTCCGAACGACTTATAATGTGATCGTATTTTCCCTAGCTGAAGTTAAGACATTGAATTGAATTCATCGCAGTAAGGGGGAGGTGGGGTTCAACTGAATGGAAATCTTTCTGATCGATCCAAGTTCAACCTTACTTACTTTTGTTGGTTCCACATATTTGCGTCGACATATTAGGGCGTGGTTTATAAATAGTCATTGTAATTAGCGTCAAGACGTCATTCATGGACGTTCACGACCTATTGAAAATTTGCTCTAGATTTGTTCTAGAGCCGCACGATGTAATCTCATATTTGCTGTATTATGACTATAAAGTATGCATGTTTTCGAGAGGAAACTGTCGTCATAATTTGCTAGCTCAGGGCTCTATCCACTCAGGGTCGGCAGTTTCTTGCTTCAGGAGGACACACAACTTTATTTACAACCATAAAAAACCAATAGCGGACCAGATAGGGACACTTAGACAGTCTTTCCCTAAAGAAATAGGCACGACACCAGGAATAAGCTTAATCATATATTTAATCCAAGATACATTCATTTTGTATAGGGGGGTTCGTTGCGGCCGTTACAGGATCGGTGGGGCCCATGGCCATGTAACATGTGAGTAGAGAGAGAGAAGGAAGGACAGCAATTACGAGCTGATTACCTTGATGGCCCACGAGGCTGGTGTTCTGCTGCTGGGGATCGTCCATCTTAAAGCACGTTTCCAATTCCGGAATCTCCTCGTCTACAACGGCGTGATAGTGTATTCCCGACTCGGACCTCACCGACAACCGGGACAAAACTCGCCGAACCAATCAGGTTAACACTGGGCTTCGAAATTACTTGCAGATTGACGATAGCGATAGCCACTACCATATCCTTCCGGTGTTGCTCACCGACGTTCCACGTGCTCGTTTACGAGGCCGAAGCACATTGGTTCTTGGGTGCCAATAAGCGTGGCGAACTCATCTGGACCTCACAGGACCCTCACCATAAGACTTAGGCTACGGCTCATCCGCAACGTGTGGTTGGACAATATCGGGTACTTATCAACCACCAGCACTGGTCTCGCCGGATCTCGAATCACTTCCTCTGGTCTGGGATTCACTATCACCACCAGGAGCTGGGCTACCGGAACACCACTACGTTGACGTCGGTTCTATGCACCAAACTGGTCCACTGGATTCGGTGGCTCGATCACTACACGAATTGCGCTCTCCTTCGAACCGGTCATTTTCTTTATCTACACACTCAGACACTTGTTTTACTGAAATCTGTAAAGTTTTACCGAATTCTCAACAGCTGAACGTTCGGTAATCCAATTTTACGGATTTCGTTAAAATTTTACCACTGAAACCCGTTAAATTGGATTACCGAACGATCAACTGTTGAGATTTAGGTAAAACTTTACAGATTTCTGTAAAAAAAATCTAAGTGTATAGGTCGTTTTTCTTCTATCTTCGTAGATATTTAACCTACGATAAACCTTACTCGTTTGGGGTTCGTCTCGGTTCGTATTATTCCGTTGCAATTCTTTTTTACGGCTGACTCGCAGGGCCGGACACCAACCCCATACTTTCCGGAGGACCATAGTGCACAGTTGAGCTCAAAGTCTTTTACTGACACTCGGACGTCGATCAGCTGTCCGGACATGGGGGACAGATGCTGTTGTGAGCCGTTCCTCCTGGAGAACAGACCCTCTGGTTTGCAGGAGCAAACTATGGACGAAAACGGCTTTTCTGGGCTTTCATCAAAGCAACGACGAACGGTGTGCAAAACTATCCAGTTCATCCGAATCTCGTCGGGGACTGCGACCAGGTGACGGACTCTCATGCCTTCTATTCAACATCGCTCTGGAAGGTGTAATGCGACGAGCCGGGCTCAACAGCCGGGATACGATTTTCACGAAATCTGGTCAATGTGCTTTGCCGACGACATGGATATTATCGCAAGAACATTTGGAACGGTGGCAGAGCTCTACACCCGCCTAAAACGCGAAACAGCAAAGGTCGGACTGGGGGTGAATGCGTCGAAAAAAAGTACGTGCTGGTAGGCGGAAGTAATGCCACGATAGACGGGAATACCTTCGAGGTGGTGGAGGATTTTGTCTACCTCGGATCCTTACTGACGGCTGACAACAGTACGAGTCGTGAAACTTGAAGGCGCATCAGCAGTGGAAGTCGTGCCTACTACGAGTTCCAGAAGAAACTGCGGTCTAAAAAGATTCACCCCGCATCAAATGCACCATGTACAAAACGCTAATAAGACCGGTGGTCTTCTACGGACACGGGACATGGACCATGCTCGAGAAGGACCTGCGAGCACTCGGAGTTTTCGAGCGACGCGTGCTACGGACGGTCTTCAACGGTGTACAGGAGAACGGTGTATGGCGGCGAAGGATGAACCACGACCTCGCTACACTCTGCGGTGAGACCCGGCATCCAGAGAAGGGTGGCCAAAAGCCGGAAGGATACGGTGGAGCGGGAGCTACCTCGCTGCAAGAATGCCGGACAACAACCCTGCAAAGTTGGTGTTCACTACTGATGACTTACGTCAAGTCAGACTTTAACCAGTTTCCTGGACAGGAATTTCATACGGCAACCGGACGGAAAAAGGTGACAGATATTATTAAGCACTAAACTAAACTGTCAAAGTTCGCGAAGAAATATCTGATGTGGCAGGCCATCTGTACCTGTGGCTTGAAGAGCATTGCAACCGGAACCGTCAACCAGGAAATTTATCTGAGCGAGTGCCTACATAAACATCTTCTGCCTATCCTGAAGCGACACAATTGTTCCGTTCTATTTTGGCCGGATTTGGCATCTTGCCATTACGTTAAAAAGGCCATGGAGTGATATGCTGCCAACAACGTTCAAGTGGCGCCCAAGAACAAGAACCATCCCAACACGACAGAGCTCCGCCCAATCGAACAATATTGGGCCATCGTCAAGTGGAACTTTAAGAAGATTCAAAAAGCAGTTTTTAGCGAGAAACAGTTCAAGGCAAATTGGCGTTCTGCGGAGAATAAAGTGGACAAGGAGACTGTACAAAATCTTATGGCAGGTGTTGAAAAAGAAAGAGAAATTGACTTATTAGTGAATACTTTGATCGACTAACACCCATTACAGTTAGACCAAATTTTGACCGGAACACCCTCTATCAACGTTTTGCACATGGTACATTTAGAGCAGGGGTGAATCTTTTTGACCGCAAGTTCTCAGTATCCACGACATCCACTGATTATGTGACTTCGGATTTCATGGCTGTTGTCGTTGTCTACCGCAAACAAGGATGCAAGGTAGACGAATTCATCCATCACCTTGAAGGTATCCCCGTTTATTGTAACTCTGCTTCCTGTCGGGCTCTGTTCCTTTTTGGGCAAAAAAAAAAATTTTGTTGTTGTAAATACTTCAAATTTCAAAAACTGAATTTAGACCATTGCATGAAAAGGTTGCAATGCAAACAAAATCAAAGTAATTTAAACTATTTATGCATGTGAATTGATCAACTCTATTTAGTCTTTTTTACGCGGTTTCATAGTAAAAGTGGAACGTATCCCCATGTAAAAAAACCTCTGTGTACATTTATAAAACAAACAATTTTAAATCATTCCTTAAACACAACTATCGACAAGGATGTGTACGAGAATGAATATCTGCATTAGCGGTTGCTACCATTCATAATGAGCAAAGACTCTTCAGTTCTGTTTTGACCTAATTTGACTTCTTATCACTCTGAAAAATCCGTCCTGGAATAGTATAACACATAAGAGCTCAAATACGTGTCAAAAATAGTCAGTCTGCCTAAGTGTCCAGAACTTCACCCGATAGAAAAATACTGGGCTCTGGGTTCAGCGGAAACTCATCGAAACTAAATATAAAGCAAATGGGATTGAAAATATTAGAGAAGATGGAGAATCGCCACCGCTAGCGTACCTGTGCATACTGTGTGGAACAAAATGGCGGGTGTACCACATAAAGTTCGATAATTTTACAGAAAGAAGGATTAACATATCAATCAACTGTTTTTACTGTATATTGATATTGTGCTCTTGAAATTTCACTTAGTTTTGCACACCGTCCATAGTAGCTTTCATTAGTATTGTGAGCTTCTCGGGAAAACCGTTCTCGTCAATAACTCTTCACAACTCGGTGCGGTCGACATTGTCGTACACCGCCTTTAAGTCAACAAACGGATGAAGCGTTGGGAACTGATGTTCACGACATTTTTATAGGATTTACCATACAATGAAGATCTGATCCGTTGTCGAGCGCCTGTCGGGGAAACGAACACACCAACTCGCTATGGTGTCAAAGCTGCACAATCCACCAATGAGCTGATCATCCGGTAACACAAGGTAATGCGAATCCCGACAGTGGCTCAAGTCGTTGACGAACAGAATAAAGATCAAGGGACCGAGGTGGCTACCTTGAGGCACGCCAGATGGTGTTGCAAAGCAACTTGACTCAATGGAGCTAAGCTTCAATTAAGCGGATCTGTCAAGTAGGTATGACCGTAACCACATGATGAGCCAATAACGAAATCCTAGTTTCTCGGGCTTCTTCATTGATAATCCGTGATGTACTTTATCAAACGCTTTGGAAAAGTCTACGTAGATACTGTCAACTTGGCATCGCTTTTCCAAACTGGAGTTCAGCGCGCTTACATATGCCATTAAGTTTGTAGCACTAGAGCAATTCTTCACGAAGCCGTGCTTTTATTGCGAGATGATGGGCTTAGCAGCTGAATACATTCTATCGTGAATCAAGAGCTCAAGCGTCTTGGCTAAGCAGCAAAGAATCGAAATAGGTCGGTAATTCTTTACATCGTGGACGGGAGAGACCGCAGGCAACTTCCATACACCGGAAAGGTAGTCTCCGATAGCGACAGGTCTAATAGCAAACACACAGAGGTAGCAAGTAGCTCAGCACATCGACGAATAAATAAAAACGAAGCCTACCTGACCCAGGATCTTTCGAAGGGTCAACAGTTCTCAGTGCACTACTGACATCTTCTACGGGTTGCTAAGTAAATTGTATATCGTATGATGGCAAGTGATTCAAGAACTCGGTAGAGAGCATAGTAGCATAGTAGACCGACTTGAAGAAATCTGCGAAAAGTTCGACTGAACCTTCGAGGCCTCGACTGGTTGCAAAATCGAAAGTCCGCCGGGATCGACTGTGTTGTCTTTTCTGCTTTTAACAAACCGCCAGAAAGAGGAGGGATCCATCTTAACCTCGTCTAGGATTTGGTCGAGCGGCGAGGGTGATTGTCTATGAAAAAGGTAAATAAAGAAGGAATACTCTGCAGCTCAGAAACTTGGTCGTGGCAAATTTCTTGGGTGAACGGGCTGCCCCATCAACGTTCAAAAGTGTCTGAACTAAATGAACAGCTTGTGATGCGATGGGGGATCATTCCCCTAATATTTCCAAATGTAGCTCGTTGGTTTTTTTTACTATCGTAAAGATTGGGCCACGCGTACGGTTCATGGATATATGAACAATAAACAATATCAAAAAATTCATGGTTGCCAGTTTTGTTCGAAAATTCGAACTGCCACTAACTTCGAAAATTCATAACTCAAGAACAATTCATCGTAGAACAATTATATTTTCTCCGAACTGTAATAAATTTTCTCAAAAATTTGGAAAATACAGTTAAAAAAAAAATCCTCTCAAATTTTCCACAGTGAAGGTTTTTTTTTGGAAAAACCATAAAAACAATTTTGTGATTCATGAAACATTTTGACAATATATATTTTCTTGTTTATTATTTCATAAGCTTACATTGGTGAACTTTGGGCAATGTTTTTTTTAGTTTTGAATAATGTTCGAAAAGCTATGGACCTGTCACTCGTTTTCATACAAATATAAGGATTTTTTTTCATTATCGTACAGGTTTGGGTCAAAGGCTCTTAGATTGTAACGAAACTTTGTCCATGCGTAGTGTTCATGGATATATGAACAAAAAACAATATTTTCAAAATCAGTGTCGCAAGTTTTCCTACAAAATTTTCCACAGTTAAGGAAAATTGTTTGGAAAAGACAGAAAACCATTTTCTGAGCCATGAAATTTTTTGAAAATATATGTTTTTGTTTAGTAAAATTTAGGTTTTTTTTCTGAGTAATGCTCGAAAAACTTTGGGCTCGTCACTCGCTTTGAGATTATTTTTTTTAATGCATACGTTAGCGTAGAGATAATTCATTTTGTAGAACAATAAACATAAAAATATCTTTAAATGTACCCGTAAAGCCTTGGTAATCAAGCCTTTCAAATAAATGAAATAAATGAAAAAAAATCCTGCATTACGAACAGTGTGGCATTCAGAGTCTTATGGTTCGGTACCTTCAATCCTCAGGGTGACATTATTTTTTTCGAATCAGATAAGATGACACTTCATTTATCAGCACTTGACGCTAATCGCCTGCGAGCAATTACTGATTATTAGCCAATCAAACTCGTGCTGAACGTCGTTCACCCATTTTTGTTTGATAAATAAATTAAAAAATAGCAGCAGCACCAACAACAACAACAACGACTGCAAAGCTATAGAGCTAACCTAACGTATGCATAGGAAAAAATGGACAAAAATGCCGATTTTTCATGTGTTTACCTTCACCCGCACTGATGAAACTACCCATGCAGCATCAATCATAGTAACCCATGAGTCAGCCGACAAAATTTGACAGCTCTATCAGTCGAACTCTAACCGTGATTGCAAAAACAGTGAAGCAACTCCGTTCAGAAGTGTGCGCGTTCGAAGATCGGCAACCCGCCGTGTCGAAAACGGACATCGTGCGGCACTTTGTGGACGCCGGATACGCCCGTTTCGGCATCTACAACATCTTGGCACTATTAGACAGCAATCAGAGCATCAAAAGAAAGCCCGGTTCCGGACGGCCGACGATCCTGAGCGACAAGAAGCTCCAAAGAATGCTGAAGAGGAAGATCGAGGGAGTTCAACCGGCCAAACCGTGAAAAAGTACCTGGCGAACATGAACATACATGTCAGGAACCGGTAGTCGCATCCACTGGTTTCGAAGCTGCAGGCAATGACGCAGCGTCAGCGGCTGAATAAGATGGTCTACTCGATTTCTCCAGCAAATCGCGACGTGGCGGTGTTGATGGACGGCGAGACCTATCTCACCCTGGATGGCAACGACTGGCAGGGCACTTCGTATTTTACTTCCCCAACGAAGTATTTCACACACCAAGTTCCCCAAGAAGTTGCTGCTGTGGTTGACAATCAGCGCTTCTTTCGCTCCAGACTGGCCGTGAACGGGGAAATTTATAGTACGAAATGCATGTCGGAAGTTGCGTCGTTCAACAAGAAAGGGCGGCCCACTACTCGAAGCGATCGTTGGAGGAGATGGAGCGCCTGAACATCGATGTGGTACCCAAGTCGGCGAACCCACTCAACCTCCCCCAGCTACGTCCCATCGAGAATTTCTGTGCAAACTTGAAGCGTAAGATCTACTCCAACAATTTTGTCGCGAAAACTGAGGAGGACTTGATAAATAAAATGAAGAAAGAACTCATAAACATTCCTACACGCATGTTTTCGTCCGCCATGGCGAATGTTCCGGTTAACTACCGGAAGGTCACTCGCAAGGGCGAAGATTTTTTTTCCATGGGAAATTTATCAAAAGCAATTATCTGTCTTAGCTTTTTTTTTATCACCATCCGAAAAAAGTCCATTTTTTTAATGCAAACGTTAGTCAAAGACCGCCAATCAAGACGATGGATGGCTAGACAATCGTTTCGCATTTTTCATTGCCTATCTGCTGATAAACGGAGATTATGGCGAGCTATATTGGTTCATCGACGAGTAGTTAAAAAATCGATTGAATTTGAAGTGTTTCAGAAGTCATTTCTTATGTCATTATAAAAGGGATTGTGGTCTGACGGCTGGGCTCTAGAAATTCAATGATGAATTCGAACAGATCATCAATTTTCAATACCTCATAACTCCATGTCCTTCTAAAGCATGATCTTCGATGAGACATCTGTCCAAAAATGACTAATTTGAACGGTGCGATGCCACCTGATCTCTCTGATGGCCGATGACTCATCTGATGTGTAATTTGTTTTGATCTGAAAACCAGCATCAGGAATCCCGTCTTCTGACGACCGTTTTGACATCATCCAAGCAAGCGGTTATTTCACACTGTTACATGTTCGGCCAGGAAGGTGAGCGAATCGAGGCGGATGATCGACGCATTTGCATCAAACCGGCCGGCAGTTATTGAAGTTTGCTTGATTTGCATCACAATACGCATCCATTACCGATGCAAAACGTGTGAACTTCACCGATGACTCATTTCAATTTTTCAATATCGTTCCTTCAGCGGAGAAATTACTTGAATCGACCAGCACAGGTTTTCACTAAATCAATGCCACATCACCACCACTTATTAAGTTTTCCCGTTCAATCGAGCTCACCCAGGAAATGAAAATGCAAAATTACGCTCACTCACTCACCTCGATTAAGAATACACACAGCTCAGTCAGGTGCCAAAATGTGCAACGATAGGTCAAAAATAACCTAACCCCGTTGGAATAATCACTTCCACAACCTGCGAATCGTCGTCCTCGCGCCCGTGGTTCTTCTTGGAAATCGATTGTGGAACTGTGTTCCTGGTGCACTTTTTGCCAATAAAAGCCGCTACACTTTCCCGTATCAGTGCGAGTCGTTATCAGCCCATTACGCCACCAGCCGCCAACTGCCGACTATCGCCGATGGTTCCTTCGATTGGGGGACAGGGTCACTGTTACTGGAGCGACGTTCAAGGGAATCCAGAGATTCCGCTTGAAAGAACGAGAAAGAGAGAGATTCGCGTGAGGGGCTGTCTGATTGAAAGTTTGGTGAAAAAGTATGTTTGTTTTAAGAAATGCGATGAATGGAAATTGTGAGAACGTGATCAAACGAATTCAGAAACAAAATTCATTGATAAGCCCCTTGGTTAGTCGCAGGTCCGGCACCATATCGCGCTTGGGGCGTAGGTTGAGTTGCACGTTATCTATATGGCTTATCAATAATATCATTATCGGAATGTGACAAATATTGATACAGTCAGCATTGGTTGAAACGGGGGGTGGTGCATTATTGCCAACGTGATTTATCTGTTTATGAATCTCTGATAAATTTGTTACTTTTCAAAAATGATATATTTTGGCGGCAAGACCACCGTGCAGTAGGAGACCATACTGTACTTGCTTTCTCTAGGTGTTGTGCCTTGATCTAGGTATAGATGAATTTTGGGTAGAAAAGTAAACGAATGCAGTTTTGTGTACATTTGTTTACATGTATGTATGTTAATTCAAAGTTCGATCAAAGGTGAAGAAATGCATTCCTCATCCGGAATAGCTAGCCACTGGCTTCTTTGCTGTAAATACCGATTAAGATTCCTAACATTTGCCAAAACAAGAGTTTACGAATAGGATGGTGTCTTTCGTTATCATAAGGTCTGTATCCGCAATAATCCGGACACCTCAGAACATGAATAAAACATAAATCTGGCATTCTATTTCCGTCGTAATTGTTTATTTCAGATTCATGGGATGTGTTTTAACAATTCGTGAAGACAAAACATAGTTATTCGGTATTTGCATAAAATTTTCGAACTTTGCGTTTAACTCCGTCAATTAGGGTTTGTACAGACTCTTCAGAAATCGTAGAAGCCGTCTTTGTCCAAATTTGCTGGAAGTGTTTGATGTCTTTGATTCCATGCTTCTTTTCAGAAAGCTTCCGCTTCATCAGAGCCCAATATCTCACGATTGGTCGTAGCTTTGGGCACTTTGGCGGGTTTGAGGTTTTTGGTACAATGTTCACTTGATTTGCTTGGTACCACTCCACCACAATTTTAGCATAGTGGCAAATCGGGCCAGAACAAAGTTTTTTCTTTGTGACTTTTGATGAAGGGTAGCAATTGCTTCTGCAGACACTCTTTCTGATAGATCTCTTTGTTGATTGTGCCTGTAGTGACGAAAGATTTACTCTTTTTGCCACACGTGCAAATTGCTTGACACACAAGGTATTTTTTGGGAAATATCGATGCCTTTTTCAACTGTAGCATTTCTGGCCATAGCAGAATAAATAGCCAGCCCTGGAAGCTGCTTGAAATCCTCCAGGACATAAGTTTCATCGTCCATAAGAACGCATGAAAACTTCGTCAAATATTCGCAGTACAAACGTCGAGCCCATGATTTTGCTGCCAAGTTCTGTTTGTCGTTGCGATTTGGAACTGTTTTTACTTTATACGACTCAAGTCCTAAACGTTGTTTTGATTTTTGGACAAAACCAGGCGACATCCCTATTTTACGAGCCACCGTTCGAATGGAGAGATTTGGGTTTTTCGGTTACTACTGTATATCTTAAGTTCTGAACTCATGACCTCATGAGCAGTTATGGTGACCTCAAACATCCCAAGATATCTCATTATATATTTGGACCTTTCCGAAGACTCACTTAATTTGGCCAAATACATTTTGTTACTTTGTTTAGTCCAGAAAGCCACAGTTACAGCTGTTGATTATAAGTTTTGAGCCCCAGGATAGTTTAGATAACCTAAAACATCCAAAGATTATTTCATAATGTCTGTTGTCCTTCCAAGATATTCAATGAATATGCTTCATCGTAGTTTTGCATAGCCCGGAAAGCTTTTGTTACAACTAAAAGTCTTATGTTCTGATTTCAACGATAGTTTGGATGATCTGAACATGTAATATTGCTTTATAATGTTTGTTGACCTTAAAGAATATTAATGTTTGAATATGTTTGAATATTTATTGTAACTTTTTATTGACTGAAAATTACTGTCCCAACTGAAAATCTTAAGTGCTGAACACCAGGACAGTTTAGATCACTTAGACTTGGATACGTTAAGTAACCCCTAAACGGTTAAAGGAACCTAACGACTAAACGAACTATAGAGGATGCCCCACACGGCGCATTGGGATCAATGTCAGTAAGACCCCAATTACGGAACCAGGCTAATTTACGGCATCTTCCCACGGTACCACGATTCCAGGCTGGCACCTATGTCGTCTCCCTGAGTACCGTCGGGTGACACTTACAGGAAACGGCGAGGTTTCTTGCGGCATAGTCCGTCTCCGTTCCACTATAACCCTGGCAGTACTTCTGTATGTTCCATCTCCATGACCGGCTTTGCTAACCGGGCGGGAGTAGGTTCAGATAACCATCCTGACCTACGCCGATCAGGTGTCCCCATGAAGGCCAACGTCAACCCTAGCATGGCCTCCCTGCCCGTAGACGTCCATTAGATCACTATGGCGACCCTATATCGTTGAAGCATTAAAATGAAGTTGAATCGTTTTTGTATTCATTTCACTTAACTTCAATTAGATTTCGTGTAGTGAATGAATCTTACTTTCACAGATTTACTCCCAATTCACTTCGTATCAAACGTGAGTATGCTTAAATTCATTTGCGATCCAGCCACCGTCGAAAGCGTTTCAATTGAAATTCAGGCTTGCTTCAAACGACGTGGTGAATGACCGTGAATCATATTCGTTGAAATTGATTTGATTTCATCTCCCCCCACTCGAGCAGTGGTTGGCGAACAAGATGAAACATGCGTGCCAGTGTTGCTAGAAGTATTGTCATATGACTGACGATGCACGCATTGCAGTAACTTTGCTCGCCAAAAGGCTACCCAAGCTGGCGTTTCTGTTTGATACTGCGGTGACTTATTGAAATTGCATTTGTTGCATTTGCTTTGTAGCTGTGAATCTCGTGAAAGCAACTTAAATATCAGCAATTTCATTTATCATTTCATAAAAAGGTTGATTATTGTTTTCAGTGCTACAATGACAGCATTGTTTCTAGTCTTTAAAATAATGAATATGAATCCGCACGTATTGCATGAATTTCAATTGGCCTGCTTCATACTAGTTTGACATCGAAGGCTAAAATAAACACTGATGAATGAAAAGCTCAAAAATATTTGTTTGAAGATTGTTTTGCGAAAGCTGACTATAAAGTAGCTGTCAAAAGAAGATAATGTGTTTCAATTGAAAGGGATGAATGTTAATATCATCGTTCCACGACGATTTTCTATTGAAATGAAAATTTGGCGACTACTTCACGTGGTTAGGGATAGCGGCTCAAGGGAGACCAAACAGCATGGAGCCGCGAGCTCACAATGAAACGACACAGAGAGAGGAAGCGAACCTGTTCCCAAAAAGTGGATTAATGAGATCCCCGCCTTGCAAAAAGGCAGGATCTGGCGGTGCATCCGATACGTGTGGAAGCGCAGGAGTCTCCGGTAAAACTGGAGAGGGGATGGGCCAAGGCTCATGCGGGTCATGGAGAGGAAGCACGATACGCTTCCTAAAGTTCTGGTAGTCACAGAACAGCTGAATGCGATAATCGACTTTACGTTGACCCACAACAACATAGCTTGTTGCAGCTTCGTAGGTCCGTTCAGGTGGCATGACGCGAGAGGGACGAACAGGAAGCTATGCTCATAACCGACCAAAGTGTCAGGAAAATGGCAAGGGTAGTTGCAGCCAGGCAAGTCCAGGGAATCCGCCTGCAATTACACGCAGACGGAAGCACGAGATCCCGCTATATGGTGGCAGGGACATCGAAGCGTGCAAAGCAGTCGCCTGGGGAAACCGCACCCGGTGGCTCGAAGAAGCGGCTGATGTTTGGCGGCCCCATGGGTCCCTGAGACATATGCGAGCGTGGTGTCGGGACTGGCGGGTACAACCGCACGTCCTGTGGGGCGAAGAGTAAGGGACCCCAGATCATAGGGTGGCAAAAAAGGCAACGGCGACAAAGGCGGAAAAAGCGGCAAAGGCGCCAATAGCACCAACACCAACTCGGTTGTGCGCAAAACTCCACGCGGTAAGAGTGGCTCAAGCGATAGGGTCGATAACAGTAATAAACGGGACAACAAAAGAGGGACGAGTGATGACCCTTCCAGAGGCAGGGAATACCCTTGGACCAAGGTCCAGAAAAAGGGAGATAGACCCCAGAAGTAAAAAAACCGAAGTCTGGCTCAAAAGCGTAACCTTATCGTGAAGACCGAAGAGTCTAAGTAACTTTGATGTCCTCAAGGCGATGCGGGGCGACGCTAAACTCGTGGATCTGGGCGCCAACGTGCGGAGTATCCGCCATACTCGCACCGGCGAAATGATCCTAGAGCTTAAGAAGGACACTAAGCTGAAGGGCCCAGCGTACAAAAAGCTGGCCGAACAGGCCATAGGAGCTGGAGTGGAGGTACGTGCCCTAGCCACGTTAGTGACTCTCTGATGTAAAAATTTGGACGGATCACGGAGGCTGGTGAAATTTCCACGGTCCTCAAGGCCCATTGTGGGGTCGAGGTTGCCACAACAGCCATACGGCTGGGGCTCAAGTGGCAACAATACGACTTCCGGTTGCCGCCGCATACTTGGTTCTAAAAGTGGGAAAACTCAAAGTGGGGTGCTCCGTTTGCCTACTGAGTCTGAAGGTCGCCCAAGGTGTGCTTTAAGTGCCTCGAGAGCGTGTATATGTCGTGGGAATGTAAAGGTCCCGATAGGAGCGAGATATGCCGAAGGTGCGCAGGAAAAGGTCACAAGGCCAGGGACTGCAAGGAGCCCCCCAAATTCATGACGTGCTCTGGGAAAACAAACGACAAGCACGTCACGGGAGGTCCAAAGTGCCCGGCCTACAAGGTAAAACAAAAAAGCTAAACATAGTGCGGGCAACTCAATTGAATCTTAAACACTGTAAGTCGGCTCAGCAACTGCTATGTCAGGAACAGCTTGCGAGTCAGGAACGGAAATTGCAATAATATCAGACGCATATCGTATCCCTGCCGGCAACGAAAACTGGGTTGCGGATAGGTCTAATAAGTCGGTACTATGGATGACGGGCAAGTTCCCAGTCCAGGAGGTTGTGTCCACCTCAAACGAGAGCTTCGAAAAAGTCAACGGAGTGTTCATTTGTAGCTGCAATGCGCCGCTGAGATGGTCAATTGACCAGTTCTCACAATTGGTCGATCGGATGACAACGGAGCTAACTGGCCATAGCCCACTTGTAGTAGCGGGAGACTTCAACGCGTTAGAGTGGAGCAGCCCCATTACCAACCCAAGGGGCCAGATAATGCTTGAGATCCTGGCCAGGCCCAACCTAGACCTGCCCAACGTAGGTACCTGTCGAACGTACACACTTAGATTATTTTACAGAGATCTGAAAAATTTTACCGAATTCTCAACAGCTGAACGTTCGGTAATCCGATTTTACGGATTACGGTAAAATTGTACCGAAATCCGGTAATTTTTTACAGATATCTGTAAAATTTCACCGAAATCCGTAAAATCTGATTACTGAACGTTCAGCTGTTGAGAATTCGGTAAAACTTTTCAGATTTCTGTAAAAAAATCTAAGTGTGTAGGTACCTGCCCAACGTAGGAAAACGGAGCGGAGTTGATTATCGACGTGACGTTCTGCAGCCCTGGGCTGTTGCACAACTGGAGAGTGGGGGATGCCTACACCTATAGTGACCACCTGGTGGTTCACTATAACATCACAGCGCTAGGCAGCGCGCAGAGGGAGCAGCTCCCACTTCATCTTGTCCGCATCTGATAAAGAAGATTGAGCAGTACCCAAGATCCTTGCGGTGACCAACTCGTACCATTACTTACACGAGTTTGCGATGCAACCATAACAGAATGGTCAAACCTAGGAATTGATAGAGACCCTGGCCTTCTATAACGGCAAAATTGCCCCACGACAATGGCACCGCGGACAAAAGCGACCGTTAAAAATGAGAAACTCATTGCGAAAAGCGCCCCGACCTGACGGTATACCGAACCTGGCAATCGATACGGGTATTTCAATGGCACCTGGAATGTTAAGGGTGGTAATGCAAAGATATCTGGACGAGGGCGTCTTCCCAGACGCCTGGAAAATCCCGACTCTAGTATTGCTACAGAAGACAGGGATGCCACAAGGGGACCCATCGGTATATAGACCTATATGCCTGTTGGAAATAGCGGGTAAAGTGCTCGAGAGGGTTATTCTCACAAACTGGCAAAATCCACGGAGGATACAGGCGGTCTGTAAAAAATCAGTTTGGCTACCGTAAAGGGTAGTCGACGGTGGATGCCATTCTGTCCGTCACTAAGACGGCCGAAGTGGCAATCCAGCGCAAGAGGTGAGGAGTCCGCTTTTGTGCAGTGGTCACTCTCAACGTGCGAAATACGTTCAAAAGTGCCAGTTGGGTAGCTATCGCTGATTCGCTTCAACGCCTTCATGTTCCGAGATACCTGAACAAGATTCTGGGAAGTTATTTCCAGAATCACGTGCTGGTGTACAAAACTGAGGTAGGCCAGAAACTTGTTCAGATCACCACAGGCGTCCCGCTAGGTTCAATCCTGGACCTGGTGCTATGGAACACGATGTCCAACGAGGTACTACGGCTTGAGTTCCCGAACGGGGTGAAGATTGTCGGGTTTGCAGACGTCATCACCCTAGAGATATGTGGTGATTCCATCGAAGAGGTGAACCTAACGGCCTCGCACTCCATTGGCATTGTGGAGAGATGGATGAGTTCCAGGGAACTGGAGCTAGCCCACTATAAGACCGAGGTCACAGTTGTTAACAACCAAAAATCGGAACAACACGAGACGATTAGTTCAGGTAGCTGCGCAATCAAAACGAAGCGATCTTTGAGGTACTTGGGGGTCATGATTGACGATAAGTTGTCATTTACCAGTCACGTCGACTACGGCTGCACGAAAGCCTCTATGGCCATATTGGCACTATCCCGCATGATGTCGAATAGCTCAGCGGCAAGCTCCTGGCAAGCGTCGCCTTGTCTATAATGAGGTATGGCGGGCCGTCATAGGCCACCGGCCTGAGTACTAAGAGCTACCTCGGTAAGCTCGAAAGTACTCACAGGCTTATGTAAATGAGAGTGGTCAGCGCATACCGAAAAGTGTCACGCGACGCGGTATGCGTTTAAGCATCATAAAAGAAGATACAGACTGCTTCGAGCAAAGGGACACAAGAGGTATTCGTCAGACCACCAGAGTTACACCGATGGTCAGGTGGCAGATGGAGTGGAATAATTCCACCAAAGGTCGGTTGACCCACCGAATAATTCCTGAAATATCTGGATCGGCCTAATAACCTTCCACTTGACACAGATCAGACCACGGCGGTTTTTTAACCAAATTCCTCAGGAAATTGTGCGTGCCATCTGCGATGGGTTTACATAGCGTTTGCGTTCAAAGTTATCAAGGAAAAGGGTGAGAGATTCGAAATGAATTAATATGGTTTACTTCTATTGTTTTGCTGTAATCCCATTTTATTTTTGTGACATCTATTGTGAGACACTCTGTAAGCTATGAGATACATACTCATATGATACCATTAATACTGCACTTACGTGTTCCTACAGCAACCTCTCGGTTAAAACCCTAATATAACCCACCTCTATTTAATTTTCAATATGATTACTAAATGAAACACAGTCAACCTAGTTATAAATACCCTATTGACTGCCCTCGAGCAGCCCGACCACATGCAGGGTGAGCATCCAAATATTTAATTTAAAATTTCAATCACGTCACTGCACTGCGTCAAACATGTGGCGACAATTAAAGGCAGCTGGTAAAATCCGAATGATAAATTTCCTGCAAAGGTCAACATGTTCGTACAAACACCCCCTCTTCCTGTCCCCATCTCCCGTATAAACAAGGAAATGCGTTTGCCATCCGTTTGACGCCAAACTCTAGAACCGAACGGAAGCGAGCAACAAGCAGATGAAAAATCACATTTTTATGGACTTACAAGATACTTGCCAGCCAAATGTGCGGAATGTGTTAGCCCGGGAAAACTGCGGTGGGGGTGCTGGATTTATACAAACCATAAATTTTCTCGCTGATTTTTATTTTTATATCCGGACGATTAATGTTTGTTTTGAATTGATTGAGAGAGTGGGGGTTTTTGGAGATGGGCAGTCGCGTCTGTCAATCTGGATGAGTTGGAGAAAGAATCATTCCAGCATCGCGATGAAGCTGTTTTTGATCGGTTTTGTCATCGTTTTTCATCGTTCTGATTCAAATGGTCGATTGATCGTTTGAGAGAAGTGCTTGGGTAATAAACTCAATGATGTCAATAGAAGTTTTATGTGAACCTTGGTTTTGAATATACCTTTCTCTAGGGGGTACTGTTGCTTCCGATTCTTTTACTCAAATGGTGAAATGGTTGGTTGTTTACCTGAAAAGAAAGAAACAACCTGTTGTTAGTATAATGTTGAGTTTAAATATGATGATGATGATAACATAATGACTTGTCTCGGAAAATTGATGACAATTCTAACTAAGTTCTCAAATCATCCATCCATCAATCCATGAACCCAAGCGAGCGTACCCATCAGACCATCCAGTACCTAGTAGCAAGCACTGTTCCACGGAAAGCTGCCTTCAAGGCCATCAATTAACGATCAGTGTCTCGTGACAACTGTCATTAAACGGAAAGATTATCTCTCTGCTCCTACCAGGGCAATTGTGGGTGCTTGACTTCCTAGGCGCCACTGACTGGCTCCGGTCATACGTTTCACAATTTGCTATGCTACATACCCATACTAAACAATGCGATTAAGATTTTTACCCTCTCGCTGACGACGGGCCAAGACAGAACTTACTCGCTCTACTAGAAGTTGTAACGTTGATGACGAAACCGCATATGAATATAATCATATGCAAAACGCCGATGTACCGTTCTAGCCGTGCATCAACTAAGTACAGGCCCCCAACACTGGTAATTCACCATGCTCTAGTAAAAGTGCTAAATATATATATAACTGCCAATGCGGCATTCGGCTCAAATTTACAAAATAAAGCAACAAACTTCTAGCTAAGCGCTCCCAATCAACAAACCAACCAACCAGCGTGGCGCCGAAGTCCCTACCAGCTAGTCGTTGCAACTTTGTGTAGATTCATGTCCGTTGCTATTTCGAGCGCAGCACTATAGCAACAACAACACTTAAGTCAGTATCCGGCAGCGTGAGATCAGTCGGAGTTGTTTTCCACGGACTTCGTCACGTGATAAGTGGGAAAGAAGACAGAACTTGCATAAAGGTTACCTTCATATTATTCATGGGGATGCACCAATGGTAATCTAAGCTGTCAAAAGAAGCAATAGAATGTTCATCGAGAAGATAAACATAATCCAGCTCGAGTATGGTTTAGCTTAATGGATTTAGGTCAACTGATGCTCTGTTGAGACCTAATAATGTATTGCAACAAGTGACAACACTTACTTGTTGACTTTTGGACTGCTACAATAAATCCTGGTGAGTTTATTGGTATACGACACTGAAGAAGTCAGCATATTGTAAAGACTGTATTCGATGAAATTTGGACACACAAAAAAGGTCACCAAAAATTTTCCTTGAGCCCGATTCTTTTCAAACTTTTTGGAAATAAAGTACTACTAAATGGTTAAGTTTTAACATCATTGGTTTATTGAACCTCTTCTCCCAACCCAAAATGCCCGCACCTTTGCCTTGACCCCTTTCATCAAATTTTGGGCAATGGTATTACCGACTTGCTTGCTTACTTTTAACCACACTTTCTTTAGTTCAAGTTCATTTTCTATCAGTTTTGGAGTTTTAACGAGCTTTGCCTTCATGATTGCCCAAAAATTTTCAATTGGGCGAACTTCCGGAGTGTATGGAGGGTTGACGTCTTTTGGTACAAAAACTACATTATTATCTTTGTACCAGTCTAAGGCGGGCCGGGCATAGTGGCAGGATGCCAAATCCGGCCAAAACAGTGTCGGGCCATCGTGAGATCTCAAGAAGGGCAGAAGTCGTTTTTGGAGGCATTCGTCCTTGTAGATTTGTCCGTTGACGGTCCCGAGGTGATGAAGGGCTGTCTCATTTTGCCAAATCCGCAGATCGCTTGCCAGACAAGGAATTTTTTGGCGAATTTCGGCAGTTTCTTCTTCCGTACACTCTCCGGAACGGCCACCTTAGAGGTGGTGACGTAATGGTCCTGTCCTGGCATTTGTTTGGTGTCGGCTTTAATGTAGGTCTCATCGTCCATCACAATGGAGAACGGTTTTGTGAGCCACTCCCTGTACAGTTTTCTTGCACGAGTTTTGGCCACCAAATTCTGTTTATCGCTCCGGTTCGGTGCCTTCTGGACCTTGTACACATGTAATCAAGAACGTTTCATTGTTTTCTGCACAAAACAAACTGAAACTTTCGCCTTTTTCGCAACATCCCTGATCGAAATGTTGGGATAACGCTTAAATTGGTTCAATACCATCCTGGCCTTCCGGATTTAAGGTGCCACGTTTTTTGTCACTACCATTTTTCCGCTTGGTTGTCTTACGGTCCTTGAACGTTTTGATCACATGAGATACGGTTGAATATGCGATTCCGAGCTGTTTTCCGATCCATCGATGAGAAGCGTTTGGGTTTTCGAAGTGAGTGCCCAAAATTTGTTGGCGCACTATTTCTTCATTCGAAGCCATCACTGAAATCACTCGACCGATTTTCACGAAACTCATTACACAATTGACACAATACAATGAAATACATTCAGTTGAAATTTCAAAAAAAATTACCGACACGCTAAAAAGTTACGAACAATTGCGTGTGTCCAAATTTCATCGAATACAGTCTTTAGACGAAATACGCGTATCTGTCAAGATAAGTGTGCAATGCGGCCACCAAGAGACCAACCATTTTGAAGTTGTTGTACTCTTCTAATTGCGGAGAACACGAAATGATACGAAATCGGGCTACGTGATCGGGCTGGATGATGTAGAGTTGTATGAAACCTCAAGCGGGCGAAATGCGAGCGACAGGAATGCGACATATAGTCAAGGTGTATATAGAGGACTGTTAAGGGATGATTATAAACATCATCCACGCAATAAACAATAAAGGTAGTTGGATTTAAATGGAAATAAGGCTCTGTGCTTTAAAGTCTCATTGGTCCCAAGTAGACCTATACACCAGAGTACCCTATTAGTTTGTACTATAATCTTTGCTTTCTTTTCAAAAAAAAACTTATGTTTTATACAGACCAATGGATGATTCCTTATTGTACGGGATTGACCTTGAACAATGTGATTATTTTGTTATTAATATTATCTTTTCACGAATTTTCGAAATTTTGATGAAACACTTTTGTTCAAGTTCCGGACAAGTGTTTCGTCCAAAGAGTGAATCGTTAAGCACTCTTTTCTTTTGTGCTATTTTATTTTAGTGTGTCTACAAGTGTTGCAATGTTTTGGTTGTTTCTGTAATATGCCGATGTATTGACAGTTCAATTTTTTTTTGCTGTATCTGGCAACCAACAACGCATATTGGCTAGGTTGCTGCTTTCTTATTTCTTTAAGCTCAACTGTCAAAAGTGTCACATGTGGTATGGATTGAATATCAAAGTTCCGCAGCTATGTAACAAATTCGTCTTTTGTGTTAAATTTCGTGGCTGGCAAATAGTTCCTTGCGACTTACCCTTGGTTTCATCACCTTTTTTGGACGCCTAAGTCTTTTTGAATTCCTGCATATTCTCAGCTGCTTTGCCAGTCTTTTTGAAGATCCACAAGACCATCGCCCAATAGCGATTCGATGGGCCGAAGTGGAGGGCAGTTTGGCGGATAACTGTAAAATTTCACCGAAATTCGGTAAATCGGATAACCGAACGTTCATCTGTTGAAAGTTCGGTAAAAAAATACCAAATACTGTAAAATTTTCTAAGTGTGTAGATTACGTTGACCGGCAAAAACAGTGGAGGGCAGCAACCTCTTCTGCAGACACTGCACTGCATTGATTGTTGCGGTAGTGTAAAAAATGGTTGACTTCATACCGCAGGAACATATTGCTTGCCATACCAGCACTTTTCGACCAAACTTCTCTACTTGAATCGACCTGTCTGCATTGCTTACTTCTTCCCCTACGACGGCAGTGTAGTATTGTGGGCCTGGAAGGGTTTTTGAGTTCTCTTTGACATTGGTTTCGTCGTCAACAAAACTCGCGAATACAATTTTTGGGCCGTTGTTGCTGTGCGTTTCTGTTCTGCACTTTGTTTGGCGATTTTTTGCTTCTTGTAGGTATTCAGGTTGTTCCGTTTCTTGATACACTGAATCATTCCGGCACTTGGCCAAATCACGTATCGACATTGATTTGTTCTTCCGAATTGGGGCAATTACTTTCTGATCGTTGGAATATAGCGTTGGAAGATCCGGGTTTTCTGTCTCTTCTTGGTAGTTCATCCAAAAAACATTCACTCGCGTGATGAATTTCAAAGCACTTCGCCAAATGTTGCATATTTAAGTAAACTATTTTCACGTAGCCATGTGTCCGAAACCTTAATTTTCACGTCTATTTCAGTGCGTGACATCTTGAAAAGGAAAAATTTAACCCGTGCATACGAAAACAAACGAAAGATGACAGTCAAACGCACAGCATGATATGATGAAAACATTAAGACCATCGCAAACACACGCACACAACGCAAATGTACGTGGATAGCTTGTTTTCGATACATTCCTTACACTGAAAATTTATTTGCGTAAAATAGCATTCACGCGTTTAGTAAACATGGATTTTGTACATAGAACAAATGCATCGTATTTTGTATGAACATTCGTATTGTTTTATACCTGGTGAAACGCTTTCATTACGCCTTTTTGTATAATGAAAGAAATGAATTTCGTGAAGACCAGCCAATCGCAGCCTTTATTTTATCGTACTCATGCAAAATGGTGTTACAACTGGGATGGGCAGGAATAATTTATCTATCCCAAAATAAAAATGAAAGCGCTGGCGAGAGTTATATGTTCGTGCTCATCAATCAAGTATCTTCTCACGCGTCAGCATGGCCTAGTTAGATCAACACGGATTCAGTACCAGTACTTTCCAAATATTCAGGATCGAATCCCATGTCAGAAACATTAAAAAAAAAACGCTGGTCAAGTCCACGTGGTTGTGTTTTTTTGTCAATAACATTTCGAGTCGATAAAGTAGATCTGTCAGTTCTTCATGCAACCCATCAGAGAGGCGTTTCATTTTAATTTTTGACAAAATACTCGTAGCTCTTTGTATTATTTTCGTACAATGCACGAATGTTCTTTCTGTGTCAACAAAAGCTTCGTGCTTTTGACAGTTGCGCGTGTGCCATTAACTACGAATATATCTTCATGAAACGTACAAATCAGTTTCGTTGCTGAAAACAATGAATGGATTTGTGAGTATTACCAACAATCAATATGCAACTAGCGATTTGAAATTGGTTCACTGTAGTAGAACCCCTTGGTTCGAATTACATCTTGAAGCCAGCACCTTGTTATACATATTTGCGCCTTTGTTTTGATTTGCTGTGTTATTTTGACAGAATATTTGAGAGTGTGTTCATGTGAGTTCATTATTAGGCGCGCATTATTGAGCTTGGGACCGATGTTCTAGTATTGACTGAGCCAAGAAAAAAATCATTTTTGTATGGGACCTACTGGTCTTAGAGTTAGTCTATGGTATAACCTTCGATTTTGTAATATAAACTAAAATTAACTTTCAGTGTATGTGTCCAGATTTTTAGTAGACCCGGTTTCAGCTGGAATCTTAATGATTCGACACACATATTAAAGTAGTGAAAATAGTGATAATAAGTTTAAGAAATGAAGGTTTCCAATTTTGTATTGTTTTAATAGCGCAACCTGTACTTTGAAGGATGTATAGGGAGAAGAGTAAATGATTCTTTCGAAATAATATTATGGGTTTAATTTACCTATTCTATTTTCTTTTCAATAATTTATTGGGATGAATGGTCCTCATCACTTTTATCAGAAGAAAAAACATCGGGAACATAAGGGAACATTTTGGATCATTAGATATCGTATATGTTATTCATATACATATAAAAAAAATATATGAACATAACCAATAGCATATTCCAAAATATCATGAAAAACTATATCGTGCCATGTGCAGCGTTGAACTGTGAATAGTTTTTTTTTCGGAAATGTACATTATTTGTCACTGCAGTAAGTCCATTGAAATAAACCACCCACACTTGGGAGTGGCTAACAGTATCTTTACCGTTGGTTTAAATCGGCTCTCAAACTTGATGGTTATTCTTGTATTCCATTGACATAAACTTCCCATACTTCTGAGTGGCCCCACCAACACCCTTACTGTTGGTTTACAGAGTGCGGCAGAAAATAATGCGAATATGTTCAAACTTGAGTATTGGGTTAGTTCGTGTGGCTAGTGACTTATTTCATTAGAAAGTGTATTTGTTTATGTTTACTTTCAAGTGCTGCATCCAAACATTCTATTTGTTTTATTGCTAATTCGTGAAAGTGTTCGCGAAAGAAGTGCTCACCAGTTTGTTGCTTGCCCAGAAGAAGCCGAAAGAGATTGCCAAGGTGGTAGGGTGCCATTTGGCAACAGTTAACCGCATAAAAAAGTCCCTGCAGGATGGTCCTAAGCAGCGAAAGCGGGGAAGCGGACGTTCGCACTTTGCACACACGCCGAACGTGATCAAATCGGTACGTGCAAAAATTGCTCGCAACCCGGTGTGTTCTATAAGAAAGCTTGGAAAGGAAGCCAATATTTCGGAGAAATTCATGCGGAGTATCATCAAAGAAGACTGCATGCTTCTTCCAGAGCCAGAGTGCAACGCCACTTGATTACGAACCGGGTCAAGGAACTACGAGTGACTCGTTCCAAGAGATTGCTTTCCTTGTTGAAGAAGGAAAAAATGATAATCTTGTTCTCCGACGAAAAGCTTTTCAGCATCGATGCTGTGGCCAACAGCCGCACGGGCCGGTTCATTCCACTGCAGAAAATGGAGAACGTTCCGGAAAAAGTGAAATTCAAATTTCAAACCAAACATCCGGCTGGTGTCATGATGTTTGGCTTGGTGGCGTCCAACGGTTTGAAAATGCCGCCTGTTTTCATTTATGCTGGAGTTAAAATCAATACCGAAGTGTTTATCGGTATTTTGAAGGACCAAGTGCTTCCCTGGGTGAAGGCCAACTTCTCCTAGGACCAAAACGTTGACCTACAGCAGGATGGAGCGCCGTGTCACACGTCCAATCGAACCCAACAATGGTTGAACGATAACATGAATTTTTGGCCGAAGTATTTGTGGTCCCCTAGCAGTCCAGATCTTAATCTGATGGATTATTCGATTTGGGCATATGTTGAAGCGCGAACCTGCAAAACATCACACCCTAGTGTGAAAACCCTGAAGTCAAACATAACACGCACATGGCAGTCAATGTCAGAGGACTGCGTCCGAAAGGCATGCTGTGGCTTCCGGCGTCGGCTCGAGGATGTTATTAATAAAAATGGAAGACACATTGAATAAATTTGTTTAAAAGGACTTTATAAAGATAACTGCACTCGAAAACGTTTATATTATTGCTTGAATTAGTTGAAAATGGGATTTGAAAGAAATAGAACTAATTTTCGCATTGTTTTCTGCCGCACCCTGCAAATCGGTCCTCAAACCTAATGTTTAAGCCGTTGCCAAAATTTAAATAACTTTAAATATAGTTAAATATCTTATTCGCTGCCGACGTCAGTAGAATTAAGCACACCGTTTGCCAAAACGGATCCTGCTGCAAACCCAACCATTTTATCCAACATCCCAGTGATTTTTTGTGGAAGTGCAGAGGATTTCTCGGCT
The DNA here is from genome assembly GCA_034211315.2 of Aedes japonicus. Classification (NCBI taxonomy): domain Eukaryota; kingdom Metazoa; phylum Arthropoda; class Insecta; order Diptera; family Culicidae; genus Aedes; species Aedes japonicus. The sequence goes on along the minus strand of JASCZW010000993.1, from coordinate 309,210 downwards.
TACTTCAAAGCAAGTATCACGTCAATATATTCCTACCCATTCTCTACTTGACCTGCATTCGGGCGAGCCCGGCGCCGGTTTTGTCTAAGTTTGAGGTCATCAGTATTTACACATTGGAGAGCACACATCCAAACACATCCACATTGAGGAGCACAGTCCAAAGCATCATCTGTTGGTTCTCTGTATAATAATAGCTGATCCAACAATAACGGAGTAGCAACTTCGGGTGGTCAAACATGCTCATGCTCAGGCTCACTATACATAATTTGTCACAGCAATTCTGCGAAGTCAAATTATGTTTACACGATCCTATGTGAAACTACTTTGACGTGTAGAAACGGCGAGTTTCTATTGAAACAAATCGGATGCCATATTAGATCGTTGCTTGCAAATGTGTTCCCGGTCGTTGAACTTGAAAAATATCTATGTTCCCAAGCAATTAAACAATTGAATACCAGTACACGACTAGCAGGCATGAAAAATCCTTCTCTAAGATGATAATAAATAAAACAATAGAGAGGTTCTTTATCAATTCTAGAAAAAGTTACTGTGAAATGATTGTGAGCCAAATAATGTTAGTTTTACATGTAATTTTAAAAACTTTACCGCGTTTTCATTATTGTTTACTAAATTATACGTGTTTATTTTCATCTGTGTAAGAAAACACAAACATGAAAATGATGTTTCGTGCACAAAAATATCTCAACAACTTTGATGCTTCTAAAATTTTAAGAATTTTCCACAATATAGAATGCCACCTCAAGTGTCGTCACAACCTGTTTCGAAAAATAGCTCAATATGAGCCGCGTGCGTTGGGTTAGTTTTATGACATTTTCTTTTGACATGTTGCGTCAACCATCAAACAGAACATACGGCGTGAAATGAAAATGAACAAGCGGAAATAGATTTTAGCCATTATTGCAAGGAAGACGACGACGACGACGACGCTGATGTCGTCTTCGTCATAATCATCATCATCATCGGAGTCATTTCCCTAGGGTTCTCAGCGCATAGCGAACAAAGTGAGAAAGATTTAGACACATATGTGTCAACAGCTGACAGGGAATGTAAACACAGTTAAAATATATAATTGAGAATGTGTGTCTCATTGCCTCACTTCATGCTGACCCGGATTCACTTCAGAAGAATTCTCTTAGTTTGATGGCAAATTATGAATTAAAATAACAGTTGACCCATTAGTGCTGAAGGTGCCTCTAAATGGAATTCTGTAGGGCCATTCAACAACAAAAAATCAAAGTGTGTCACAAATCTTTGATCAACTTTATCGGCAGTATGTGAAGAGAACTTCAATTGAATTGATGTAGTCTAACTCACAACTATATAAAACTACTCTCAAACCAACCGCACCAATACGGTAATATCGGTAAATTGTTATCCAGTTTGACAACTCGACACCGCACCGGTACTTGGTAACTGGGTTGGAAAATGACAAATTCCTCGCTCGGTGAGCAGCCCGTTCGTAAATTTGACAACCTGATCCATCTGAGCTTAGCGTTGCTATTTGAAGGAAAGTAATCAAAACAAGTTGAAACGTCAAAGCAACATCTTCTTCTGGAAGACTTTGAGTGTTTAAGATTTCTGTTGAAAGTGTGTTTGCTAATTTCACGTTTATTGCGAGAAGTTGTGGAAAAAATGAGTGCATCAAAACCCTGTGGAAGAAATTGGACGCCTTAATGTGGCTGAATGCGTCCCAAGATCTAATTATTGTGACAAACCTGGACAAACATGGAAAGAATCTACAAGAAGTTCATAGACATTTCTCCCGGAACAGCACGCCGCAACTGGCAGGAAGATGGCATTCGATTAGTAAATCGGTCAACAAGTTAGCCGGATGTGTGTCGCAGATAAGTTACCACCAGTAAAGCGGTGGCCATCCGGAGGACAACCTGAAGAAGGAGTTAACGCTATATGCTGCCAAAGAACAATGTTAATTTCTTCGGATGCACTGCTATCGGATCCTGGGGTCTGCTCCAAAGTGACAAAGTCGCCGCTGTATGTGCACGGGATATTAACTGCTGCGTGTATTCATCGTCACTTGAGCTCTAGTATTCCACAAACACCTTGGAATTGTCCATTTAAAAAATATTTGTTTTCAAGCTCGTGCCTAAAAAAATATTGGGGAATTAAAACAAAACAAAAATATAACGAAGGGGCTGGTTCCGTTAACGTCAAATAGCTTCACATTGCACGAAATGAAAGCAAAATAAAACAAAGTAGACCGGTGCAAGGATAAAGTTGATTCCTATTTTGTTACCGTTTTATCAACTACTTGTGCAAAAGTGGGTGGCCAAATCAAATTAGGAACGTTCTCTGTCATCAGAATATTACCCAGATACGAACCTACCGGTGGGGATGGTCTTAGAATGGCATCATTCTGGGAATGATAGCAAATGATTTTAAGCGTATGTGTACAATCTAACACCCATTATGGCAGAAATGTGTTTACAACAATCCTTCAAGTGACCATTGGAAGCAGTATTAATCTGGAAACAAGAAAGTCATAGCTCTACTGCAGATCCAGCAACCCATTTCAGTGTGTCTGGAGAGTCACACCCACTCCAAATTACTTTCAGATGCAATAATCCCCGCATCTTAGAATTAGCGATATCATTTGGATAATGGCACTGAAATGCTAAATTTCCAAACTAGGCATGTATTAAGTATTATTTGAAAATAAGATTATTGTTACATACACCCTTTATAAGATACCGATATAGTGAGTCTCAGAATTTCGTAAAAATTAGTAGTTTTGTTCCTTTCACAAAATTTTGATTACGCATTTGATTTTATTTTTGCATTTAGGCGACCATTTCCATGTTAGGGTGGTTTTAAAATTAGATTAATTTTTAGTACTCCCGAAAATTACTTTTTTTTAAGAAATCGTAACTTTTGAGTTACTAAACCGACTCCAAAGATTGAATCACCGAATAACCGAATTTTTGCTTGAAAATTAAGACTGATTTACACAATATATCAAAAAATTAGAGGAAAATGTTTATTAGTTTCCGAGATTTTTTTAAAGTTATCCAGTTTTGGGGTTTTGCACCATACCCATATGCGACTAAACTATCATGTGTCTCCATTGATTTATGGTGACTGTTACATCGTCATGTTACCTACACTTATTTCAATTTCAGATTCTAGAGTACCTTGTATTTTCCAAAGACTTCAATCAAATTTATAGATTGCTGTTGGGTACCATGAAGTTTTACAGGGATTTGTGGAATTGTTAATAAAGATGCACAGGGTATCAAATTGAGTATTAAGAAATTAAGTTTATCCCATTCTTTAGACGCTGTTCAAATATTTTTCATGTGGTGTTTTAGTACTTAAATTCGGTTCAGTGACTCAAAAGCAATCATTTCTTGAAAAAAGTCATTTTCGAGAGCATAAGCATGATTGACCGGCCGAGGTTGCCACTTCGTTATTGCCAGATTAGCTGTTATTACACAGAGAACCAAAAGATGATGCTTGATACCAGCATACATTCTCAATGTGTAAAAACTGGTTATCCCAAACCAAGCCCGAATGCAGGCCAAGTAGGAAATGGGTAGGAATATGTTGACGTAACACTCGCTTTATTGGAAGCCGAGAACACAGTTCTTGAAAAAAGTCATTTTCGAGGAAACAAAAACAGAATCGATTTTTTAAACCACCCTAGCATGGAAATGGTTTCCCTAATGCAAAAAAATGAGTGTCTAATCTTATGTTAAAAGGAACAAAACTACAATTTTTTACGAAATTCTGAGACCCACTATATCGGTATTTTATGGAATGGCTGATAGTTATAATCAGATAGGTCTCACCCATAACCACCTCCTCAAGGACACTAACATGTTCATTAGTAGAAATAAACATTTTTGACGTGGGTTTGTAATTAATAGCTCAAAAATTAACGTTGCTTGCCCGTTAGATATGCAACCTGCATAACAAAACTTTGTACACCACGTGATGAATACATGCGAAATTAGGGTACGGAACTGGTTTTAAGCAGTTTATTCAGTACCTGAGACATTTGATGCAGCTGTATGTAATCTATAATTAGAACTGCCAATATTTACACGTTAATCCTTCTGATCTATCTAAACATACCTTCAGCAACGAGGATTAGACTCAGAAAATTTCATAGCCATAGAATAAAGTTCCCAGTTGCAGGGACTTATTAAGAGCATGTGAATTGCTGTCCGATCTTGAAAATTTGTTCTCCAGCTCCAAATTCTGTACATCAACTAAACATATTGTATGAGTGCGATTCTGTGCATGTGTGTAAAGGCGAAATGAAATAGGACAGTTCACGATTTGCTGCACTCTTCAATTTCCTCAACCCACTCCTTCGTTTTACCCATCTGTTCTCGAAAACAATCAACCAAAACATGTCGATTGCTATGATCACAAACTTGTCTACTACACTGTAGTCGGCCAGTACCCATTAATGGGTAAAATATCACCCATTTCGAACTCAAGTGGGTTAACTCCTTTCATGGGTAAAACGATTTTACCCATTAATGGGTGAAGAGCCTGGAATTTTTTCGAATTTTATTGGAAAATATAAATAACATCAGTCAAGTTGTGCTTCTCGAATAAATTTATTCAAACGATGCGTCTAACAACCAGCTTTTCAAACTACCGGAAGCTCTGGATTAAACTTATCAATGTTCCGCGCACAGATACTCGCGCAAAGTACGATTCTACTGATGAAACTGAAGCATTTTATATTATTATATTATATACAATTTAGCTTTCAGTTCTTCCATAGTCACAGTCATTCCACGCGTTTTCGTAAACTGGATTCCGACGAGGAGTTTTTTTTATTTTCGTTGCGTTGGTTCTTTTTCGTAGGAAGCGGTTAGCTTTCACTACAAAAACGTTCAAACTCTCAAATCAAAACATTTCTGCTTGGTTAATTTAAAAGTTAAAACTTTCAAAACGAATTGTAGAACTGTCAAATCGAAACCGTGGCATTGTTGAAAATGAAAGCAAATTATATTTATCTAAAAATGAACTTTCAATTCTGATAAAAGTAAGCTGTTTCAAGATTGAAATAATAAATAGTTCTACATAAATTATTTGTTTTTTCAGATGAATCATTATAAATTTTAATACGGCAGCTATTTGCTTGCAACTTATTTGATTTTTAATAAAAGTCGGATATAATTCATAAAACATTATTTTTTCGTTTTCTAAACAGCATACCACAACACACACATAAAACAAATTAATAAACTTATACTGCACGACGGTTCTCACAATTGCCATGAAAAAACCAGACTTGAAAGTAGTCAATGACGCCGCCGGCGGTTTCCAATGGCGGAAGTCAAAGAAGGCATCTTCGCTTCTGTTTCGCCCGGAGGAGTGTCGGACCCGGTGTCCTCCGTCGTTGTCGTGGCGGTTGCCTCGTCACACCTGACGTCACCTAGAAATCGGACTTCGTGAGCGAATCGTTGGACGATGGACCATTCGTCAACGTAGTTTGTTTGGACAGATTCGTAGTTCGGATCTAATTCGCTGCCGGTGAGAGATTCGAGATAACTTATTAGGTTGTCCGACAAGCTGGTGTAATCTGTGGAAGGAGTATTACTATAAGGCTCAACCTTCGAAACCACCGAGTCTTACCTTAAAACCCTCGACAAATCCCTTTACTAAACAAACGTAAATCAGAACAATATCCGTGAGCAGTTTGGATGTTTTCCCGGACGGATGAAAATAACAGGACGACTTTGACAGGTAAACCTGATTCTTTTTTTTTCTCTATCAAACGTAGACGGCTTGCTTTTTGTGTTAGTGGATCTGCCAGTTCTACAATTTTCATGGTAAAATAAATCACTTTTAAATTTACACACTGAACCGAAACATAACACTTTCAAATCAAACGAAGAACTTCAGTTCTAGGTCATTTTACTTTCAATATAATGAAAAATATATAGATATATATAATATATTCAGAAGAAAAGCGCAAAACTTTTAATTAATCAAGACTTATTTTTTGTGTGCATACAGAGTGAGCCTGTAGAATGCTAAGATATATTTTTGTTCATTAATGGGTAGAAAAATATCCATCTTTTGGCCTCTCATTGTAAATCAAAAATGGGTAGTTAGTATGCAATATTTTGATTTTAAAGCCATTTTTAACCATTTTTTGACAGTGTCGTATACACTCAGTAGCTCAAAAAAGCCGAGCAAAATTTTCCTTCCAAAAAACGCGTTGTTCAACCTTCTGTCACTTTGTCAATTTTCAATATTTTTAGCTGAAAATTTCACAATACTATGACCAATGTATAGACCTTATGTGACCAAAATTTTATGTTGATAAAATTCATAAATTTGAAGTTATCATAACATATGTGAAAAAACTCATTTTTGGACATAGCAATTTCAAAAATCCGTATTTCTGTGAAAAATTTAGATAGCACATTATAAATTTCTCCATAGCTTGAAACAACACATAAAATTATGTGGACAAAATTTTAACTGTTTCCATCAAGTGGTTTGGACTACAGCTGGCGTCAAAGTTGACGCACCAACATGAGTATTTCCCCTTTTCACCCGATATTGACCTTGCTGAACTATCGGTGCAAAAACAAAGCCGAAAGGAATTCATCATATTAATACACATGATTTGTTACGCGTGAAATATCTCAAATAACTAGTGTAACCTACGAAGAACTTTAAAAATATGGCATTACATATGAATTGGTTTGTGAAAACTACGTATACAGTACTATACAGTATTTTTAATAAAATTCACCTCGGCTTTTTTTTTAGTCTATGGTACTACTTTACCCATACCCTTTCGCTCAATTTTCAATACATCTGTTCTATTTCCAACCTACCGTACACTGACTGAACTTTCAACACTTTCTCTTCATATCTTTCATTCTAGTAAACATAACTGTCCACCCTTGGTGCCTCATGGTGATGAGCGAACATCTGCTTCTACATCAAAGAAGAGAGGAAAGAGCAACAGTGATGCCATAGCTGCCGCTCAACAGCGACGCATTATTTATCGTTGAGTACTATTGGACACCTCCGAAACATATTTTTTTTATTGCATTTGATAGTTCCAGATGATAGACAATATAATCATAAGCATAGATCAACCTCAAATGACTGGAACAAAACCTAAATTAACTAGTGATTTCAGATCATCTAAATATGAAATAAATTTAACGCAATGTTCAACATCACATTCTGGCAACAAGCCTGGTATGAGAAGGAGCTGATGAAGACATTCCCCTCCGTCGGCAAATCAAAATATACACAAGCAACATTTGAGCGAACTTCTTCAGCAGGTAGGACACTGATGGTTTTCCGGATGATGTATTTTTAAGTTTTCAAAATGACAGTAATAAATTGGTAATACATCATGATTTATTCATCGAATCATTAGCCCTATAGATAGAGCTTTTGTTCGTATCATTAGAAGTGAAATAACTTGGAAAATGTAGGAGTTGTAGGCCTAATTCCTGACAAAAGATTAAAACAGTCACCCCTGAGTAAGCCGTTCCCTACTTTATGTCCAAGTTGATTGAGTTATATCCGAAATAGCTGCTGGAGCTAGTCAAGAATCATCATGTTTCTTGGAAGCAACAAGTGTTGGAACCAGTCTTGGTAAAAGTCATGCTCATTAGATTCAAAAGCGTGGATTTTCAAGCAACATAACATTGACTACCTATAAGTTTCATGCGAAAATCAAATGATAACTCATGACAACAAACGTAACCAGAAGAATGAACGGTCCATTTTTCAAAATGCTTTGATATTCATTTATGTAAACAAGTTCATTTTCAAAACGAATTTCAAAATATCAGGAATGAAATTCAATCAACCACAATGAATATCAATTACCCGTCAGGATCAGAAAAATGCAAGGGTAGCCCGCCCAGGGTATTCTTGCACAAAATTGCTTAGCATCTATTCCTCTGGGATGATGATGACGGCCCTGGTTGTTCCATGTTTGGATTAGGATTCATAATCACTTAATAATAAAAAACTAGAAGGGACAGCCCATTGGGGTTGTACGCAAAGTTGACGTAGGACTACGAAGCAATGTGCAATCTAGATCGCTTGATTGTTTAAAGAGTGGCTGAAATTTGTTTCGTTCGAAATCGAATTCCATACACTAAACATTTCGCACTACAACCTTAAATATTTGATATAGCCTGTCTTGGTATCTAAATTCATACATAGGTTATCAAATTTTAACAAACAATGCCCCAAAGGCTGAACTGAAAATTTCATGTAATACATAAACACTTCAAACACATCAAAAACATAAAATTATATAAAGCTGAAGAACCCAATGGGCTAAAACACTTCAATCAAACACCCCGAAACCTAGCTTTCAGCATTCCCAAACACATGTCAACTTTCTTTTCCAGTTGTTTTGTTGGCCCTGAAAAGGGCCATTTTGGGTTCGAGGAACAGCTACTAACACCGCCTCATTTCGCCATGAAGCTAGTTTACTTGATCATGGCTTCGGTTCGCTCTAAAATTTCGTGTTTGGCTAGCTCTCTCGACAGCATGATCAAAAGGCGGTTTGAATTTCCAGAGACATCAGGGCCATCCGCCAATTGATTTAAGTTATTCGGGCAGCTACGCTTTCAATCCGCTCGGAAATGTCATTTATGAAGCTGTTCATAATGCTTATTGCTTTGGAGGAAACGACAGTGTCGGGTTAAAATGCTTCACTGTTTGCCTTCCGAGATGGTGAAGCGAATACCATAAGAGCATATTGTGTTGATATGAGCGACCACCTGAAAATCACTATCCTTATTGCGCTGTAGTTGGTTGTGGTCTGTTTGGGAATTCAAAGTCTATTATTGCCGATAGACGTCAGGGTCGAAATAGTGCTAACTGAACGATAGAACAGCATTGGGAAGTGAATATGTAAGAAAATTATATTGTTGCTCTTTAGATTGCATTTGATGGCTCTAAAAAGGACCGTTTGGTTTTAATAATGATACGGCCCTAGTTGTATTTTCTACGATGGTAGAACCACATACTTTGCAGCCATATGTATGCTCCGACATTGTTGGAGTTGGACATTCTCAAAATTATTTGATTCCTATCGAATGAATGAAATTTCAAACAGCACAAAAGAAATATTCAACCAAACAAACTCTTCAATAAGCAAACTGATTTGGTCGTACTGAAAAGGACGGATATAGTTGATCGGGGAGAAACATTGTCCACGGTTTAACTTGGGGTTTCTTCCTGGTATTCTTGGTTCACCTCCTCGTCAGTGCGGGTGGCCATCTGCAGGTGACGTGGGATGATTCTTGTCCCGTTGTTGTCACGGGCGGCTTTTTCCCATGAACTCGTAGGCTTAAGCAGCCTTATTTCTCTCAGCGAGGTTGACGGGAGCATCGGCCCAAACAGCCAACTGCACCAACTTCTCTGGATAACGACTGCTCGCCAGTGCATCCTCCACTGTGGTCGCACGCCTACTGCGCTGCTACAGCACATTTTGCTCTGCACAGCACTACAACTACCGTAAGACTGAATCAAATTTTCATTCAACGAAGTCAATGTGGTACTAATTGCATCAAAGGGGACGAACTTCAGTTATTGCGCCACAATAATTAGTTTTAATAAGTGCACGCTAGCGGATGATTTTCTTAACAGAAATTTTCCTAATTTGCTAGCCACTGCCATGAAACTAATCCGCTATGTATAACTAGGAACAATGGCGAACTCCACCACATGGTCGGTCTCTGATGTGTTGCAGTTTGGCTCGAATTATCCCTTCTAGACTTTTGTTCGTTAGTTGTTCATCGTTTTGTGATAATATAATCTGGTACGCGACGTTTAGTGAATGCCATGTTCAGCCGTGACGCGGTAATTGAATTGCAAACAGCACAATAGAAAAATTCAACCAAACTCTTTAGTTAGTAAACTGATTTGGTCGTCCTGAAAAGAACGGATTTAGTGGCGCTACTACGCCACTGCACAGCTCCACGACTTCCGTAATACTTAACTTGTTTGATAACTTGTACTTGTTTGATAACCTTCATGGCTGCCTAGGAGACGTTCGTTACTAAATATGAAATCTGTGCTAGGAAGTACAGTGTATTTGGTAAATTTACTCTGAAAAATCGACATTATAAGACACCACCTTATCTTTGCGTTATTTTAAATAGTTTAGTGTTGAAAATCAATAGTTTTAATTATAAGAATCGATGCGTAGAAATATTTTCGATGGATTGGTGCAAAAATTTAGTAAATGTTTGGAGAAACGACTGAGATATTAACGCTCAAAACCTGACCACATTTCGTGACGGTCGCAATAGACATTTTTTTAAACTGTACCCCAGTATTGAAAACAAAGACGTAGTCCTACGTCAAAATCATCACAAGAGATGATATTCAGATTTCATCAAATGAAGTTCATTCTTACCGATTGATAATCAAAACAACAGTGACAGTAGATTTTTGACCCGCACATAGAGCCGACTTCATTCATTGCAGCAAACAAAATTCAGTTGGCATAGAAGTGACAGCGGTAACCATGAAAACCGGAAAAGTAAACATCATCATTACACTGGGATAAAATCATTTTCACTTCTCATTGATATTTTATGAAAATTCAAGGCACTGGTTGGAACAATGCAGTATCGGTTCAAGAACTGACGTCCATCGCCGACAATTTTCCTAAGCTATTTGAGGCGTGTGTAAATAATAAGGGAGGACACTGTGAGTCAATAATGTAAATATTAGCTACTACATTAGTTCACCTACACGCTAAGAAAAAAGTACCTAGCGGAGCAGTTAAGTGTGAGAAGCCATGTTTGGGTTCCCACACTTAACTGCTCCGCTGGGTACTTTTTTCTTAGCGTGTACATTTCTCTTGATATTGTTAACTAGAAATTAGAAGAAAAATTAGTATTTTCCATTTAATTCCAACTATCTTTGTTTATCTTGACAGATACGCGTATTTCGTCTACAATGTGCAGACTTCTTCAGTGTCTCGTACTAATAATTCGACTTGACTTAGTACGAAACACTGAAGAAGTCTGCACATTGTAGACGAAATACGCGTATCTGTCAAGATAAACAAAGGTAGTTGGAATTAAATGGAAAATACTATTTTTTCTTCTAATTTATAGTTACAGGTATTCCACTAAACAGCTCAAACCCTCTAGGATTGATATTGTTGATTTCATGAAAAAAAAATACAACAAAGATGGGGCTAAGCCGTCAATTACGGATAATTTTTCCTCACCATGTATATGATTCTGAACAAGTTTGCTGATGGCAGTAAATTCATATCTTGTCAATACTTTTTTAACAAACAATAAAGTGTAATAAATTCAAATCAACTTACAATCTCTTAGGTTCTATTTAGCGAAAAACACGTTAACTACAATTTCAAAGCATGTTTAAAGGGTTTCTCAGAATACATAGGTGGTACTAAAACAAAATGGGATAGCAGCAAAACAAATCAAAAATTCAAATTTGAAAGTTACATGTTATCGAAATAAACCATTTGTATTCAATTCGAATCTCTCGCCCTTTTCCTTGATAACTTTGCGCAAACGCGTTGTATACCCATCGCAGCTGGCACGCAAGATTTCCTGAGGAATTTGGTCCTAAATATCAACCAAATGTTTACTGAATCTATTTAAATTAAGCCCTTACCTAGGGCCTATATGTTGAAGCATGCAACCCCAAACAAAGTAGTTAAGTCTTATTTACCTTGTGAGCTGGAGCTGAGTCCTGTTGGAAATAATATGCTGTATTTCCATACAGCGTTGAAGAATGACGAAGCAGATGGTTCTTCAAAACCTGCTCGATGTAATATTCAGTATTGATTTTTACGTTAGGTTCTATAAAAAGAAGAAGGAGTTTTTCGTTCCGTGAAACAGCGTCCCATACCATGTTGACGCTCCGTCAACCCGTGAGCCCGTTGTTTCTTGTACTGCATGCATTTCAGATCATGAGAAGCCACCTGGCACCTCCTTTGTGGTGAATATGGACATTTCCTTAAACCGTCTCAAGGTACGAAAAACGAAACGTTTACTCACTCCGAACTGCTTAATATTATTGAATATCTGACACGGTCTAAGCTTTTGCAAATGTAATTTTAAAACTTGCTCCAGTAAAGCTTCCATGGTAGCTGATAAATATAAACAAACGGAATCGCTTATTTATCTTCAGCGATAAGCTGTCTAAAGAATACACTCAAAATGGGTATAATCAATTCCGTTGTTGAAATTACCCAGCCGAAATAAACCACGACCGTAAAAAGGTGACACCTAATGTGAGACACACTGTACAAACTGATATGATGATTGTTAATTTGGTAGACAAATGACCTATTCGGCAAATAATCTTTTTGAACGATTTGAATATCGCGTAACCAAATTAAACTTCACTTCTCAGTAATTGTCCAAGCTAGTCCTTTGATTTTCTCGGATGTTCACAATTTATAATACTGGAATCAACACTTCACGTGTGCTTAAGTGACATGTATAGAGTCATAAAAACTAGTTATTTACAAACTCCTTCATGCCCAGAAATGAAGTCAGTGACTCACGATGTTTGTTTTTGTTGCTGCTGTTGCGTCCCTCCTCCGCGCGTGGCTGTGTAATGACTAACGCGGTGCCATAGTGAACGCAGTTGGTCCGGTACTTCCTTCTACGGGAATACAAGCAAATTGTCCTCACCCTCAAGCACCCTCGGCAAGCAACTAGCATATAGTCTTGTTGGCTGATCATGAACTTTTCACGGTTCAAGAGATCTGCACTCGATTTAACCTTGATAATTCAACTCACTTCGAAGCGGATCGTGCACCTACGCAAACGGGAGGACAATGTTATTCGGTGAAACCCCAACGCATAGACAACGTTAATCCCATAATGTGATTATGACGGTCTTTCACCGATGGATGATTCTCATTTTAACGCATTTATGTAGCCAGCTACTTGGCTACATAACCTACCTATTTCAAAGTTCTAATTTGAACGTTCGCGTTGCCGAAAAGTATACCCTTGAAACCGCAAATTATCCATTACTCAATACATTGTTACATCAGGGCGCCACCGCCATCATCCTCGTCAGAAGCAGTCAGTGGCGGCAGTAAATAGTCGCACTTGGAGTAACCGACTGCGTAAGAAAATCGAAAGCCGCACATTCCAATAGGCTTTTTCTGCCGCACGCTTCGAATTGCCAAGGTTTTTCATTTCATTGACAGCTGATCGATCGTGGCTAGAGAGGCCCCCAATTATGTGGGGGGCTTTTAAGGTATTTTCATTTTCCGTTGCTGCAATGCCGTGGAAGTGATACACTTTTGAATTCTTGGAGCTTGTTAGTACGCTAATGCACCTCGCGAATAAGTGTAGGAAATTAATGGCGAAACATGTGAACAACAATTTTCATGGTTGGTCGGAACTGTGGCAACGGGCCACCGAACGGTTGCATACCAGAATGCGCTCGGAATCGGAACCAATCGATCGACACTTTCTCTCGACCTGTAGGTTGAGTCAATTTCAGCGTTAGTTTACCTTCTTGCATGAGAAGCAACCAAATACGTACGTGCCCGCGTTCGCATGTGGGGATAGCTGATTAATCATACTCCAAATTCAATTCCTCTCACGTGCCGGAGTCGGAGCGAGACTTCGGATCACGGTCAGAAGATTTGTGCAACCGAATCACGTGTGACGAGTGGCCCATCCGGGCGCATCAATCGATTTCTGTTTTCGTTTCAGGAGAAAATTCTTAGCTTGGATTTAGGTCAACTGATCGATCGTGGACTTTCACTCGAATGTTGATCGATCGTTTCACTTTTCAAATGAGAGATCGGGTCGTTGAAACAAGAAAAAAGAATCATAAATTGCCGAAACTGCCACCCACAAACAACACGGTACCCACCTGTAGTTTGATATGTTTAGATTTCGAATGATGCTAGTTTTAGATTTCTATTAAAATCGGCTGGACGTTCTATTTCGAAAACCCAAAATTTTCAGCTTATCTTGAATTCAAAACACGGTATTTGTTTTTGCTAGTCTGATACCTTTGACTTTGCGGACATTTAACTTCAAAACTCAACCTCCAGGTGGCATTAACAGTATGTTTCACAGTAGGTGTCACCATTTTTCAGTCTTAGTTTATTTCAGCTGGGTAATTTTAACAGCGGAATTGATTAAAACCCATTTTGAGTGAATTGTTTTGACAGCTTATCGCTGAAGATAAACAAGCGATTCCGTTTGTTTATATTTTTCGGCTACCATGAAGCCATACGGGAGAAAGTTTTTAAAAAACATTTGCAAAAGCATAGACCGTGCCAGATATTCAACGGCTCTCAACCCACTTGACTACTTTGTTTGAGGTTAAATGCTCCAACATATAGGCCCTACGAAAAGGCTTACTTTAGATCGGTTCAAGAAACCTTTGGTTGATATTTTGGACCTAATTCCTCAGGAAATCTTACGTGCCAGCTGCGATGGATTTACAGCAAATTTGCGTAAAGTTATCAAAGAAAAGGGCGAGAGATTCGAATTGAATTAATATGGTTTATTTCTTTAACATATATCTTTCAAATGAAAAATAAATGCTTTGATTTGGTTCATTTGTTTTGCTGTAATCCCATTTTATTTTAGTGACATCTATTGTGAGACATCCTGTATTTAGTTAACCGTGCGAACCTTTTACAGTAAATTAAACATCTCCCTATAACGCACAAAGGAGTAGAATGCGAAATTAGAAATAAACAAATATGGTCACCATGGAAATGAAACTTTGAACCAAAGTGTTTTCGAAAAAGCTGTTGTTCATAATTGGGGCTTAGCGATATTGGAAAACAAACGTATTTTCTAGAGAAAAACCACAATAACTTCTGAACGTAAGAATGAAATTACCAATGCGTGCATCTTAATGAGCTCTATATAATTTCTGGTGACATCTTTTCCGTAGCTCTTGAAACGGTAAAGTTATACGAGAAAAGCTCATTTTTTAATCCTAGAGGGTTTGAGCTGTTTAGTGGAATACCTGTAACCTGTTGACCACACAAAATCATGTTAATTTAGTGTCAAATTTGACCATTTTTTAAGTAATGGATAGTTAACCTCCCCGTGCTGCAACCGGGGTAACGCTTAATGACGTACAATCGAGCGTCTGCGTTCTATTCAAGGACGGCTCAAAGCAGCGTTTGTACGCCATGTTAGGAGCGGCTGAGCTGCCGTCTTGTTAGTGCGTCCAGGATTCATACTACAAGAAGCCAAAAAAGCACGGGAGTATTGAACAGCAGCACCCTATGCGAGATAGTAGGGTTGGCTGTGGGCCCTGCGAGCCGGCACAGATAAAAAGTACAGCAACGAATAATACATAAGGGAATGTCCATTAATTACGTCACGCAAAAATTGACTTTTTATAAACCCCCCCTCCCCCCCTTGTCACGTTTTTTGTATGGACCTTCAAATGTTTTTGTATGGATCGTCACGTTTTCTCAAACCCCCTCTCCCCCCTTACTGCGTGACATAATTATTGGACCGATTTGGATTCGGCTACGGATTGGGACTAACGATTGGAAACATGGGGCGTGGAACTGCCGTTCCCTCTATTACATTGGAAGTACTTATGTGCTTTTAGACGAATTAAAGAACAATAAGTTCGACATCGTAGCGCTGCAGGAGCTTCGTACGTTTCCTGTTGGTCAAACCATCTACCTCAGGAACGACCAAACCCCTTGGAGAAAGCGAATCCGTTCTCTAGAGACGGCCTAGTGAGGTCCCCATTACGTAAGAAGGTGGGGTCTGGTGGGCCATGTTCGACAACTGCGAAAGTGCCACGGCATCTGAAGCAGGTGTTGCTAAGCTAGGAGGGGCCATGTATTGGCCAAGACTCTTCCGGAGCATGGAAAGGATGCGGAAACGCTTCCTAAAATAGTGACAGTGTCTGAACAGTTGGATGCCATTAATGAGTTTATGTCAACGCGCAACAACATTAGAAAAGACCTAAACATACCTCTAAGGCTATGCATAACAATGCAGGCTGCATGCAAGGAAAGAGAAGAGTTGGAAGCCAAGTGCCATACGAAGTGCCAACATGCTGACACGGCTAGCAGCCACGAACTACACGCAGACGGAGGTATCCGTCTCCGTGGGATACCCCACACCATCTACCAGCGAGACAGGGACCTCCAAGCGGACTAGGCAGTCCCCGGGTGAACTGGCACCCAGCGCTACAAAGAAGCAAATGGTGGCTAACGCCCCCATTGGATCGAAAACCTATGCGAACGTGACTCCGGCTGGCCTCAAAGAGAGAGGGCCTGGCCCTAATCCCAGTACCAAAAACACGAAGTCCAGCTTGTCTCAAGCGCTGAAGGGGTGCGAGCGGCATAGCCCCAATAAAAAAGCACGGAAGCAAACGCTAGTGCTGAAAGGCAAATGAGCGACGACCCCAAGCGTGGTAGTGAGAGCCACTGGCCAAAGGTCCGAAAAAGAAATAGAACTCAAACAGAAAACGATAAGCGACAGGTGGCCAGCAAGCGGAACCGCGGCGAGGACCTCATCGTCAAGACCGAGGCGTCGAAGTAATCGGAGGTCTTAAAAGCGATGCTCGGGGATGTCGAATTCGCGGGCCTAGACACTGATGTGTGATGTTTACGCCATACCCGCACCGGCGAAATAATCCTGGAGCTGAAAAATTCCACGAAGCTAATGGGCCCAGCATGTAGAACCTGGCAAAACAGGCATTAGGTGAGGGTGTACGAGGTACGAGCCCTCGTCTCACAGGTAACAATCCAGAGTACAAACCTGGATGAGATCACCAAAGCAGACGAGATCTCCACTGCTCTTAAGGAACAGTGCAAGGTCGAGGTTGCCGCCGCATACATACGTCTGCGGAGGGTCCACTCGGGACCCAAGTGGCAACCATGAGGGTAGCGACAGTCAACGCGTTGAAAATGGCGAAGGTGAAGGTGGGATGGTCCATATGCCCACTTAGCCTACACCAGCCGCCAAAGGCATGTTTCAGATGCCTAGAGAGCGGGCACATGTCCGGGGAGTGCAAAAACCCCGATAGAAGCCACATGTGGCGGCAGCACAAGCCACAAGGCGCGGGATTGCAAATGCTTGATGTACGCCGGGAAACCGGACAATAAGCAAGCGCCCGGCCACTAAGGGTATTCCAACAAGCCAATCGTAATGCAGGTAACCCAACTCAACCTGAACCATTATAAGGACGCCCAGCAACTACTGTGTCAGACAGTTCGCGAGTCAGTATTGGATATCACCATAATATTCAATCCATACCGCATCCCAGCCGGCTAAGGCAATTGGGTTGCGGACAGGTCCAATATGGCGGCATTATGGACGACGGGAGGCAAGTATCCAGCTCAGGAAGTTGACTCTACCACAAATGTTCGCTTTGCGGTTGTAAAAATGAATGGAGTGTTCCTATGTAGCTGCTACGCGCCACCAAGATGGTCGATTGAACAGTTTTCCAATATGCTCGAACTGAGATCACAACTGAAATACTGGCCTAAACCCGTTGCTAATAGCGGTGGACTTCAACACTTTGGCGTTCGAGGGGGGGAGCTGCCTTACCAACCCTAGTGACCAGATTATTCTGCAGGCCTTGGCCTTGGCTCAATGTGGACCTAGCCAACGTAGGTACCAAGACTGTCTACCATAAAAACGGAGCGGAATCGATAATCGATATACCCAAGTAGCACACTACGGTCATAATTAGTTGTAGTAAATTGATTACGACTTAGCAAGTCATATTTATGTTATCTCAACTGAATGGCAACAAGTGTGCTACTAGGGTAACCTTCAGCAGCCCTGGACTGCTTAATAATTGGAGGGTGGATGATGGCAACACCCATAGTGACCACTAGGCGGTTCGTTATTGTATCGTCCACAATACAAGGCAGCGTGCGGAAGGAGGAGCATTCACTCCATTCGCCCGCAAATGGAGGATGTCCTACTTTGACGTAGAGACATTTAAAGAGGCGCATGAGAGGGAACGAAACGTACGCAAAACCCAGGAACGTTGTGGTGAACGACTCATTATGTCCTTACAGGAGCGTGCGATGCGACCATGGAAGTCAAACCGAGGAATGGAAGATCGCTGGTGTATTGGTGGACGGAGTCGATCGCCAACCTCCGAAGAACATGCCTCCGCGCAGAACGGAGGATGCAAAGAGCGCTGTCAGACGTCGATAGAATCGAGCGTAGAGGGGTGCTAATCGCCGTGAAGGCCGCACTGAAGAGGGAGATAAAGGCCAGCAAGCAAGTCTGCTTCGAGGGCCTGTGTCAGAAGACCAGTTCGGCCCAGCCGAACATCCGCAACCACATGGGCAATGATAACGGCACAACGGGGGCTGGAGACGAGGCAACGGTGACGAATAGAGAACTCATTACAATAGCAAAGTCGCTAAAGGTGAACAAAGCGCCAGAACTATATAGTATTCCAAACCTGGTCACCAAGACGGCTATCTTGCTGGCTCCCGAAATGTTCAGGATGGTGATGCAAAGGTATGTGTACGAGGGTGTCTTCCCGAAAGCCTGGGAAATTCCGACCTTAGTTAAGCTATCAAAGACAGGGAAGCCCACAAGGGATCCATCGGTATATAGGCTATATGTCTGTTGGATACAGCGGGTAAGGTGCTCGAGAGGGTAATCCTCAACAGATTAACATAATACACGGAGGTATAGGCGGTTTGTCTAATAATCACTTTGGCTTCCGTCAAGGGAAGTCGACGGTGGATGCCATTCTGTTCGTCACCAAGACGGCTGAAGTGGCAATCCAGAGCAAGAGGCAAGGAGTACGATACTGTGCAGTGGTCACCCTTAAAGTGAAAAATGCGTTCAAAATCTCCAATTGGGTGCCTATCGCCAACTCGCTCCACCGCCTCCAGGTTCCTGGTTTCTGGGAAGCTACTTCCGTCGAACCATCGAACCAAGCTGCATCCGTCGAACCATTCTGAACGGCCGTTGAGAGAATATCACCTTGAAAATCTCACATGCGCATAGCATGTTACCAGTTACTAATTCTCTCCTTTCTCCTGTTGTCTTCTCTATCCCATGGTCGTGAGCGGTGAGTTATGACACATTGTGAGTCTCGATATGTGCAAAGTCAGCTCTTCAAAAGCAGAAACACCGAGACTATAATATGGACCCTACATCAAAGGAAATTTAAAGCAGTAAAGACTGTATTCGATGAAATTTGGACACACAAAATAGGTCACCAAAAATTTTCATTGAGCCCGATTCTTTTCAAACTTTCTGGAAATAAAGTACTACTAAATAATGAGGTTTTGACATCATTGGTTTATTGAATCTCTTCTTCCAACCCAAATTTTATCATATTTTGGGCAATGATAAGACCGATTTGCTTACTTACTTTTTACCACACTTTCTTTAGTTCAAGTTCATTTTCTATCAGTTTTGGAGTTTTAACGAGCTTTGCCTTCATGATTGCCCAAAATTTTTCAATTGGGCGAAGTTCCGGAGTGTTTGGAAGGTTGACGTCTTTTGGTACAAAAACTACATTATTATCTTTGTACCAGTCTAAGACGGGCCGGGCATAGTGGCAAGATGCCAAATCCGACCAAAACAGTGTCGGGCCATCGTGAGATCTCAAGAAGGGCAGAAGTCGTTTTTGGAGGCATTCGTCCTTGTAGATTTATCCGTTGACGATCCCAGAGGTGATGAAGGGCTGACTCATTTTGCCACCACCGATGCTTGCCAGACAAGGAATTTTTTGGCGAATTTCGACAGTTTCTTCTTCCGTACACTCTCCGGAACGGCCAACTTAGAGGTGGTGACGTAGTGTTCCTGTCCTGGCATTTGTTTGGTGTCGGCTTTAATGTAGATCTCATCGTCCATCACAATGCAGAACGGTTTTGTGAGCCACTCCCTGTACAGTTTTCTTGCGCGAGTTTTGGCCACCGAGTTCTGTTTATCGCTCCGGTTCGGTGCCATCTGAACCTTGTACACATGTAATCCAGAACGTTTCATTGTTTTCTGCACAAAACAAACCGAAACTTTCGCCTTTTTCGCAACATCCCTGATCTAAATGTTGGGATAACGGTTAAATTGGTTCAATACCATCCTGGCCTTCTCCGGATTTGATGTGCCACGTTTTTTGCCACTACCATTTTTCCGCTTGGTTGTCTTACGGTCCTTGAACGTTTTGATCACATGATCACATACGGTTGAATGAGCGATTCCGAGCTGTTTTCCGATCCATCGATGAGAAGCGTTTGGGTTTTCGAAGTGAGTGCCCAAAATTTGTTGACGCACTATTTCTTCATTCGAAGCCATCACTGAAATCACTCGACCGATTTTCACGAAACTCATTACACAATTGACACAACATAATGAAATATATTCAGGTAAAATTTCAATAATGTTTACCCACACGCTAAAAAGTTACGAACAATTGCGTGTGTCCAAATTTCATCGAATACAGTCTTTATGTGAGGAACGAGGAACCCTAACCAATTTTACTTATAGCCAAACAAGCTAACACAAGCTTCAAGGTAAGATGATTTCAATATCAAGGTAAGGAAATCATATTAATTTCACTTAATTTTTCATATATTTATGTAACATCATATGTTGGGATAAAGGGTGGGACCGTCAGAGTACCCGATTGAAACGATTTGGATAGGAAGAGAGGGACTGCCAACTTCCTGTTGTTAACATTTCGTGAATAAAGGGCGGGCTCTTTTCCCCATCTAATGGGACTTTGTACTAGGCGAGGGTTCGGTTTTGGTGTGGTTTAAATGAACTTGTTTCTGGAAGGAGATTCTCTCTAGACCCCCGTAGCTTTGGGTTGCGCGTAAGTGTATCTGCACACTGGCCCACAATACGTTTTTGGTCCTTCATACAGGAACATGATGACATTTACCACAGTATAACCTTGATCAAATCGTTTAATTAAAACAGTCCAGTGTTATAAGGAGTGTATCGAAAATAAGCTATCCACAAACTTTCTTTCAAATTATGTTGAAAACCGATATTTTATTCATACAAAGAATTGATCCTTTATTGTACAAGGTTAAACTTGAACATAATAAAGACCGGATGAAATTTAAGATATTCCTTCACGAATTTTCGAATTTTGGATCGAATGCTCTTCATCATGTTCCCAGCTGCCTTACCAGTCTTCTTGAAGATCCTCTTCACGATTGCCCAGTAACGTTCGATGGGTCGAAGCTGAGGGCAATTTGGTGGATTGATATTTTTCTCAACGAAATCTGTACCCTGCAAGCCAATTGAGAGTGGTTTTGGCATAGTGAGCCGACGCTAAATCCGGTCAAAACAGTGGAGGTGTACTATGCTTCTTATATAAAGGCAGCAATCTCTTCTGGAGACACTCAGATCGATAGATTTCCGCATTTATAGTTCCGGTAGTGTAAAAAATGGTTGACTTCAAACCACAGGAACATATTGCTTGCCATACCAGTACCTTTCGACCGAATTTCTCCACTTGAATCGACCTGTCCGCATCGCTCACATCCTCCCCAACGACGGCAGTAAAGTATTGTGGACCTGGAAGGGTTTTTGAGTCCTCCTTTACATAGGTCTCATCGTCCATCAAAACGCATGCATCCGGACGCTGCAAAAGACGCGAATAGTAATACCCTTCTCACTTAGCCATGTGTCCAGAACCTTAATTTTCACTTCTTTTTCAATACGCGACATTTTGAAAACGCAGAATTTGAACCGCAGAAACAAGTAAACAAAAGAAAGCTGACAGTCAAACGCACAGCATGCAGTGTTCAGAGCATAAAAAACCATCACGAATACATGCGTACAACGCAAATGTATGTGGATAGCTTATATTCGATACACTCCTTAGGCAGTTGCCTTGCTACATTAGATGGTAGTTCACGTCATCATCATCATCAATTACGAATGGCGCACACAGTCATAACCAGGTTTGACCTATAGAAAGAGGCTATCATGCTAATATTAGTATCTGGACATTATCTCCTTTTCTGTGATTTCTTTAGTTAAGAAGCTCCGAGTTTGAAGAAAGCAAAATCGGTGACTGTAATGCTCTCATAAAACAAATTTACACAAAATTCATACGCCGTGAGAAATTTCACAAACCAAAGCAGAAACCCAACTACTATATTTACGACCCTCTGCTGCTGCTGCAGCCTTGTAAGGTCACGTGAAATAGGAAGACGCCGCCGAACGACGTTCGACCGCCCAGTTACAACGTGTATTCCGAAGCTGTATGCAAGCGGACTTCCTCCCGTTTGGGCAATTCCGTGCGATCGGCCACGGCTCTCAGACTGTCAAGTACTTGACGACCGTTAACAGCAACAACAACAACAACAACGGTACAAAAGTACTTTTGAGTACGATTTTTGTTCGGAGAATAATAAGTGCAGGAAAAACATACCGAACGTGATGATTGAGATCTTCACATTTCTTCTTTCCCGAGCGGGAGGTTGGGGTTCACTAGACACAAGGAATGGTAATTGGGTTTAACTATTTTTTCCTTGGCCACCTGTTCCCTTATCTCCCTGCTTGCTTTCCTGCATATCTCCAGACACCGACACCGTTGGCATTATCGCGATGGGTCGTGAGGCTGACACATCATTTTCCCGTGACCGCAAGACACCTACATGAGTCCGTGCCGTTGTTAGTAGAGTTGATTAAGAGTGGAATAGACTTCTGCTGGTACATTTTTAAAGACCAGAAGCACGTTTTCGTTTTTCATTACACGCTTCCAACAGACGGATGGATGGCTGCTGGTTGAATATCCAGTGCGTGATATTTATAGGTATCTAACAGTAGTGAACTTTCGACATTAGCGCACTCGAACATACTCGATATGAGACGAAGCGCCTTGTTCATGAAATGGAGATGAACGGGTAGCTAAAGTGCAATTTCTCGCACTGGGTCTATTACCTGACTGACACTACATAGTTAGATGGGTGAGAAGCCCGATTCCGGAACATTGCGGTTTGTACACGAGAAAATGTGGGAATTCATTCAAAGCGGTTATCATCGGAAGCGATCTGCGGGTGGCCGGGCAATGGGACAAGATCGCCTACTTAGCTCGTAAACGATGCCGTAATTTAATGCCGTGCAGTTTCAGTGAAAACGCATTCATTGCAATTACGCACATTTGTTATGGAATCGTCGGACTGTTTGGAACAATGCAGCAGATGTGATTATGATTGTGGAACGGCTCGTTGTTTATCTTCTTCGTCATCACGTCGCGACACTTAATAATTCTCAACGCTTCGAATCGCTTAGTCATTCGTAAACCATAAATGCAGATTTCTCGGAACTTATTCCATTTAACGTTGTAGGTCAATCGTGACGGCGTGGAATATCTACAAATCACAGTATTTTGATAACTTTCAATTGGTCGGTCACCCGCACCGGACATTGAATTGAAGGTTTGAGAAACAACCGCAGTATTGATGTTGGTCAAACACCCTGGGAATGTGAATACTATTCCAGAGTGAAGATTGATCGATCGAACGCCACGCCGCCGCCTGTGTTTGTTTGTTCGTCTGGGGCGGATCGAAATTGGGATCGAAATGCGCTGGACTGAATGATTAATTGCATTTTGATGTGGTAGCGCGGGAGTTGGCTTACTATCAGGCACGCAAAAAGGATTGTCCGAGTGATTTCGATGCATATTGAAATGGCATGCGGGTGGACAATGTACTTGAACTTCCATAAATGTTATAGCTGGTCGTAAATCTTGACAAACGTTCAATTGTTCGCCCCTTGATGTATCCGGTAAAGTTCTTGCTAGTTGGGGATTGAAAGAAAACACCTCAACCTCTTCGGTGGGCACTTATTGCTATTCGTTGTTTAGGGTGTTTCATATTGCTTTCTTTAAACGAAATGGTGCTTCATCGACATCGTCACCGAGACACATCTCAAGCCGGAACACAGCATTTTCATACCCGGGTACCGGATTGTGCGACTTGATCGTAGCGACTCTAGTGGAGGAGGAGTTGCAATCGCCCTGCGCTACAACATCAACTGCAATCTGCTTCCGAGCTTTCAGCTGCAGTCTATCGAAGCCATCGGAGTCGAGGTCGAAACTGCCGTCGGCCCTATCACCATCATCCCGGCCTATTGTCCCAAGCAAGCCAGCGCCGCCAACGGAACAACAACGGTCCTACGGAACGACATTCGCAAGCTAACTCGGAGGCAGAGGCAATTTATCATCGCCGACGACCTAAATGCGAAAAACGAAACCTGGGGGAACACCCGGCGAAACGGAATAATTTTGCAGGAAGACCTGGAAGAATTTCGAAAATCAAACCTAGGCCCATTCCACAGTAGATTCCACTAGACAACAACGACTCTAAGGACCGTTTGATACTCCCGCTGAGAAAGCTGCCGAGAGACGTCGACATTTTGTCAGCTCCCACAATCTTGGTCAGAACATCACCACGAAGCTGCTGTAAAGGAGCATACAAATAACATCCATCTATGTTCCAATAACTTTTCGGAGGAATTAGAGATCAAAGCTGGCAAACTGGCACAAATGGGGGGGACTGGGGCTGGGGAGGTTCTCAATAAATATTGCTTAAAGAAAAATGGACTCAGGTAAGAATATCTTGAATTTTCATTTTTTTAACACATATTTAAAGTGTATGCGAGCTTATTGAAGATGCTCCCAACGACCATTTTTAAATATATTTCAGTTCTGTACACCAAACAGGGCATTCTGTTTTACGATTCTCTCCGACTATGCATTTCCCTTTTCCTTCGATGTCTGCTGAAAGCTACGTGGGTTCCCCGTTTCTTCTTAAGGTAGATCTCAAATAACAAATTTAGTTTTATTCCAGCCGTATAGCACTCCTCCCGGCTTTGTTGGAAAATTACATTCAAAACTGTTTTGTTCACCAATACCTCTCTATGCATCTTTATAGCCGAAATGTGTACAAAGCGGCCCACTCTATAGACGGTTGTGAAAACAAATTAATAAAACTTGTATAAGACCATACAAATTTTGAAGATGTTCTAGTGAAAAATGTTATGACCTTTTGAGAACCTTCATAGAACCTATTGGCTGCCATCAAAACCAGCATAGGGCCAAATGGCCACAGCTGTCAAACTTCACTGTGATATCGTGATTGGTTTTCATTGTTCTGCTTTGTTTGATTCTCTGCTTTTCTGATTCATTTAGCAGTAAATAATATCTAAGAAAAAAGTTCTAGTGTTGCGGGAAATTTTGTTCGATAGTAAAACATCCAAGACAAATTGAGTTTTATTTAGCGTATCATGCTCCAAATCATATGCGCATGTAATTTCATGGTGATTATTGGCACGATAATACCCGGGAAGACCGTAGAGTAGGTGAAAGTAGGGTCCACGGGTTTGCGAATAAGTAGCTCCGGACGAGCGGCGGGGACTGTTTAGGATGTGGGGGGACTGAGCAGTTGTTGGACTCTGTTGAGTTTCTTCCAAAAACCCACAAATATCCGAAAGCAGCCCTGACAAAAGCGAGCCACCCCGCTTTTTAAAAATAAGGGTAAAAGTCCAAGCCTTCACCCATTTGAGCGTCTGTTCTCCATGTTAGGAGCGGCTGAGTCACCGTCTTGTTAGTGCGCCCAGGACTGTAAATACAAAAGCCGAAAGTCCTTGTGGTGCTTGGGAACAATCGGCATCGACCTAGGCTACGAAAACGGACTAACGATTGGAAACTCGGGACGTGGAACTGCCGATCTCTCAATTTGCTTGGAAGTACTCGCGTGCTTTCCGACAAATTGAAGAACCGCAAGTTCGACATCGTAGCGCTGCAAAAGGTGTGCTGAAAAGGATTGGCACGATCAAAGCTGAAAAATAATGCGCCTCGGAAATTATGCGAGTTTAGAACAACAAAAACAGAATTGAAACAAATATATCCGATAAATTAATCATTAATTTCCTGAAAATTGATAGACTTCAATCAGGTTATCCAAAAGAATGCCGTTATTGGTCTCCGATCTATAGTTTATTTGCATTATATTTAATAATTGGTGTTCTTATTTTTCCAAATTTCAATGATTTTATATATTTCAATATGGCGATTGAAAGAAATCACAGTTTTTCCATAAAGTCAATTTATCTTCGCAATGGAGATCACAACAAGCGCTGCCTTCGAGCAGTTGAGCTTTCGATTACTGTCAGGTTTTCTACTGTTTCTTCGCTTATGTGACAATTTTCGTTGGAATCAAGTATTTTGTTCGGTATTAGTGCTCTATTGACTAAAGGCTAGTATGCAGTTCAAAAGTAATGTGCATTAGGATAGGACAAGTAATGGTCAAGAAATGCTTTTAATGTCGGAATTACTTACCTTGTATGCAGCTACGAAGGAGGGCAAACTTCGTGACGTTAGTAACGCCTGCGCATGCTTTCTAAATGGGGATGTCACTTTTCCTTGCGGAATAATGTTCCGTTAGATTATTCCGCAAGGAAAACTGATATTTCACCCATACTGGAGCGGAGCAGTTGTCAAAATTACTTCGGTAAATATGGCAAAAATTTCTTCAGGTCTTTACTTGTCAGCTGCATACTTGGCTTAAGATAACTACTGATCGCTGAAGAGTCGATTTTCAAATTTCAAGGGTGCTGAGTGTTACTTTTCTGATCGAAAATTTCCAAGAGCACCAAAGATTTAAATGGAAAGACCTTTAAGTATTTGGTTAAAAACATTAGATTCTGTACCTCGCCAGCCTAGCTGTCTGCGGAGGGTCCGCAGGTCGCCTTCTACTTGATCGATCCACCTTGCTCGTTGCACGCCTCTTCTTCTTGTACCTGTCGGTTCCTTTTTCGAGAACCATTTTCACAGGGCTGTCGTCCGTCATTCTTACGACATGCCCAGCCCATCGTAGTCGACCGATTTTTGTGATGTGTACGATGAAAGGTTCTCCCAGCAACTGGTGCAATTCTTTGGGCATTCGCCTCCTCCACGTTCCGTCTTCCATCTGCACTCCACCGTAGATGGTACGCAGCACCTTCCGTTCAAAGACTCCAAGGGCGCGTTGGTCCTCCACTAGCAATGTCCATGTTTCGTGGCCATAGAGGACTACCGGTCCGATTAATGTCTCTTAGATGGTCAACTTTGTGGTTCGGCTTCGATCTTAGCGTCCTTCGGAGTCCAAAGTAGGCACGATTGCCAGCCATAATGCGCCTTTGTATTTCTCTGCTGGTGTCGTTATCGGCGCACAGTGGGACGAAATAAATAAAAAAAAGTGGGACTTGGGTATTTGCGGTGAAACTATTATGTGTGGCCCATTGATGTCTTATACAATGTTTCTGCATTTCTTGAGAACTTTATTTTTGTGATAACAAATTTGATTTAACGGATGTATACACCCGGATAAAAAAATAGCTCAAAAATACATTAAAACCGATTTAAATTCTTTAAATTAAAAGATAATGATTAGTTGTCTAGTACAAAACAGTGTATTTTCAAAATACCTAAAACTTTGTAAATTATTTAAAAACTGGGAAAATTCAAATATAAGAGTTATGATAAAAAAAAACGAGTTTTAAAGGGGTATTACATTTTTAATTCCTTTTTCACCCTACAACTTCGTCCAGTTTTATGAAATGACCTAATTTACAATGTTTTAATACATGTTTATTGATTTGAACCAGAAATAAAAATGTATTTTTTTTTGTGGAAACATTGTAGAAGACATCAATGGGCCACACCTAATTGTTCCACCGCAAATACCCATGTCCCATTTTTTTATATTGTGACCCACTGTGCGGCAGTCACCAATGAGCCCAGATACACGAATTCGTCTACTACCTCGATTTCATCACCGTTGATCTGAACTCTTACTAGGAGGCTAACATTGTCTTCTCGTGAGCCTCTTCCCTTCATGTATTTTGTTTTCGACGCATTAATCACAAGCCCAATCCTACCAGCTTCAGCCTTAAGTCTGATGTACGTTTCCACCATCGTCTCAAAGTTACGTGCTACGATATCAACGTCGTCGGCGAAGCCAAATAGTTGGACAGACTACCTGAAGATCGTGCCACTCGTTTCTATCCCAGCTCTACGAATCACACCTTCTAGTGCAATGTTAAACAACAAACACGACAATCCATCACCTTACCGTCACCCTCTCCGAGATTCGAAGGGACTCGAGAACGTCCCTGATACTTGGACGACACACATCACTCGATCCATCGTTGCTTTGATTAACCGCGTCAGATTTTCCGGAAATCCATATTCGTGCATGATTTGCCATAGCTGGTCTCGATCGATTGTATCATACGCTGATTTGAAATCGATGAAAAGATGATGTGTGGGCACGTTGTATTCGCGACATTTCTGCGAAAATCTGGTCCGTAGTAGCGCGGGCACCCATGAATCCCGCTTGGTATTGCCCCACGAACTCCTTTGCAATTGGTGACAGGCGGCGGCATATTATTTGGGAGAGCAACTTGTAGGCAGCGCTCAGAAGCGTGATCGCACGATAATTGCAGCAATCCAGCTTGTCGCTTTTTTTATAGATGGGACACACTATTCCCTCCATCCAATCCTCCGGTAAACATTCCTTCTCATAAATCTTGGTAATTACCCAGTGCAGCGCTCTGGCCAGTGCTTCACCACCGTATTTCAATAGCTCGCTTAGGAGTTGGTCAACACCAGCGGCTTTGTTGTTTTTCAACCGATCAACTTCCTCCTCAACTTCCTGAAGGGTTGGGGTCGGGGTCCTGTCATCTTCTGGGCGTGTTCCTAGATTTATTACCGTGCCACTTTCGTTCGCTCTAACATTACCGTTCAGGTGCTCGTCGAAATACTGTTTCCACCTTTCAATCACCTCACACTCTCCTGTGAGAAGGTTGCCATCCAGATCTCTGCACATCTCATCCTAGTTTGTGTAGGAAATAAGACAATCACATAACTTGTTGCACATAAGCAAACTGTCACTATGGAGAAGTAAATGTAAAAAAATTAAGAATTCTCCACTGAACTGTGTTCTGTATGACAACTAGCTCGTGAAATATTTCATGCGAAAGCTTCGAAATAAATTATAGCATGACATACGGTAAATGTATACCACGAAATGACAAACGACCAAAAAGAAACTAGAAGAATAATGAATAAAACAAATATGCGTTGGGACGCAATTAATAAAACGCAAAACTTTACGCTTTGTTTCACCGGAAATACCGAGCGCTTTGGAGGAGATGAACTGGCAGCGGAATTGTAGCGAAGTCATTCAGTTATCTATCTTTGCCGAGAACAGTCACAAGTTAATAAGTCTTGAAATGTTGGAATACGACAGTGTGAAGACCCTGAGTCTGTCATAACGCGAACATGGCAGTCGATGTTGGAGGAATACATTCGAAAGACTTGTTCTAACTTTCAGCGTCATCCAACGAAACATCGAGTAAATTTGTTTGTAAGGGCCGAATAAAGATATCTGAACTCGAACATATTGATATTATTTCCGAAGGTAGGTGAAGGTGGGATTTGAAAGAAATACCATAAAATTTTCTCATTTTTTTCCTGTCGCACCCTGTATTCACAAGAGGACCTGAAAATTAATTCCCACATCACTCCCCATAAGCCAGCCCAATGACGATATACCACCGTAAGATAGTATGGTGCCGGCATGGCATATCATGTATGAAAAAAAAAGATGATCCTCCTTATATCTCAATGATTCCTAACAAACCAATCACGCTTAAAACAACACCAATCATTACCGATATAACGCCGCAATTTGTAGGTCGATCGAGAGTGAAAACATATCCAAGCATAAAATAAAAAAAAAGCCCAAACGCGAAGCGAAGCAAAATTCGAATGTGTGAAAAATTAAGCAGCAATATTCAATTGATAAGTAGCCTAATTTCTAATTGGGGTTATGCGATTTCCTCCAACCGAATCGCGCCGCTTCAACCAGCGGCACCACATGTTCGAGCCGATCCACCTGCACATCTCCTCTCGTGCCGCGGCGGTTCCGTTCGGAACTAAAGACTGTTTTTCCTGGAGGAGCGTGCAGAGCGTGTTCAAGGCAGAGAGGAATCGAAATCAATTACGGTGCAATCAAAGATCTAAATCACTTTATATTACGCTTTCGGGCGATTCTTTCCTCCCCATTCCAATGGACGGTTTGATTTCGGCATCACTTCGGAACGCTCGGATATCGAACCCTCCTGATTGAAACCGGTTTTATTTGGACATAGAAGGAAAATATAGACGATCTAAACTTACAATACGGGGATTGAAATTGATATAGTTTAGTGATTGAAATTTGCAAATTTGAACCACTTTTACTTTTTTCTCCAGCGCCAACACAATTAGAGAGAAAGAGAGAGAAAAAAGTAATAAATTTATGTAATCAAATTCGGAAAATGACGCTCGATGAACGAGACGATCGGTTTTCGCGGCCACTTTTAATTATCTCGCGTGAGCTCGCATTGAACGAGCACCACTTTTCGGTGGCAGTTGCACATCATGATCTTGTCCGTGGACCACACACACCTTGAAGTTTTTTACTTTGGAGAGCTAGACAAATGGACATTTCTCCATCCGTTTATTCGCCGTATTTGCGTCTTTTAACAACCAACAATCTCGAGTCGAAGGCCGAGTGAACGTTTTGTGTTTCGAGTAGAGCCAACTTCAATCGGATGCGCCGCGAGTTGGCTGGAACAGAAATGTACATTTAAACGTTAATTCCGCATTGACGGCGGAATGCGAACAAGTAGCTCACCGTTGCACAGTGGCACAATTCTGAAAAAAAGATGATCAAAAACAGTTTCACCATTTTGTCATCAGTTTATCGACTAGGTGTCTTAAGAAGAGTTGCTCAAAATATTATTCCGCATCTTTTGAAAAAAATACGTCTAACCTTTCAAAAGGGCTTAACTACACTTTCAAATTCTACTTTTTCCAGCTACGAGATAACCGGTTGTTGAGTTATAGAGCAGGTAAATTTAATAAAAGCTGCTGAATATATTAAGTTTCTAAAGCCTAACGTTTAAGAGATATAAATGGTTTCCTTTCAGCACTTCCTTAAAACTGTTTTTTTTTAGATAATTAGTACTTAGTTCAGTTTTGACGATTTCAATATGTTCTAAGAAATTGCAGGAATTATTAAAATACACATTTTTGCTGAACACACCAATGCTCTCTGATGACAACAACTATTCCTGAAATTATCAGCGTTGGGTACTGAAGGGTACCTAGTTAAACGTCTGTTTGAAATAGTACAGGTTATAAGCCAATTTATATTTCACATGTGACATATAAATGTTCAACAAATTTAAAAAAAAAAATGCGGGTTCTTGTGGGGTCTAAATAAATTGTGTTTGGAAGAGTATCTTATCAACTAGACTATTTTGAAATGGTATGAATAGTAACAGTATATGACGTAATACCCAACAAACGTAAAGAAAGCTGGGCAGGTATTGGCGCGGTCTCAAACCGATTATATTTGAAAGATTATCTAATGAACTGGTACTTATGAAATTTTCAGTGCTGGGTACTGAAGGGTGCCCAGAAAAATCTTTGTTAGAAGTAATACTAGTTATTAGTCAAAAAATATTGCGGATGTGTCATATTATTCCAGGTGAGTGGTCCTTTTGCTATGTTAGGTACCGAGTCTTATAAAAAGGCGATATGTTGTTGGTAATAGGTCAAATTGTAACTATCGTATTTGGAAATTTACCACATTTGTAGATAAAATGTTGAGCATTCAACGTGATGTCACTACTGATGCTTTAAATTGCTGCTTGCGCTTCGCTGTGGATAACTTTATAAAGGGAGCATGCATAAATTACGTAGCATTTCGGGGGGTGTTATCAGGGTTTCAGAAGTAGGGACCAGACATATATTTCGAAGAGTTTTTCAAAAGGGCCTATTTGATTTTTTTTACATGTATGCATTTACAGAAGTCAGATAGGTTCTTTTGACATATTATCCAAGATATGAAGTCAAAATAACATCCTCGAGCCGACGCCGGAAGCCAGTGCATGCCTTTCGGTCGTAGTCCTCCGACATTGACTGCCATGTACGCGTTATGGTTGATTCCAGGGTTTTCACACTAGGGTGTGATGTTTTGCAGGTTCGTACTTCAACATATGCCCAAATCGAATAATCGAATATTAGCTTCCTTTGCAAGTTTTCTTATGGAACGCACCGGGTTGCGAGCAATTTTTAGCTTCCCGGCTTCCGCTGCTTAGGACCATCCTTCAGAAACTTTTTTATGCGGTAAACTGTTGCCAAATGGCACCCTACCACCTTGGCAATCTCTTTCGGCTTCTTCTGGGCGAGCAACAAACTGGTGATCACTTCTTTCGCGACCATTTTGACGAATTTGCAATAAAACAAATAGAATGTTCGGATGCAGCACTTGAAAGTAAATTTAAACAAATACACTATCGACAGAAATTAGTCACACGAATTAACCCAATACTCAAGTTTGAACATTTTCGCATTATTTTCTTCTGCACCCTGTAGATAGTATTACACCTCTCAGCATATTTTTTCTTCTTCTACTATACTTTTTTGTATTAAGAATTAACCAGGTACCCTTCAACAGGGGCACTTCAATCACCATTTATTAACGTGTGGTCATCAGAGAGCATTGGTGTGTTCAGCAAAAATGTGTATTTTAATAATTCCTGCAATTTCTTAGAACATATTGAAGTCGTCAAATATTAACAGAGTACTAATTATCTCAAAAAACAGTTTTAAGGTAGTGCTGGAAGGAAACCATTTATATTTCTTTAACGTTAGGCTCTTGAAATTTAATATATTCAGCAACTTTTATTAAAATTACCTGCTCTATAACTTTGACCAAGTCAACAACCGGTTATCTCGTAGCTGAAAAAAGTCAGAATTTGAAAGTGTAGCTAAGTCCTTATGAAAGGTTAGGCGTGTTTTTTCAAAAGATGCGGAATAATATTTTGAGCAACTCTTCTTAATACACCTAGTCGATGAAATGATGACAAAAGGGTGAAAATGTTTTTGACCATCTTTTTTCAGAATTGTGCCACTGTGCGTTGCAACTCAGACTGATTTTCGGAGTTCTTCTTATTTACCACCGAGGCAGGTTCATCCACATCGTCAAGCTAGGAGTTCAATTTCGCAGACCAATCGGAATAATGTGCCCGAGGACGACTTGGACTTGGACACAGCGCAAAGCCGGTGCGTTTGATGAGAATGCATTTTTCCTCTCTTGCTTTCCTATTGCACGGCGAACGGTCGACCGGTGCTGTGATGCAACCGAGTTGATTGAAAAGTGATTGTTTGTTTGATTCATTATCGGTTTATTGGAAATAATTGAATTTGATAAACCGAAATTCGTTTGAAAGCTGAAAGGCTATGCGAGTTTATGGCACTTTCAATTATGGATGTCTTTGCCAGGCGTTGTGGAATTTTGGTGGTTTATCACCGTTGTGGGAAACTTGTCGGATTCAATTCAATACTTCCCAGTAATGCGATATTTTCTGTTTGTCGAAATGCCCCCTTGACATTGGCTAGTTGGGGGATTGTGATCAAATTCAAACGGCGCCGTCGCGATGTCTTAACTTCTCTGTCGTGATTAAAACGTCCAAACTGGCACATCAACCGTTGCTTGGAAAGTATCACATTTATCCAAACAGCTTGTCACGTCAACAAAAGCATTCATGGCTAATGTTGCACTCGATATCCGGTCGGTCAGATGGCAAGAGCTCGTTGATCGACTTTTATGAGTGGCAGGGCAGTTAAACTGACAAAGCACCGTCGTGCTTACGGTTGAATATGTTCCTAGAAAAAAAAACGAGTCTTTATCTATGGTATCTCTATTCAAACCGTACTAGAGGTTTGCATTGCAGTAATGAATACTACGTCCAAGTGTCGCGACGTGTCGGGGTTTGACAATGATGAGAAGATTTCATTCACATGAAGACCAAGATAGATTAGCCTATGTACGTGATTCCAAACAGGGATTTTGGCATCGTTAGTGTAAGCTAGACCGACATCTCACTAATACACTTATAGCAACAATCAATATGCAGCTAGCTCTTTGAAATTGGTTCACTGTTGTAGAACCCCTAGGCCCGAAGTACACCTTGCAGACTGCACCTCGCAATAATTCTTGCGCTTTTCTGTACCTTTCGGTACTAGTGTCTTTGTTGTTGTTTTGATTCGCTAGGTTATTTTGTCACAATAGGGTGTGTTGGTGAAAGTTACGTTATCAGGGGCGAATCATTTATATCGTTTTCGATTATAGCCAGTGCGGAACTGGGTTCGCCCTAGGTCCGCCATAACAGCTGCCACAACGTTTTTTTATTCAATCGGGTCGGATCTGCATCCGCACTGGATCCGACCCAAAATCGATGAGGTTCGCTCTCAACTTTTTTCGAGGTTCAACCTGTATTCACCAATACACAAACATGAACTGTCAAAATAAAAGGTTTATGTTTTCCACTAACACCATCATACTGACTCGACTCTGGATCCGTTTTCGTTCGGTAATTGTGAGTCTAAGTCAGACGTGACCCAGGTTTAAAACCGAAAACGACATTAGCTTGGAACCGAGCTTTGGATCGGTGTTCCAGTACTTCCTGAGCCAAGAAATATATTAATTTTCCTCATGACTATCCACCCGCTGCTTCTAGAGTTGAGAAACAATCCATGAATGCATGTGTTGTTTGGTAAGCACTGTGATAAGGATTGTATTGAAGATAAACTGGCAACGCTTATGATGTCCTCACACATACACGCGTAAGACTATCGGTCTGAGCTAGCCTTGGTAAAAACACCAGATCGTTCTGCACGAGTACGAGTGCCGAATTTGACTGCAAACACACCACCATGTGGCTGTAATTCACCACTTTAGTTTCGTGCTTAAAGATGAACCAGCAACCCAATGCACGCGACACGAGCGTATAAGCTCGTGTTTTAGTTTTAACACCGTGTTTGATTTTTGGCCAAATAAACGAGCCGAGTGGCTACGAGAAACTTCAAGAAGAAGGAAGAAATTGATGGCATTCTCGACATTCATAACATTGATATAGTTGCTTTACAAGAGGTTAACTCACTCGGAGATGAAATTTTAATTGAAAACTATACATGACACGTTCTAGAAAATCATGTCAACGAGACGAGGGGCTTATCCATTGCAATTAGGAAAAACTCGGAAATTAGGAATATCAGCTTGAAGCTAGTAACAAAAGGTATGATCTGGATTAAAGTAAAAGTTAGAAATAATATTCTAATTATAGTTAATGTTCATGCTCCTAATGTTAACCAAAACTCTTTTCTAAGCAAACTAAGCGAAGTAACATCAGCTATCAAGGACAGGAAACATATCTCGGGGTTTTTTTTTCACCCTAATGAAAAAAAAACCCTAGATATTATAGTAATCGGGGATTTTAATGCACAATTACAAGAGGATGAGAAATTGATAGAGAATTGGTTAGGACATGAAAAGTGTAATGAGAATGGAGAAATCTCCAAAATGTTTTTGCACATAGCACGACTTGAAAGTGTACCGTCAAAAATAGGAAAAGACACATTAACTACTAGGAGAAGTGGCAATAGACAGATCCAGATTGATCATATACTAACACCAACATTAACAGACTTCAAAATTAAGTTCATAAAATGCTACTGGACTCACTCCAACTCAGATCATAAGCTTATAGTAGTAGGATTAAAACTTAAAAAACTAGTTCGTAATAAGGTGTTAGAAAAAGAACCATCAAAAATCAACATTGACCTACTCAAGGACAGATGAACCTAATTCAGATTAAGAGTGGTACTGAAACAAATACGATTGAAAATTGTTATACTGAGCTAGCTAAAAGGATTGAAAGAGCAGCAAATAAGACGACTAGAATAGCAACAACACTTTCTTCACCTAAGAGAAAAAAAGCTTTTGATCGCATGAAAATAGTTTAAAAAAGCATCCTGACATGCAAAAATACAAATATTAATTTGGAAATAGGAGACAGGAATTCAACCAAGTTATCAAGGAGCACAAAATAAAGAGAGCAAAGAGTTTTTCCGCAACTTGAACGATTTTGAAATATGTCAACGCATAAGAAAGACTCATGTCTACTTAAAATGACTTATCAAGAGCAAAAATAGAATAATAACTAACATTAGTTCACGAGTTTGGGAACAAATACTCAAAGACAGTGAGGGACAACAGCTACAATTTTGTGAAAATATCGATTTTTTCCCTCTACCAAATGCCCCAGAAGAAGATGAAACATTAAATATTATAAGAAACTCATGTAACGGCAAGTCAACAAGACCAGACGGCATATTCATGGAATACCTGAACAATGCAGATGGCGAGACATTAGATGTTCTTACTAAAATCATTCATAAAGGTTACATTTTACTTCCAAGTGACTGGCTAGAAACAATTAAGATTCCAATACCAAAAAAAAACAAATCTCGAGTACTTTTTCAAAAGGACGTAAGTCACAAAATGTAAACAAACACGTTGTTCATGGCATGTTATTAAAAAATCATGTATATATGTCCAAATTTGTTGAACTTTGGTATTAACTAACTTTTTACAAAACGGTGTAAAGTCACTTTTGCACTTTTTGGGAATAATGTACATACGCCGCTCGTGTTGAAAAGTAACTTGCAAATCATTGTTATATCATTGGAATGCCCCTTAACGACGCGTTAGTAAAAGACTTTATACCACAAACTTAAAAATTTAGATTATTTTTAGTAAAAATTTTTTTTTTTTAGTAACGATATTTTTACAACGTTTTGTTGCAGAAACAAAAACGTCGTTTTGATAAGTTCGACGTATCTGTGTGAAATATGTCAACTTGACGTAACATTTCGACGTTTCAACATTGTCATTCGCAGACTGACGTACCATTATGACGCCAGTAACATGTCATCTATCATACTGACTTATCAAAATGACGTATTATCTTTTTCTATTGCAGACCGTTGTAAGAAATATTTTTCCGAATGAAACTTGAATTTTCACTCCTAGTGTAATTTTTAAGCACAGTGATGTAAAATCTTTTACCAATGTGTCATTAAGTTGAATTTAATTGGGATAAACATGTCCGGTTTTCAAATAGGAATAAAAGTAAACTCAAAAAAGTTCAATGCTGATTTTCTCATTTTCGTCCAAATGTTACTTACGTCAATTTGAGAGAGAGGAGAGTGAGAGAGAGAGAGAGAGAGAGAAAGAGAATTACAGTCGTTTTGTTGTGTTTGTTTGTTTATTTCTTTTAATTAAATGCTGGAAATTCTTATGCTTACTTAATTAGGAATGAGAAGTAATGAACATCAACATTAATAGTCGCTTTCTTCTTAGTTTATACGAGTGTTCTAGACGTGTAGTGGTATGTATTTGATTGAGGAATTTCCTGCCAATGAACCTATTCAATTATTCTTGTTTTATGCCATTGTCAAGCAAAATAGGTACCGAGTGCTTATGTATGTATTCTACCCGGTGATCCGTTTTGTTATGAAGGTTATTGCGTTTATAAACACCCGCCATACAGATATACAGATATTAGTTACAGTAGTGCAATAGATTGTAGGATACAGTAGTAAAAATTAAAAGTTACGAAAAAAGAGTTTGGTTTGAGCATTGGCTGTGAAAGGTTGTGACGATGCTTTATTATATACTATTTTCATATCGGGCATGGCGCGTTTCGTGTTGTTTCGTGCGTCTCTCAAGCGTTAATAAAATTAACTTTGTTTTCTTAACGGAAAACCACCATCATACTTTGTGAGTAAGTACAATAGCATCCTAATTATTGGTTTAACTTGGTTTAACTTTGTTTACTAAAACGAACCATGTAACCATATAATCTTTTGAGGATGGCACGTTTTTTTTGGTATTAAAGGTGCAGTTTGGTCCCTACAGGACCAGCGCTCCGCTATTCAGCAAATATTTTTACCTCATCCTTTTCGAAAGGAACTATGTACCTATAAGGGCCTTTGGATAATCGTGCCAAAATGCAAATGATAAATCCAAATCACAGGTAAAAAATCAATTTCCAAAATAAATTTAATTTCAATTTCCACAAAAACTCAAGCGTCTAAGGGAAGAGCTTGCTGCGATCTCATGAATGTCACCTGGTTTTGGTCAAAAATCAAACCAGCGTTTAAGGTTGACGTTGTATAAATTGAAAACAGTTCCAAATCGCAACGACAAACTGATGTAAAGATTGTACTAGAGAAAAATGCAACACTTTCTTTTGTGTATAACTTTTTTACTGTTTCGTCACGCACTATCAAGTGGTTATCTAGATGGCCTCCAAGCAAAACGTGCTTCGAAAAAAAACGGGCACGGTCGTGAAAAATTTTGGCCACTTCCACAGATGGATTATAAAAGAGTTGAAGTCGACAATTCAACCAACAATGAATATGCAACTAGCGATTTGAAATTGGTTCACTGTTTTAGAACCCCTTGGTCCGAAGTACACCTTGAAGCCAGCACCTTGCTATACATATTTGCGCCTTTGTTTTGATTTGCTGTGTTATATTGACAGAATATTTGAGAGTGTGTTCGTGTGAGTTCATTATTAGGGGCGCCTTATTGAGCTTGGGACCGATGTGCTAGTACTGACTGAGCCAAGAAAAAAATCGTATTTGTTCGGAACCTACTGATCTTAGCGAACCTACTGAGCTGGCAGCGAAAGAAGGTGTGTCGAAGGTGGGAAATCCACCAAACTCGCCAGAACTTCGACTAATAGAAAAATTCGACAGGCAAAAACAGAGAAGGTCTTCAAAAACGACAAGGTTTTGAAGAAAGAGTGGATGAAAGTGGGTTTGAAAGATGGCGCAAGTGTTGAACAGAATTTGATGGGTAGCGTTAAGTCCGAGGTGCGGGCATTTAGCCTAGCAGTGGAGGTTGAATAAACCGACTTTGCAAAAACATAACTAATATGTGTTTATTGATTCCCTGAGAATTTTAAAATATCTGACTTAAAATGAATTTTTGGTGATCATTTTTGACTGTTGCACTTTTTTCGAGTACAATCCTTACTGCGAATATTTGACTAGATTTTTATGCGTTGTAATGGACGATGAAACTATGTCTTGACGGACTTCAAGCAGCTTCCAGGTCTGTATTTCTATGCTGCAATGACCAGAAACGGTTCAACTGAGCATTTCAGTTTCTCTGTTATGGAGTAGTACGATCCAAATCTAGTGAATATTGTATTAAAAGCCGCAAATTTTCAAAATTATCTAGAGTAACGTTCAATCGAGAGATATTGGGCTCTTATTAAGCGGTAGCTTTATGGAACGAAACAAGCAACCACAGATATCAAAGAGTTCCAACAAAGATGGACAAAGACGGCCACAACGTTATCAGAACAGCCTGTACAAACCCTAATGGATAAAAAGCATGAAAATTTTATGCAAATAACGGATAGCTATGTTTTGACTTGCTAGATCATATCCCATGAATTTGAAAATAAACCACTAAAATTGATATATAAGGCAAAATTTATGTTTTGGTTATGTTTTGAGGTGTCTGGATTATAGTGCATACAGACATAATTAGTTAAATTCTTACTTCTATGTGAACAAAGGGTGTTTCGATCCAAATTCAGACTTAAACTGGACGCATTTCCTTTCATCGTGCATTAACAAACTTTGCATATTGCACTCATTTTGTAGATGTGTGCGAGTAGCATCATGCCTCTATTTTGATTTTAAGATTAGGACTTCAGTTATCAAAATATCGTCGAAGGAAGAGAAACAACGCATCGAAATTTTGCACGTGCATGGCAAAAATTCAAACTACCCTTACGCCAAATTGGTGAAATTGTTGAATGTGACTAAAGGGCGATACGGTCAAAATTTGGTCAATATCAACTTGACGTATTTCTTTCAATTTTGCATTTAAAAAACCTGAACACCCCTCATTTTGAAGGTGTGTGTGTGTAGAATGTTGCTCCTATTTTGATTTTGGAATTCACTCTTCAGTTGTCAAAATGCCGTCCAAGCAAGAAGAGCAGCGTATCAAAATTTTGCTCGCGCATCGCGAAAATCCAAGCTACTCGCACGCAAAGTTGGCAAAATCGCTAAAAGTTGCCAAATCAACCGTTACAAATGTAATTAAAGTGTTTGGGGAACGTTTGTCGACAGCCAGGAAGTCTGGATCGGGGGGAAATCGAAAACCGGAAGTCGCTGAGACGACAAAGAGAGTTGCCGGTAGTTTCAAGCGAAACCCTAACCTATCTCTCCGAGATGCCGCAAATAAGCTGGGTGTATCGTCTACAACCGTGCATCGAGCCAAAAAACGAGCCGGACTATCGACTTACAAGAAGGTAGTGACTCCAGATCGCGATGATAAACAAAATACGACGGCCAAAGCGCGATCCCGGAGGCTGTACACGACGATGCTGACGAAGTTTGACTGCGTGGTAATGGACGACGAAACCTACGTCAAAGCCGACTACAAGCAGCTTCCGGGACAGGAGTTTTATACGGCAAAAGGAAGGGGAAAGGGAGCAGATATTTTCAAGCACACGAAACTGTCAAAGTTCGCAAAGAAATATCTGGTTTGGCAAGCCATCTGTACCTGTGGCTTGAAAAGCAGCATTTTCATAGCTTCCGGGACTGTCAACCAAGAAATTTACGTGAAAGAGTGTTTGAATAAACGTCTGCTGCCTTTCCTGAAGAAACACGGTTGTTCCGTACTGTTTTGGCCGGATTTGGCATCTTGCCATTACGGTAAAAAGGCCATGGAGTGGTACGCCGCCAACAACGTGCAGGTGGTTCCCAAGGACAAGAACCCTCCCAACACGCCAGAGCTCCGCCCAATTGAGAAATACTGGGCTATTGTCAAGCGGAACCTAAAGAAGACCAAAAAAACTGCTAAGGACGAGCAGCAGTTCAAGGCAAACTGGCTTTCTGCGGCGAAGAAGGTGGACAAGGTGGCTGTACAAAATCTGATGGCAGGGGTCAAGCGTAAGGCCCGGCAGTTCGGATTTGGAAAAGCGGAAGCCTAACTGAATATTTTTCCTGAATTTTATACTAATTGAACTTGAAAAAGAAATTTAATTTGATTTTTTAAATAAACGATTTCACCGATTTACACGCGTCTTCCCTTGACCAAATTTTGACCGTATCACCCTTTAAATCAACTGTTACCAACGTATTAAAAGTGTTCGGTGAACGTTTGTCGACAGCCAGGAAAGCTGGGTCGGAGGAAATCAAAAACCGGAGGCCACAGCAACGACAAAAAGAGTTGCCCGCTGTTTCGAGCGGTACCGCAACCTCGCTCGTCCGAGATGTCAACCGTAGATAGAGCTGGAAGTGGCGCCTTCAATCATGGATAGAGCTACAAGAAACGGTGACTGCAGATCTGTAATGACTAAACAAAGCATGTCGGGCAAAGCACGATCGCGAAAGTTGTACACGACGATGCTGACGAAGTTTGATTGCGTAGTACAGGACGATGAAACTCACGCCAAGGCAGACTTCAAACAGTTTCATGGACAGGAATTTTATAAGGCAACCGGACGGGAAAAGGTGGTAGATATTTTCAAGCACATTGAACTGTCAAAGTTCACGAAGAAATATCTGGTGTGGCAGGTCATCCGTACCTGTGGTTTAAAGGCCAACGTTTACATTGCGACCGGAACCGTCAACCAGGAAATTTATTTTAGCGAGTGCCTACAAAAACGTCTACTGCCTTTCCTGAAGCGACACAATTGTTCCGTTCTATTTTGGCCGGATTTGACATCTTCCCATTACGGAAAAAAGGCCATGGAGTGATATGCTGCCAACAACGTTCAAGTGGTGCCCAAGGACAAGAACCCTCCCAACACGCCAGAGCTCCACCCAATCGAACAATATTGGGCCACCGTCAAGCGGAACCTTAAGAAGACTCAAAAGGCTGTTGTGAGCGAGAAACAGTTCAAGGAAAACTGGCGTTCGGCGGCAAATAAAGTGGACAAGGAGACTGTACAAAATCTTATGGCAGGTGTTAAACGAAAGACCGGGCAATTCGCATTCGGTAAAAAGGGAGCTTATTTTATTCGGTATTAACTGAACTTGAAAATGAAAAGGAATTCGACTTACTAATAAAAACTTTCATCGACTCACACATATTACTGTTTGACCAAATTTTGATCGGAACACCCTTTAATCGTACACTGAAAAGAAATCTTGCAGTAAACACTACCATTTTACCCGACTCTGCCTATTTTCAAAACTACCATGAAATTTCAGTCAAATTTAGTACGTTTATGGTACAGCCTCCAACATTTGTGGTATATTTGACAGATCTCATGTTGATATCAACCTCACCATGGCCTATGGTCCAAATGGACAAATTTCACGACAAAAATCGATAACTCGAAAACCATTAACTTTAGACAGATGGTGTCTTCGGGAGATTTGATTTTCAAAATAAGATCTATCTTTTGGTTTGGGTTGTGACAAGAGTGGTCCTTTAATGTTCATAATAAAAATTTCAACCTTTTATTCTTATGGTTTAGAGGATTTTTTGCTTCAACAGAATTGTAGATATTTCAATTTAATGAAACTTTAGTGAACATTTTTTAATTCTATCTCATCTACGTATCGTTTTATAACAGTTTTTCTAACTTTCTTTAGGATGGGACTTGAAAAACAGTTTTTTTGCTGTAACTTTTTTATTTCAATTTGAATTTGAAAACTCCCCATAAATGACTTTTAGAGTATAAGATGACGCACATTTTGAAGATACAAGGTAGCTGCTAGTTATTGTATTAGAAAAGTTGTAGGGGTTGAAGTGTAAAAAAATTTACGTTTTTGCTTATTCCTTTATTTGCAAATATTTGCACACACAGAGTCCGTGAACTGAAACTTCCATCTACAAGATCTATGCAAAATTGTTTGTCCCCTTTTGTCCCCTTTAGGGAAAAAAATCTTTTTAAATTTGGTAGTTTTGCATTTTTTCTGGATAATTTTCGATCAGCTGCATCAAAAATTATCACCAAAGATGGTAAAACTCGAGTTTTTTATTATGAAAATATTTATATATTTATATCAATTCATCTCCGTTAATTTATTAACATTCATATCACAGACAAACAGACATAACACATCGAACATTTTTCACTACAAATCATGGTCACAGGTAATATCGCCACAGGTAGTACGTATAGCCGATTTTCATTTGACGTTAACACACTACTGCCATCTGTTCAGCTTAGTCATCCATCACAGTGTGCTCAACAGATGGCGCATGTGTGTTAGTGACCATAATTTGTAGTGTCGATGACTAGTGTTGACCACTCCAGCTACAACCCAAACCAAAAGATAGGTCTTATTTTGTAAATTAAATCTCCCGAAGACACCATCTGTCTAAAGTTAATGGTTTTCGAGTTATCGATTTTTGTCGTGGCATGGTAAAATCAAACGCATTTGAAGTCAGGTGAAAATTGTTGGTGTTTGCGCTTAATTTAACCCAGGAAATGGTAGTTTCCACAGCAAATTTTTATTACGTGTACAAGTGGCTTAATTTTATTTTTATAATTTGTTCTACGGTTGCTTGTTTTTGCCACTGTAAACTCAGATACAATTTAATTAAGTGGTTTAGAACCAAGTTAAGGCTACGTTTGAAAAAAAAATGACACCTCGTTTAGTTCGATACAGAAATGTAATTAGGGAAAAAAAATGATTAGACTTGCATTCGTATAGCCAAAGAGATAGTGAAAGATACTTGTGGATACTTTTGTCACGGACTGTATGTACTTTTTTTGAATGAGAATTGAGAACTGTACGTACAATTTTGCCGCCCATAAATTAGTGGTTTTGTTTTTGATTTGCAAATTCAAATTGATTTTAGAATTGTTTAACATATTTTATTTTCATACATTAAACGAAAAAAGAATAAATTTTGAACTGCCAAAAATCTGTTTGCGATTACTCAATTTGTTCATCCAGAAACCCGAAGAATTCTCAAGCAATAACACGTGTAAATGGCGATACGGTCAAAATTTGGTTAATATCAACTTGACGTATTTCTTTCAATTTTGCATTTAAAAAACCTGAACACCCCTCATTTTGAAGGTGTGTGTGTGTAGAATGTTGCTCCTATTTTGATTTTGGAATTCACTCTTCAGTTGTCAAAATGCCGTCCAAGCAAGAAGAGCAGCGTATCAAAATTTTGCTCGCGCATCGCGAAAATCCGAGCTACTCGCACGCAAAGTTGGCAAAATCGCTAAAAGTTGCCAAGTCAACCGTTACAAATGTAATTAAAGTGTTTGGGGAACGTTTGTCGACAGCCAGGAAGTCTGGATCGGGGAGAAATCGAAAACCGGAAGCCGCTGAGACGACAAAGAGAGTTGCCGGTAGTTTCAAGCGAAACCCTAACCTATCTCTCCGAGATGCCGCAAATAAGCTGGGTGTATCGTCTACAACCGTGCATCGAGTCAAAAAACGAGCCGGACTATCGACTTACAAGAAGGTAGTGACTCCAAATCGCGATGATAAACAAAATACGAAGGCCAAAGCGCGATCCCGGAGGCTGTACACGACGATGCTGACGAAGTTTGACTGTGTGGTAATGGACGACGAAACCTACGTCAAAGCCGACTACAAGCAGCTTCCGGGACAGGAGTTTTATACGGCAAAAGGAAGGGGAAAGGGAGCAGATATTTTCAAGCACACGAAACTGTCAAAGTTCGCAAAGAAATATCTGGTTTGGCAAGCCATCTGTACCTGTGGCTTGAAAAGCAGCATTTTCATAGCTTCCGGGACTGTCAACCAAGAAATTTACGTGAAAGAGTGTTTGAATAAACGTCTGCTGCCTTTCCTGAAGAAACACGGTTGTTCCGTACTGTTTTGGCCGGATTTGGCATCTTGCCATTACGGTAAAAAGGCCATGGAGTGGTACGCCGCCAACAACGTGCAGGTGGTTCCCAAGGACAAG
This sequence comes from Aedes japonicus, assembly GCA_034211315.2. Taxonomy (NCBI): domain Eukaryota; kingdom Metazoa; phylum Arthropoda; class Insecta; order Diptera; family Culicidae; genus Aedes; species Aedes japonicus. Next base: position 264,380 of record JASCZW010000993.1, on the reverse strand, counting down.
AACCCTCCCAACACGCCAGAGCTCCGCCCAATTGAGAAATACTGGGCTATTGTCAAGCGGATAGTTTAGCGATAAAAGAATCACTTTTTAACGGCCAAAAATTTGTTTGCGATTACTCGATTTGTTCATCCAGAAAACCGAAGAATACTCAACCAATTACACGTGTACGCTCAATTTTGCGATTGACTGTAACATCATACTGACTTCTGTGTTGTTAGTCGGATTTTGTGTTGTTAGTCGGTGATGAATGTGTTCGAAGTTCTTGAGACACATTTATGGCCACCGGAACCAACAGCAACTTTTTGCTGATCTTCGCTCGCATAAAACCCCAAACAAAATTCACAGCTCATACAGCTATAAATAAATTTAAGCAGCCATCCAACACTTCTCGGAAGCACCTTCCGGCATCCTAGAGGTGCAACCAAATCACCTTGAATACAATAAAAAAAAACACACACACACACTACCGATCCGTTGCCAGGGAGAGTAAAGCCGGCTGATACCTCGATCATTGCACCTGGGGCTTGAGAAATGATAGCTCGGCTCTCGCATAACGTTTATTTTTATGCCCATCGAAAACTGACCTCTTTCGCGTCCGTCTGTGTTGGACTTTTTGTTGTAGGTACCTTACGAGTGAGTGAGCCAGCGCTTGATTTTTTTTTTGCCGCTGCAATTCGATTCCGAAGGGTAGGTTATGCACGATTTGCCGTTTGACGCAAAACCTTTTTTCCGGACCAGCGGTGGATATTTTTTTTTTCAAGAGAGCAAAGGGGCGACCTTGCAGGGAGACGAGGCTTGATGGATCTGCGATTTATTGGAAGTAAACAATCATCTTTCTGCCGCTTTGCTGGATGCTTTTAGTGGATCTCAGGCTCTGCACTGCCTCACGCAGAAATTCGTGCGAATTATCAACACTAATTTGTAGGTTCCGCTCGCAAAGTGGCCCATTAGCCAGGGGTAATGTTTTGTTTGAAGCGTGAAGAGTCTCTGATTGGCAAAATTGACCGAATCTAAGTCCCAAGGAGTGTCGGCTGGAGTAGTTATCTTTGCGGCGAGAGGTGTAATTCATAATTGCCTGATGGTTTGACCTTACGAGCAATCGTTTGACTTCGGTTACTGGCACATCTTGGACTACGCACCCGATGACCTACAACGTTCGAGTTGATCGAGTCGAGTATTGATGTCGCTTGGATTGCGCACCAATTAGACGACACATCTCAAATGCAACTAGTTTCAACGTACGAAACTGGTCTTGGACGGCATTATCGTAACTGTAGCTTTCTTCACTGAATCAGTAGTGTGACATAATGAAACGCATAGAGACAGATGATGGTGAAAACTGGACTCCCCTGAACTGTTGAAACGATACCGCGTCCATCGTCTTTGTCGTCGTTCCCCTCGCACAGTAGCGAACGGCGGCTGCTGCTGGGTTCCATGTCAGAGAAGAGCAAAAACAACTTCTTTGAACTGGCGATCTGGTTCCATTGCCGGCCGCGCTCGTCATATGAACGCATGCTTTTTTACGGCACTGGTCCTCCTAGATAGAGGAGAGTTCAACTGTTGTTACATTGCATATATGCTAGAGGGGGGGTAGAAAGAGCACAAAGAGAGCACCTTCGACTTCTGGTCCAGAAACTAAATAGGCTTGTAGCCGGCAATGAGGCTCGATGTGCATCTTTGCGGTGTGGCGCTGCCAAAATGCCAGCCTTGGCGTGTGGAGTGAGCTGGTAAAACTGGTTTTCCTCTTCTTGGTCGGGTCGAGCAATTCATCTGCCAAATGGCAGTTCGGTTGTGGTGTGAGTGCACCATGGTGCCTGATTGCTAGCCACAATAGCCTCCCTCCTCCAGCATGCCAACATAAGTTATGCGCGAAGCAACGCCAAGGCAGGGCCCAGCGATCGGCAAATTATCTCCGTCGTCGTCAAGGCTCCTCTTGCAGCCGCGGCGTGGCCTGGAGGTGGTCCTGGCTCATGCGGCCGATCGAAGCGATAATGCAAGCATCAATCAAATTAAAATCAGTTTTCGCCCATTGGTGCCGATTTGCGAATTTTAAATGGATGGTTTCTGCTGGATTATGGTTATGTGAGCATTTTTTTTTTGTGAAACGATATCTAGTACAATTGCAACTTTCGTTTACTTGAAAATTATCCATCTAGTCTCGGAATCAGTACCTTTTTTTGTTCAGTTGGTACCGGTTATGGCTCAATATTGTTTTGCACTTTTCAAATGTAAATGCCGGCTGTGAAACCTTTTGGCTGAATATGGTAATCGAACTTTTCACGGAATGTATTCAAACGATTCCTTAGCTCCTAAGCTTAAATTTGAAAAGGATTGCAAATCTGACAAAAGGCATTTAGTTGAACAAACGTTGACTGTAAAACAAACGCTCTGAAAAACATTTTTTAAATTGATAAGTCGATAGCAGGTGAGCAAATAGGAAAAATATAGTCACATTCTTAATGGTAAAGGGTGTTCCGATCAAAATTTGGCCAAACAGTAATGTGTGTGATTCGGTCAAAGTTTGCCTTGAACTGTTTCTCGCTCACAACAGCTTTTTCAGTCTTCTTAAGGTTCCGCTTGACGATGGTCCAATATTGTTCGATTGGGCGGCGCTATAGCGTGTTGGGAGGATTCTTGTCCTTGGGCACCACTTGAACGTTGTTGGCAGCATACCACTCCATGGCCTTTTTTCTTAATGGCAAGTTGCCAAATCCGGCCAAAATAGAACGGAACAATTGTGTCGCTTCAGGAAAGGCAGTAGGCGTATTTGTAGGCACTCGCTCAGATAAATTTCCTGGTTGACGGTTCCGGTTGCAATGTAAACGTTGGTCTTATAGTCCTCAGATACGGATGACCTGCCACAAAACATATTTCTTCGCGAACTTTGACAGTTCAATGTGCTTGAAAATATCTGCCACCTCGCCCCATCCGGTTGCCGTGAAAAATTCCTGTCCAGGTAGCTATTTAAAGTCTACCTTGACGTAAGTTTCATCGTCATGTGCCACGCAATCAAACTTCGTCAGCATCTTACCTTACAAATCAGACTAAGGCCGGCGAGGCCTCTGCTGTACACAGAAGTTGTCTTCATTCCATTCGGTCCATGGCTGTCACTCGCCGGCCTCGCTGTCTGCGGAGGGTTCGCAGGTCGCCTTCTACTTGATCGATCCACCTTGCTCGTTGCGCGCCTCTTCTTCTTGTACCTGTCGGTTCGTTTTCGAGAACCATTTTCACAGGGCTGTCGTCCGAAATTCTTACGGCATGCCCAGCCCATCGTAGTCGACCGATTTTTGCGATGTGTACGATGGGCGGTTCTCCCAGCAACTGGTGCAATTCGTGGTTCATTCGCCTCCTCCACTTCGTCAGCATCGTCGTGTACAACTTTCGCGATCATGCTTTGGCCGTGGTGTTTTGTTTATCGTCGCGATTTGGAGTCACCACTTTCTTGTAAGTCGACAGTCCAGCTCGGTTTTTAGCTCTATCCACGGTTGAAGGCACCACTCCCAGCTTCCTTGCGACATCTCGGATGGAGAGGCTGGAGTTCCGCTCGAAACAGCGGGCAACTATTTTTGTCGTCGCTGTGGCCTCCGGCGCTCGATTTCTCCCCGATCCAGCTTTCCTGGTTGTCGACAAACGTTTACCGAACACTTTTAAGTCGACCAAATTTTGATTGAAAAACAATTTAATACCTTGCAGCACCTCCTCGTGCCTCAATTACTGCAGCAAGACGTCTTGGCATGCTGTTTATTTTCCATTGGGAATCCCAATTTGGAATGTTTCTTTATGTCAAAAACTTTATGAAAAACTTAAGTTTGAGGATTTCAATGGAATTATGAAGATATATTTATCTAACAAGAGGTCAATAGGTCTAAAGTAACATTTGTTCGTTAGCTGCAGCTTGCACGTCGTACACAATCCCTGCAAGAATGGGCTAAGACAAACAGATTGGTATGTGGATCATATGCTGGCTTTGTTCAGCCTGTTCAAATACGTACCGTTTTGAAGATCTGACTACACGGCATTGACAGGTGATGTTTCGCACACGACATACTTTTGTTTTTATTTTACTTGACTGGAAGTGTTTAGGTGATCCTTTTGACTGAAGCTTCGCTTTTGTATACATTACTATTGTATATAAGTGCAAAGATTAACTTTGCATGTTTTTAGCAATATTTTGTTACATTACTAATTGTGTTTTTATTTACTTTGCACACTTTGCCTCAAATCCCAGTGCGGGGTAAGTCAAGGTAGGAACGGATCCGCCACTGTGACTGGCAAAATGTATACGCTTGATCGTGCTCAAATATCGGCAATGGCAAAATCTCTATTTTCACACTCCCCAACGTAATCAAATTCCAAATAGAGGTTTTTGAAAACACAACTTCCAACCTCATTCAAACAGTATTGCTTCGAAATACTGCCTAACAAAAACCTATTGTACCAGTAACCTTACAGCAAAAACAAAACAATTGCATCAGCCATTTTTTTTTTAAAAAAAAAAGCTTCTCAAAACATGTGCTGTGCATTTTTAAACCCCTGCCCTGTTAAATAGACTAATATAATATGTCAATCAATTGACGCATGACAATATGTTTGATCACTAGAATTACCAATGCAGAGTTTTGAATGTAAATTATGTGAAATCGTTTTTCAAGTTCATTAGTTTTTCCACTGAAATTCTGCGAAGTTCGTTGGGTGAAAAATGAACAGGTCGTTAAAAAGCGCTACAAATGTTGCCCCATTCGAGAAGATTTGTGCACGAAGAAAGAAAGCTGACGAAAAGTCATCCGGTTTGCCTCTAAATCGGCAATCAAGAAAGCAAGAGAATTTGCATTCCACAACGACTGGCGATCTTTTTACTGTCGTTTCTTGAAGAAGCTACTTAAAAAATCTCCATTAACATTCCCTTTAACGCGTTACATTATCTGCTTTAACCCTGATGCTTTAACTCACTTCACGAACATAGCTAAAACCGTCTGGAAAAATTCATAAATTAAGACTACTTGAGAGCTACAGTTGCTTGCAAAATGAATGAAGAACATGGGTCCACAAGCTGTCCTCAATGCCGTCTTCAAAGACGTTGCTAGCTGGATTCCAGAGAAAAGACGTTTGGACAAATTTTAGCTAAAATTGATTGGTCATTCCCAGAAGGAGCAGCCAAATTTGACAACATTTGTAAAAAAGGTGCTCATATGTCGCACGAAAACGTGACGATGGAGCGAGGATTTTGAATAAATTAAAAAAGTGTCTGGAAGTGCATCAAACTGAAATGATATTGGTAGCTCAGAAAATTTCAACTGTCAAAAACGTTGAAATCACAAAGTCCTTGATACAATATGCATGTAACGCACGGGCATCATTTTGTACTCGAAAACCTCGAATGCATTACTATTTTTTTTCGATGTTTATGTTTCTAGAAACTTTAAAGATTAATGACTTATATATAAGAAGCGATGTTTGTTCTCGTTTGCAAAATGAGAGACCAGTGCAGGTTACGCAATACGCAAGAGGCCCAATTTGCGGCTGCTATCCGTCATTTTTCCTACGGGGCTATTCATAAACCACGTAAACTTTTCTAGGGGGAGGGGGGGTTTGACCAAAGTCTACGCTCCATACAAAAATTCAAAAAAATGTATGGATGAAAGTCTACGGGGGAGGGGGGTTGTCTGAGATTTTCAAAAATGAGTCTACGTGGTTTATGAACAGGCTCTAAATGAAACAAGTGAGAATTTCAGATTGAACAATTTCAGATTGAACAATTTCCTCAAAAACTTCTAAAATATCTGCTGATCCAGTTTATATTAATTAATTTTCCCATTCGGGAAAATAAAACTAAAATGCGGGAAAACCCCGGGAAAAATACGGGACTTTTTAAATTAGGTTTGTGCCTCCTCCCCTATATATCACCGTAGGACACTGTAGAGCAATAACGTCTATAGAAGGTCTGGGGCAACGCACTGCTTGCTTGTATCCAATATAATATTAACATTGCTGAGCCGACGAGTGATGACGTTACACTATTGAACTTTCTATTGGCGGGCACAGGTTCAGATAAAAAAATCGGTCCAAACCTTTATAATGCTGAATTGTGGAAATAATCATGATGCAAATGCCATTTATTGAGCAAAAGCATTTCCTCCCGATAACATGGGTCATTTATAGTGAATTTAACTGAGGTAATTGAATTTTTGCCACACAAACTTTCAAACGCTAGGATTTGACAATCGAGTAACGATATAGAGCCAATTTTCCATCATCGGTAGACTGGAATTGGTTGAAAAATTAGACTGGAATAGGTTGAAAAAGGAGCAAACGAATAAAAATAAATAGTATAACGTAGCTCTTTCCGAGCTTTTGTGTAGCGTGCGCAAGGAATGCAGTGTTATTAGTGTCATGAGCGAATTATGCTCATTTCACTAATATTCTTGTGGTTACTGGACCAGACCTTATATAGATGTCATTGACTGTAGAGTGCATGCGTTAAACGTTGCTAAGCCTAATTGCCATGGCACCCTACTATAAATGTGCATTAGGGTGCCAATTCTATGTATGGGAAAAATGTTTATGAGTTATAATAAAAAATGTAATCGATGGTTGCATAATAGGCTGAGTCAAGGGACACATGCCCTACGTATCCAATTTGGAAAAGAAAAAACTTTTTTTTCTATAATAGCTTCCACTCAAGTATAAACAAAAAAAAATCTTCATTCAGCAGAACGAATCCAAAAATGGAATCTTCGAAACATATTTGTGACGGACTAGAGGTGTTCTCAAAAAGGAAAATCATAAAATTATAATAACTTGTGGTAGTTTTATCATAGTTTTAAGAATGTCTTGAATGTCATTATAAGTATGTACCTATAAATCTATTAAGTTTTAAGCAAACCTTCTGTAGCATGGGCGTTTTTGAACTTATGGGGGTTTTATGGCGGTTTTATCAATGTTATGTAGAATATCTATTTCTTTGCGTGGTTTTATCAAATAAGTCTTAAAAACTTCTTCAAGTGTATAGTAGAAAGCTTAACTGAACTGCAGATTTTGTTATTCGTTTTATCGGATCATACTGCTGGAAGGCGATTCTCTAATTCCCGCAGGTTTCGCGTAAGTTTCTTTAATTATGGGCCTGCCCAACCCTCTTTGGCCCTTCATATAGCAAGATGTTGAATTTAGTACGGCAACAATGCATGATCTCTCTGTTAAGTGGAACCCTATGCATAGCAAAGCCCACGCAAGGATGGTGGCTTCCTGCATACATACATACATACCTACATACATACCTACATACATACATACATACATACATAAACGTCTCTTCTGTTCATGTTGTGTCGATTTACATATTTTTTAATCGTTTTCGCGAAACTTGTATTTGAAGAGCTTAGTGCCTTGTACATAATGCACTTTAGTCAAAGCTCAGTTATTCAACCCTTAGTCGAATACCCTATTTCAATTTGATACCATTTTTGATGATTATAACGGATGTTGCAACTTAAAAATACAATGGCAATTTGGTAAACTCACTGCAGCAATGGATTTAAAATTTGAAACTGTTACTGTATGGATGAAACTGAAAGTGATCAAAATTACGTTAAAGAGAACATCCACATTCTGCAATGGTTGGACTATTATCAAGAAACTATTAATGCAAAAATCAAACTAGCAAGTTTTTTTTTGAAGATACTACCTACTTGTCTTTCAATGAGTTGACTGCAATCCACACGAATTACCCCGTTCGACAAATGGAGCAAACAAAATCCAAACCATGGGTTCAAGACCTACCTTTCAAGAGTCCGTTGTCTAATCCAAAACCGTACTGCTGCTGCTGCTGCTTCTACTGCTGGTGTTGTTTCAGTTCAAGCGTATCTGTGCCAAACCGAAGCGGCGATGACCGGTCAAACTAAGCCGATCTAATTCAAGCAAGACTGCAGCAAACCTCGTGCAGGGGGCGTCCACTCCCTTTGCCGTTTTTGTTTTTCCTTTCACTCGAGCACTCGAGTTGGTGCTCACTTTTGGGATGGAATGTCACTTGGCCATACGAAACCAATATTCCGACTGGACTAATATGCAACCTACACACGCGTTCGGTAACAATCACACACCGTATTATTTCACTGTCTCAATTTCCTGTGGTTCGAATTTCGTTTTCGGCGCGTAAGATATTTGCCTTAACTACACTAACTGTGTTCTTCTCAGCAGCTCCACGCCACTGAACACTGGATTGGTTTTCTTGACCTACATACGGCGGAATCGGGAAAGACAAACATACAACATCTTCCAATGTATTGATTTGATTACATTCATATGCAGGGAACCGTAATAATCGAAGTATCACCGTCACATCACCATCACCTTCGAATTTGAGATGAAAAACAATGATTAGCCAGTCGACGATGATTGATCGGGTGTTTACTGTGTGTGCGTGGGCAAGACGGTGTATAATCATGTGTCGATCCGGACGGTGAAAACACTCAGATAAAAGTGATCAAATTTGTAATGTTGTAATTATGACCGGCGCGACTCCGCCGTCCAGCCGTCCAGCGTGTGGAGGAGACTGAACTCAGCGTCGCCGCCCAGACAATCGACGATGGCGCGGGAGAAATGTGGAAGGTGCTAGCATTATGCAATGCATTGTTTCTCGGCTGACATGAGCCGAACATTTCGTTATCTGAAATTGGTTTGTAGACCTTGTATGATTTATTCAAATCTTATCAAATTATATCTCACAATTGATGCTAAATTGCGATATTGAGTCATTCAAGATGGGCCTTTTTGACGCTTTCGGCACTACCATACAGGGTGGCAAACGTTGACTGTCACTGTATTTAGCATATTTTCTGCAACTGGCGATGTCGAAATGAGGCTTTGAAAAATCGATCACACGCCATTTTTAGCTACCCAAACATTGGTTATACTTTAAATCCTTTAAGTAAATTTTTTGAGTATGTTTTACTCCGTATCAAAGATTTTTGCTTTTCTGAGCATACGAGCGGTAATTTGAAATGACAGGCTGAATTGAATAATCCCACAATAATCATCTCGAATTCGGTGGTAAGATTTGATGCGTATGGCCCGTATGAAAATACTGAATAGATTAAATTTATGTAGGATCTTTGTATATTAAACTGTACACGCAGAAAAAAAATTATCGTAAAAATTAACAGAGTCAATTTTGTGATAAACAATATGAACCCACCAAATTCACCGATACTTCGCCCAATTGCATAATTCTGGGCAATTATGACGACAGAACTTCGCAAACGTCTCGAATCTATTAAAACAGATCTAAAGTAGAAGAAAAGTTGGGTTCAAAACAACAAAAACACTGGGAAAGTCAGTAACAGAAGTACCGTAAATTTGTTGTTTTTGCCCAAGACAACTGTTGTACAAAATTTGATGGGTGGAGTGAAAAGGAACGTGTGGGCGTTTGGGATGAGAGATGATATTGATCAAAACAAGTTTTATAAATCAAGTTCTGATAAGTTCAAGAGAATCCGATGAACGGTTTATTTTTGGTGAGTGTGTGCCATTTTTATCGACTACACCCTTATTGATTGCTTGGGATATTTCTGCGGGATGGTAATGCATAAAAATGTATTCTGAAGACTTTCTTCTTCAAATGATAAAGTTTCTTGGAGTGAATTTGTTGACATGATGAAAGAATTTCTATCGCTCTCTATGATTTCGGAATCCATTACTGTTTTGGTTGCCCTGTCAAACTTTCAAATTGTAAATCAAATATTTCACTCCCAGCCAGTAAATAGTACCATGAAAAACTTTACTTTATTTTACTGAAGAACTCTAGTTAAAGCAAGTTTTCCAAAGCAATCTGTTGACAACTATGCGAAACTCTATATCCTAAATATCTTGAAAAAGGACGTTGTTTTACTAGAATTAAAATAAAATTTGTTGTTGATTTGCTCGACTCTCATAAATTTGTAGACGATAATTCTGCACTAAAAATAAAATTTAGTTTATATTAGGAAATCGAATGTAGAGCTAAACGTCATATTTCTGACATGGGATGCGATCCTTTATTCTAGGAAAGAGCTGTTACTGAATCTCTGGTTGATCTCACTAGGCCATGATAACTCGTGAGAAGATGCCTGATTATTGAGTATGAAGTGATAACTCTCGATAGCGCTTTAATTTTTATTTTGGGATGAATAAATTATTCCCGCCCATCCCAGCAGCAACACCATCGTGCATGAGTTCGATAAAAGAGAAACAGCGATTGGCTGTTCTTCACAAAATTTATTTCGTGCATTATAAAAAAGTGTAATGATGGCACTTCTCTACACTGAAAATAAATCAATAATTTTTATAATTAAAATTGTCATTTAAAGCGGTCAATTTTTGATTCGAATTGAAATCATGTGTGCCAGTATGATTTTCATTTGCCGCACATAATTTTTAACACCCGTTACTTAACAGGTTCGTTTCCAATGAGACTGATATGGTCCGCACATAATTTTCAATGGAGCGAGAAATGTCATTCAAGTGGGTATTTACGTTGCCCTATTATATCCATCTTTGCAATTAACCCAAAATAAAAATTAAAGCCCATATTAAAAATTGTCGAGAATTATAACTTCATACTCATTAATGAATTATCTTTTTATGAATCATTATGGCATAGTGAGATCAACCACGGATTCATTATGAGCACTTTCCAATACAGGGTCGAATCTTATGTCAAAAACATTAAAAAAAAACCCGAATTAATCCACCGATGGTGAGACTGCACCCTTCTTACACTTCACCAGAATTTTTCATCAGAAATTCCAGGAAGATCAAGGTATATTCGATATGTTATACATTCAGTTTATAAAATGAGCTATTTGTCAATTCTGAACATATTGTTCATCGATGTGATTAAAATATTGACATTAATAGTGGTTGACGACCTATTTGTGAATCCTAGAGGGTTTGAGCTGTTTAGTGGAATACATGTAACTAGAAATTAGAAGAAAAATTAGTATCTTCCATTTAATTCCAACTACCTTTGCTTATCTTCGACAGATACGCGTAGTTCTTCTACAATGTGCAGATTTCTTCAGTGTCTCGTAAAGTCGAGTTATTAGTACGAGACGCTGAAGAAGTCTGCACATTGTAGACGAAATACGCGTATCTGTCGAAGATAAGCAAAGGTAGTTGGGATTAAATGGAAGATACTAATTTTTCTTCTAATTTCTAGACCTATTAATGTTAGTTACATAAAAGAAGAAATTACATAAATATTAGAAACATCATATATTGTGTCCAATAATTCATTCATTAGACAATCCTAACCGTCAATTTTGATTATCGATATGGATTCAAGATGCTTCATAAGTACATGTTCGTTAAAAATTGTGTAGTTATAGTAAATGGAGACTTTGTGTAATTTTCGAACCAACTCGTTGCAGTTCAAAACCGGACCACTCGAACCAATCAATTCTGCTCTAATTCTATAGAGTCGCATAGTGTGGTTAGTCCGCTGTATGTGCTGTACAACGCACCAGATGCGACACAATAGAATGCAAGCAGCATCGATTGATGTGATTGGTCTTGTTTGGTTTTGAACAGCAACGAATATATTTTCATCTCATAATTATGTGCTCTCTGATATTGTTTTGGTCATATCTCCATGATGGATTATCCAATCATATTGAAACTTTGACCAGTTATTTGAAAATTTTGATTTTGAAAAGCTTTGATTTGACATCAACAAAACTAAAATCGATACACAAATAGCTCAGAATGTAATCGGAGACTAAACTGTTTGATTACTATTATAATAGGCCGTCAAGTACTGTTTCGTTCATAACTTCGTAACAAAATGTCCGAATGAAAAAAATAAGTTCTATGAGAATGTTGTAGCTTTCATTTGCCGTCAACAGAACTGAAATCGGTTCACAAATGGCTGAGAAACCGATGTGACATTTTTTGTAACGCACACACACACACACACACACACACACACACACACACACACACACACACACACACATGTTCTCAGTGCGTCGAGCTGAGTCGAATGGTATATGACACTCGGCCCTCTGGGCCTCGGATAAAAAGTCGAGTTTTCAAGCGATCTTAATACCCTTCTATTGGTGTAAGAAGGGTAAAAAACGCTGAACAACTCCACGTTGTTGCGCTTTTTTTTCAATTACATTTCGAGTCGATATAGTAGATCTCGTAGGATTTTGTATAATAAACTAAAATTATTTTTCAGTGTATTCGTTGTTCACTAACAGAACGTTGTTCGTGACAGAAAAAGAAGAGTCACCTGCAGTGACGTGACTGTACTGGGAAAATCAAATGGAGATTCACGTCACTGCACGTAACTTTTCTCACTTCAACAAGTGACAAACGTCACTTCGACTCTCGGAATAACTCGTAATACTCAGTCATGAAAGCTGTAACTAAATCGTTTTATAAATCCGAGCATGCTACTTGCTTTACTGATTATTGTGTTATAGTGGTCAATGATTGTTAGTTTCTTGTCTATAATAATACCTAAACCCTAAATTCTTCCGCACTTTTCAACTGCCTGATTTCCTAGAAAGATTGTACAGTCTAGTGTATTCCGTTTTCTACACAGATAAAAAAAACATTGAATTTTCTGTGTAATCTACTGCACATTAAGGAAAATAATAGGATATTTCCTGTAAAGTAAAGTCAGATAACGGCTGAATCTAGCCGGTTGTATGAAAGATTGCAAACAATTCCGTTACATATTTGGACGCTTTATTACAAGAGGCTATTTTTGCACCAATTATAAAATAAGAGTACGTCGTTTTTGAAAAGCCTAATATCTTCTTATTATTTCATATCTAAAAATATCTTTAAATCGTCGGCATATATAAGAATTTCAACTTTTTTTTAAATGAGGAAAATATCGTTTACAAACTAAATAATAAAAGAGGGCCAAAATAGGAGCCTTGAGAGACTCCTAAAGTAACTAGAATAGAATTTGAAGTCTTGCCTTTACATCTGACTATTTTTTGTCGATAGTATGACTCGCCAGACTCGAGCCATTTGAGAAAATATAGCTCAATATCAAATATATTTTTTTTGCAAATATAAATGCGATCAAATGCCTTGTTGAAGTCTGTATATAAAGCTTCCACATGGTTTCGTTGTCCATTGCAACCAGCGAATAGTTTATGAATTCTAGTAGATTTCTAATAGCTGAGCGCCCTTTGGAGAATCCATCTTGAAAGGTAGAGATTCTATTTTTAATTTGACAAAACAGTTTTTCAATAATCATCGCATCAAAGGGTTTTGGAATGCAAGAGCATTAGCAAGATAGCAATACCGCGATAATTTCGTATGCCAGATTTTTGGCCACATTTAAAAAATAGGATCTAGGTAGGAAATTTTCCACGAGTTGGGAAAAATACCGGATTCAATCGACATATTGAAAAGCCAAAACGAAGGCGTTGTTAGCTCCGAAGTTCAGAAAAATGGGGGGAACCCCTTTGGACCCACACCCTTTGGAGACATTCAATTTTTTCAGTGCTTCCCTTATGTCATGCACATTCATATTGTTTAAACTAATATCTCCAAAACCAAAATATTCCCGATCACTATCTGCTTTAGAAAATGTGGTTATAAAGAAGGTTGCAAATAGATTGCAAATTTCTGGCGAGGAAGGCCCCACTTTTTCATCAAGATACATTTTTGATGAAAAAATATCACGATTCAGTTTAGTTTCAACATTGTTAAAGAATTTTTTGGACTGGATTTTATCACCAACTCGGTTTTTGAGTTGTACTCATCAACTTGACATTCAAATAGTTTACCAGATTCTACTATTTGTTTTGTATATTTTATGTGCTTTTTACTTATGGTTTTTAAATTTTTTATATGTTCTTTATACGAAAAAAGGGGGTAACAAATTTAGCTTAAAAACAACATAGATTATATGTTGCGCTTGTAACCTAGAGCAGACGAATTAAAATGTTATGTTAGCTGCTGAGGTCAGAATTCCAACATTATGCAGTCGATGTCAAAAGGTTTGCTTGTGAGAATTTGGATCCCAATTGATTTGGTAAGCTAAAATTGAGCTGAATGGTAGTTCATGTATTGTTCGTCATATTTTAAAACTATTGTAAAAAAATCTTAGTCTTACTGCTACAGTGTGCCTCACAATAGGTGTCATCTTTTTTTCAGTCTTGGTTTATTTCAGCTGGGTAATTTTAACAGCGGAATTGATTGTACCCGTTTTGAGTGTATATTTTGACAGTTTATCACTGAAGATAAATAAGTGATTCCGTTTGTTTATATTTAACAGCTACCATGGAAGCCATACGGGAGCAAGTTTTAAAATTACGATTGCAAAAGCTTAGACCGTGTCATTCAATAACCTTAAGCAGTTCAGAGTGAGCAAGCGTTTTGTTTTTCGTACCATGAAACGGTTCAAGGAAACCGGAAATCTCCATATTCAACACAAAGGAGGTGTCAGACGAACTGCCAGAACGAAGAAAAAGATCAAATGTGTGAGGGAGAGAATAAGACGTAATACGGCCATATATGTCCGTAAATTCAGCAAACAATTTCAAATTACCCCTGCTTCAATGAACAGGCTCCTTAGACATTATCTGGATTGCAACCCGTACAAGAAACAACGGGTTCACGGGTTGACGGAGAGTCAAAAGCAAGCCAGGATTCAAAGAAGCAGAAATCTTTTGGTTCGGCACGATGACTGCGAGATTTTGTTTTCGGATGAAAAGCTCTTTCTCTTTCAGAACAGTCATAATCAACAAAATGATCGTGTGTTTGGCAAAAGTCTTGCCAACATTTCTAGAGATAAACTAGCTGTAGAACGCTATCAGAATGTATCGGAAATCATATGGGGTATGGGGTGCCGTTTAACGAAAAGTAAAACTTCCTCTGCTTTTCTTAGAACCTAACGTAAAAATCAACACTGAATATAACATCGAGCAGGTTCTGAAGATCCATCTGCTTTCTTATGCTTCAACGCTGTATGGAAATACATCATAAAGGTTCCAACAGGACTCAGCTCCAGCTTACAAGGCAAAGAAGACACAAGCGTGGTGCGCCGAAAATTTGCCCGATTTAATAACAAGTGAAGAGCGGTCTGCATCTTCACCGGATCTCAACCCACTTGACTACTTTGTTTGGGGTTATATGCTTCAATATATAGGCCCTACGAAAGGGCTTACTTCAGATCGATTCAAGAAACATTTGGTTGATATTTGGGACCAAATTCCTCAGGAAATCTTGCGTGCCAGCTGCTATGGGTTGACAAAGCGTTCGCGCAAAGTTATAAAGGAAAAGGGCGAGAGATTCGAATTGAATGTATATGTTTTATTTAATTAACATGTATTTTTTAAATGACAAATAAATGTTATGATTTTGTTGAATTGTTTTGCTGTAATCCCATTTTGTTTGAGTGACATCTATTGTGAGACACCCTGTATAACCTAACGGAATATTCAAATACGCCAATTTATCATCTCGTCCATGCCAATTAAAGTTATGAAAGCAGGTCTACGACAATAAATTTTGTTGGCAAAACGTTTAATGAAAGTAGATAGGCTTATCTCGTTGCTATACTTAGATCAGCAAAATTCAAGAATCCCCTAATGTGCTAAATTTCCAAACCCCTTTTGATTGTGTATCAGAATTTCAGGCTTTCATATGGGCCATAGCACATGCAAAAAAAAGGTTGTTCACTGATTTAAACAACGGCTGTTTCGCACGAAATACACGATATTGTGTTCAACGTTTAGAATATTTCAACATACGTTTATAAAACGGCGCAACTATCTAATCAATTAAAAGTAGTAAAAGCAAAAACTTGACAGACTTGTTTTCAAATTAGACACAGCAAAGCTCCTGGTTTTTTTCGTCGGCCTTGAGAATTATATTCTTAATTATATTATTCAATGATTCTCCAATATCACCACAACAATAAATCACTGTTTCAATTAGCACTTAAGGCCCTTTAAAATTCCACAATTTAACACCCTGCTTTTCTTTCAGTCAAATATAATCTTTCCACACACACACACAATTCATCATTTTCTCCGGGATGCAAGTCCAACTGCCAGTTTTGACGACGATGATGGTGATGCCCAACCGAAGACGGTTCAAAGATCGATGGCCAAAAAACCAGCAAAGGCCTGCATATGAAGGTATGTTGCTGTCCAGGCTAGCCAGGGGCCACACATCTGTAACTGAACTCTTCGGGCAAATAGATGTGCACTGTGCGCAATTTACGAATAATGTGAGTGTGGAACTCTGCGCTTTCCTCGCACTGCACTCTGCGTCCGTCCGTCCGTTCGTTTGTCCGGCAAAATTTATCATCCACCGGGTAAAATCTACACCCCAAACACTGTGCGCACGTTTTCGAGATAGAAAAAAACTCTCATCATCATCATCATCATGGAATACACAACACAATATGCCGCTCGGAAACACTGCCGTAAACACACCGGATCCGGAGCAGGGAGAAGAAAATCTCAACTCAAGGCAGAAAAGGAAAAAAAACACAACATCCAAACTGAAAATACAATTTACAAATCGCGAATCTGTACACCCGTTTCGTTCGTTTTGCTTATTATTACCGTGCGCGAACAGAACAGCAAAATCTAACGCGCTCGCCCTAATATGAAGTAACCGAGCGCAATGCACAACTTCTTCACTTGGAGGAAGATCCACGCAAACTGGACTAACGAGTTTGCCGCAGCGGCCAAGACTGAAGTGCGTTCCGTTCGTGTACGGTTTACCTCTGCGACGACGGCGACGACGACGATGGCGATTCGGACTAGACTGAGACCGATCGGGGATCAACCTGAGTCATCGACGCCGCTTCTCTTCTTTCACTGCTGCTATATGCTGTATGCAACAAAGCGCGCGACGGACAGGCGATGGGCGGAGAGCGAGAGTGACCGGCGAATGTGTTTATGCTACCGCAGCATAGCTATACACTCTGAGACAGCAGTCACTCGCCTGCTTGGGTTGTGAAGAAAACGAAAATGAACTCCACTCTTGAGTGCGAAGCACTCATTTTCCAACTGATTTATGTTCAGTGCACGGCTATTGCATATACACTCGGGCTTCCAACTATACGGTGGGTGGAGCGATCAACATAAGCTGATTTATTTGGCTATCCAGCTGATTTTTCGAATGTGTTAAGTAGAGTAGGTGATTGTTGTGTGAAAAAAATAAAGTTGATCAGTTAAAGCGAGAACAGATCTATTCTGGTTCCATATGTGACCCTTAACAAATAGAGCAAAAATTTGCTTCCAAAAAATGTTATATTCAACCTTCTGTAACTTTGTCCACCGAGGCAAATTCTACTAATAATATTGTATAATACTGTATTCGTAGTTCTCACAAAACAATTTATACTGTTTGCCATACTTTTTAAGTTCTTCGTGTGTCACACTTGTTATTTGGGATATTTCACGCGCAACACATCATGTGTATTAATAAGATGAATTCGCCTCGGCTTTTTTTTTGCACCGATATTTCAGCATGATCAATGCAACAATCAATATGCAACTAGCGATTTGAAATTGGTTCACTGTTTTAGAACCCCTTGGTCCGAAGTACACCTTGAAGCCAGCACCTAGTTATACATATTTGCGCCTTTGTTTTGATTTGTTGTGTTATTTTGACAGAATATTTGAGAGTGTGTTCATGTAAGTTCATTATTAGGGGCGCATTATTAAGCTTGGGACCGAGCTTGGGACCGATGTTCTAGTACTGACTGAGCCAAGAATAAAATTGTATTTGTATGGGACCTACTGGTCTTAGAGTTAGTCTATGATCAATGGGTGAAAAAGAGAAATACTCAAATTGGTGCGTCAACTTTGACGCCAGCTGTAGTCTAAACCACTTGTTGGAAATTTTGTCCACAATATTTCCTATATATGTGTAGGCTATAGTGAAATTTAAAATATGTTATCTACATTTTTCACAGATAAGCGGGTTTTTGAAATTGGTACGTCAAAAAACATATGTTATGAAAACTTCAAATTTTTATTGATATTTGACAAAGTTACTGAAGGTTGAACATGGCGTTTTTCGGAAGCAAAATTTTGCTCGGTTTTTTTTGCTACTGAGTGTACATACCTGTAATCCTCACTATTCCGTTGTATTAAGAGCCAAGACGGTGCTATGGAACCGTACGCAAAAGCACTTACCCTAGCAGCACACTTTTTGCAAACCAGAAAAAGTTACTTCAACGTGACTCAATTAGATAACAATCAAGTTGCTGCAACTAATTATGACGGTTTTGTGTTGCTTGAGTACACGAGACCCACGGAAAGATGAGAGAATCACCTTCTAACGAAACGCTCTTATTACAGGAAATGAACAGTAAGCAATACACATTAGGATTTCCGTCTGGTGGTTTGTTAAAAATAGGGTTTGCAAACTCACTGTAGACTGTCTAGACCTTCGCTGAATTCGATCTGATGATTTCTATCAAGAAAGGCATACAGTCACCGCCAGAAAAAAGTGCCAACCTACCCCAGTTTCTCCTTTTTGTGCAGCAAACTGTAAAATAAGTGAAAGATTCAATGTTTTGTTGTTTTGATGGCATATTTATTATGTTCTTTTCTTGTCTGGTACATAAAAAAACACATTTCCGGCAAATTCATTTTTTTCTTCAAGAAAGATCAAACTATAGTAGAAATTATGCATGTCAAAATAAAGTGCCCACTTCTTATTTTCTTTAAAAAAAAAAACAAGTTGTAGATCCAGCCTGTTGAGTGATCAGTAGTTGATGAGTCCTCCCCTGGCCTTCAACAGTTTTTGCAAACGTTTCGGCATACTCTCCACCAGATTCTTCAGGTGTTGTGCGTCAAGAACTTCCCAGGCGTTCTCAAGAGCTTAAAAATAGTTATGTTTGTTGGTAACTCCTGTCTTATCAACTCGTGAATCCAAGATGGCCCACAGATTCTCTAATGGGTTCAGATCTGGACTCTGTGGGGGCAATTCCATAGGTTTAATACGGCAGGAACGGAAGAATGGCTTTGACTTCTTCGCGGTATGTTTTGGTTCATTATCTTGCTGGAACACAAATTTGTTTTCCAGCCCAGTTTCAACCAACGAAACCTCCAAATTCTCACGCAATATGTCGATGTAGGAATTTGCTGTCATTATACCATCGATTTTTACCAAAGCACCAACACCCGCCCAAGAAAAACACCCCCACATCATCACGTTCCCTGCACCATGCTTAACTGTGGATTAACGTGGATATGTCGATCATGAAGCGCCTCTCCAGGTCTACGCCATACATGAGCTCATTTTCTGCTGTTGAACGACTCGAATTTGGACTCATCAGTCCACAAAACAGTCTTCCAATATTCTTAAGGTTTATCAGCATGTTCTCGAGCAAATTTGAGTCATTTCGCTTTGTTGACTTTGCTAATAAAAGGCTACTTATTACAAAACCTGCTCTTTCCTGCTACTTATTACAAAAGCGATCTTTCTGCGTAGAGTACTGTCCGAGATCGGTTGTTGAATCCCTTCCTTGATCTCCCTGAGGGTAACCTTCGGATTTTTCTTAATTTCTCGAATGATTCTCGCATCTGTTCGGGACTGTTCTACGTTTCCTTCCCCTTCCTGGGCGATCAGCTACTGAACCATAGGTTTTGTACTTTGCGAAAAGTTTGGTAACCGCTGCTTTGCTGTATCCATACTTTTCACCAATCTTGCGATGCGATTCACCTTTCTCGATGTCACGAACAACACATTTTCGGATCTGCAACGTATTATCCATGGTTATTTAGATACCTCGCACTGAATCTTTCTGACCGACAACTGAAATCCGTAAGAAAATCAACAACACTTGGAAACGTCAAAATACGAGGGGCGTTTGGATGTAAAAATAACATACACATAATATATTTTCAATTGGGCACTTTATTATGACAAACCAAATTTACACCACGTATGGTTCAAAAAATAATTTTGCAAAAATGTGTATTATCCATTGCAAAAATATTATACACATGCATCTTGAAAATAATAATATTATCATGCTTAGAAAAATATATGAATACGATATAATGAATCCTAAAGGGTTTGAGCTGTTTAATGGAATACCTGTAACTAGAAATAAGAAGAAAAATTAGTATTTTCCATTTAATTCCAACTACCTTTGCTTATCTTCGACAGATACGCGTATTTCGAGATGAAGCGTATTCATAAGAAAAGTGGGCACTTTATTTTGGCGGTGACTGTAATTGGCATCATCCATGACTTGGACACTCAAAAAAATTGACCAAGTTATTTCCACGTGAAATTTTACGTAACTTTCACCTGAACACGTAACCAAATCTTCTTCTGTAAAATCAGGTGAACATTACGTGCCAGTGAATTGTACATGAAAAATCACGTAACATTCATGTTATGTTCACGTAGAATGTGGGTTTACGTGGAAATCACGTAGTTCTTCCGTGAATTCCACGTGTTTATTACTGGTTTTGACAGTGGACGAAAATTACGTGCGGTTCACGTGGAAAGAACGTGACGATTTTTTTGAGTGGAGATAACCATGAAACCCTCATCCAGCCTTCACTTCGTCTGGAACCCTGTATTTACAAAATATATCGGGCATCCTCTGTTTTGTTACTCAAAAATAAAAATTAGGTATGTATCAGTATCTTATTAGTCCTGAAAAAGCTGAAAACCAAAGCAAATCAATCCAATCAAGAAAGATAAAATTTCAATGAAAAGATATTTGATTGTTTTTGTGAATCAACGGATTATTCTAGAATGTTCTGAAAAGTTGTCTTTCTGACGTTCTAGTTACATATAATATTACTGTTCATTTCCTGTTATAAGAGCGCTTCGTTGGAAGGAGACTCTCCATCCACTCCGTGAGTTTCATGTAAGTGCTTCTACTTACGGGCCCACACTTCCGTTTTAGGCCCTCCATACAACGGAATAGTGAGGATTACACTGCCGTGAAACGCATATCAGTCCCACCTTTGCTTGATATCCTATTCATATGGGACTGATATGCGTTTCACGACAGTACAAGTATGTGTAGGAGAAACTGTATGCCATGGCAAGTCCTGCACTGATGGTGGCTTCCTATCACATCACAATCACATCAATTCTGCATCATACTGGCATTTACGATTCTTCTTGCTGTAAATTGGCAGCCTGTATGCATAGCTGTTGTAAAATAGCATACGCAAAGCTACCGTAATGTTGGCTGTCTGATATCTGCATTATTGTTGCTTGATATATCATTAGATAAGGCACTGAAAATGCTTAATTAAAGTTGTTTACTAATGTTAACAGATGGCCTGCAGAATTTGGATGAAGATGAGTCAATCAATAAAGTGAGTACTATTATAGTCCTGATGCAAAAGTTAGCGAGGATGATGAAACGCTTCGAAAATTCGGACAATTATCGATTTGTTAATAACTTTAATCAAGCATTTTCAGTGCATTATTCTAATAATATATCAAGCGTAAAAAATGCAGATATCAGACAGCTAACATTACAGCAGCTTTACTTATGCTATAATACAACAGCTATGCATACAGGCTGCCAATGTACAGCAAGAAGAATCGTAAATGCAAGTATGATGCTGAATTAGTGCATATTTCAATGCTTATTGGTTACCTGGGGACATTGAAGTTTATATTGAGCAAATATTAAAACCGTTCTCATAGGTTAGAGGATGAAGACGCGGTATAAAAACACGTCGACCTCGAAGCAGCGAGTTCAAATCCCATCCTAGCAAATGCAAAACCTGCAGCGAATTTGAGTTTCCCCTTTCATAAGAAAAATAGCGGGTCTAAACAGAATCCATCATCATCAGTACAAGAGAAGAAAAAAATATAAGAGGCAAAACAGGAAAATGAATAAACTATAAAATTGAAAACAGGTTTTTTTTGCTTCGCATTTTTAATCAAGCTTTCAATCAGCATTCAAAAAGCTAAACTCCCCAGCAGCAGAACAACATATCAACTGCTGTCATCTAGAGGTCATTTTTTTTTATTTATTTAATTATTTTCCGTCGGCTTTCTTGGCCTATCTCCCAGCGGCTTTTTCGATTATTTCGCCTCAGAAAAACCACCGACGTCGACTGGGATCGAACCCAGACCCACTGGGGTGCTAGTAACAGTCACGCTTTCCACTACACTACTGACACCGTCGTAGTGGTCATTTTCAAACGATACCAATTCATGTTACCAATGAATGGCATATTGTCGACATAGACGTCTTCTTTTGGTGCGGTCCAGCATTAAATTAGCCGTATAGCGGGCCAAAACCTGCTGTTGAATAGCATTTAATGTGATTATAATGCTCATATGTATTATATCGCTTGTAGTTAAAACGCATATAGGGTTACTTATGTGCTTTATTTAATGCTTGTTGGTTACCTGGGCAGTGTAAGTACTGAAATCATTCTTTGGGCAGTGTAAGTACTGAAATCATTCTTTGATTCTACTGAAATCATTCTTTCCTGGGCAGTGTAAGTACTGAAATCATTCTTCTACTTAATTCAAGAATTTTGCGAGTCATTAAAATGTTCGGATTTATGAACCTGATTAATGTTCGCTTCATAGAATTACTGAGTTTACGAAAATTACCGTTTTTTTAAAACTGACATCTGTATTTTATTATATTTTACAGAAATATCGGTAATAATAACTATAAGAATCAGCAAATGAAAATCGTTTTCTCAGTATAAATTCATTTTTACAGAACAAAATCAGCAAAAAATATAACCGAATTGAAATTATGGATTTAAGTGTGTTGAGATGTCGTAGGTTGGTAGCAACAATATTGTCCAAAACTTCCGTTCAATAATACGATTCGTTAATTTTCACCCCTTTATCGATGAATATATAACCGATAGTTTACTTCGCTTGTAAATTGCGCCCCAAACCATCACTGAGCTGCACATTGAAATCGAGGTACGTTTATCTGGGGTGCAGAAATATTTTCCTTAGCTGCTGCCCAGACCCAATTGTTTTATGCGTTGCGAAGCTACTCCAGGGCAAACAGTTTCTCATCAGAAAAAATGCTGGATGGTTCGGAAACGCCTTACGTTTCTTAAAAGTCTTGAATCCAAGATCACTTCGTACAATATTGTGAGCCGATCCGTAGGGAATGTGCAGGTTACTTACTTACTTATTACTTATGCTGGCCCAACGTCCTATTAGGACCGCACCTTTGTCACGATATTTCTTCCTAAAACTCGGTTGAGGGCGGCTTGTCTCCAGTTCGTCGAATGTCCCACACTTCTAAGGTCTTGCTCCACTTGTTTAACCACCTAACTCGCTGCGCTCCTCTGCGTCTTATACCGATCGGATTCGAGGCAAACATATTTCTTGTATGGTCGTTGTCCGACATTCTTGCAGCATGTCCCGCCCATTGTACCCTTCCAGCTTTAACGACTTTCTGGATACTGTGTTCGCCATAGCGTTGTGCCAGCTCGTGGTTAATCCTTCTCCTCCATACGCCGTTTTCACATACACCGCTAAAGATGTTCCTAAGCACCCGTCATTCGAAAACTTCGAGCACCTCTTCGAGCATTGTCAACGACTCATGCCCGTAGAGAATTACAGATATTATCAGCGTTTTGTACATGGTACACTTTGTACTGGGGTGAAGTTTACCAGACCTCAAGGTCTTGCGGAGTCTCTAGTAGGCACGACTTCCGAAAATAATGCGTATTTTCTCTGCTGCAGTTGTTATCCGACGTAACCAATGATCCGAGGTATACGAACTGATTCACCACCTCGAACTCATCTCCGTCGATTGTCACAGTTCTGCCTATGCGAGGTCTATCACGCTCGGTTCCAACAGCCAACAGATACTTAGTCTTTGACGCGTTCACCTTCAATCCAACATTTTCCGCTTCAAGTTTCAGCTTGGTGTACTGATCAGCTACCACCTGGAACGTTCTGACTACAATGTACAAATCGTCAGCAAAGCAGATGAACTGGCCGGATTGATTGAAAATCGAACCCCGCCTGTTAAAGTCCACACGTTTCATAACACCTTCTAGTGGAATGTTGAACAGGAGATAGGAAAGACCACCGCCTTGTCAAAGTCTTTTGCGTGTTTCAAACGAGTCCGATAACGCACTCGATATCTTCACGTAGTACTGTACACCATCCATCGTAGCCTTGTTAATTCTGGTCAGTTTCCCGGGAAAAACGGTCTCGTCCAGAATGTTCCATAGCTCTTCGCGATTAAAAGTATCGTATGCGGCCTTGAAGTCGATGGATAGGTGGTGTATAGTGACTTTATATTCGAAACGTCCAGGTCAGACGCCATTTTCCGTAATAAATGTTGTCCTCTGCATCAGATTCACTGCCTCACAATTTTGATGTTTCGCTGTTCCCGTACCGAACATGGATGAACGAACCTTTTCCTGTCCTCCAAAGAGGACGTCTCCCGATACCTTTCGATGGTCTTGTATGTAGGGTTACGCTTAACACCAAATGATTTCAGGCTTTTGACTGCCAACGCGGTCGCCGTTTCAAAATCCTTTCCCTTCAATTTCCCTAAATTTCTTTATCGCGCGGAATAAGCAGTCGAGTTTATTGGTCAGATGCTTCCGCAAATGTTCGGCCGACAATATCCATATCATCCGCGAAGCATACGAGCTGACGGGATTAAATTGAATAATGTCCCGCATAACCCGCGTTTAGACCCGCTCTCCGTACAACATGTTGCAGCGCAATGTTGAACAAAAAACAGAGAAACCCATCAGCTTGAATTAGTTTCCATCTGCATTCGAATGATTCTGCGACACTGTGCCTTATATTCAAACACTACACATCACTCCATTCTCCATCACTGCAGCTTGGATCGGTTTTATAAGCTTCACTAGAAAGCCGTTTTCGTGCAAGATTTGATTTGATCTATCGAATCACATGATATTCACGACATTTCTGAAAAAAAATGTCGCAGAGCTTGCTCTCTCTCTCTCTCTCTCTCTCTCTCTCTCTCTCTCTCTCTTTCTTTCTTTCTTTAACGGCACTTCTCTGGGTGCGTCCTTCTCTGTTGAACCAGTCGTTCTGTTCTCTATGTTTCAGGGTACCAAGGACACCTGCATCAGCGTTTTGTAAGTATGTTTTTGTATGCCTTCAACTGTCATTAAGAGGCATTCCGACGGCTTCTTCCAGGTTAAGCCGCTTCGAAGTTTTACGAGTATACTGTGGCGACTTCTTATTCTTTCAGTCCTGCAATATTGCACAATGGAGCGCGCCGGGACCTAACTTTGTTAGGTACGGCCACAGAGAACAGGTATCCAAGCTGAAGTGCCCTCCGTGTGTAAATTTCTGTAACTGACATTTTAAAATTACAGCCCGTTTCCGTTAGTTTTGGTGAATCGCATGTTGATGGCGCCACCTGCGCGCCTCGAGATTTGATACTCGTTGTCAATTTTAGCTTGGTAAAACCTAGACTAGACGGCACTGATGTTCCAACGGTTTGCTTTACACAGTAAATTCAGAAAAAAATATGTTCGAGCATGGATGTATGTTCTCTGTGGTACGGATAGTTTTTTTAGGGCCTTGCTAGGTGCTCACACCAAGGCTGTGCAAAAAGTGTCTTCCATCAATGAGAACGTGATCGATTCTCGATTCAGTTTGTTGTGAACATCACCAAGATGCTTCTGTTCTGCACTTTGTTTGGTGATCTTCTGTATTTTGTAGGTCTTTAGGTTGTTCCGTTTCTTGGTGCGCTGAATCATTCCGACGCTGGTTTCCACTTCATTGGCCAAATCACGTATCGACATCCCTAGCAGCACACTTGTTGCAAACCAGTAAAAGTAACATCAATGTGACTAAATAAGGTATAAATCAAGTTGCTGTAACTAATTATAACGGTTAGGTGTTGCTTGGGATTGATTTGTTCTTCTGAATTAGAGCTACCGCTTTCTAATCCAGTTTAGGGTTGGAACAGTGTTCCCCAAACTTACTTATGATGGATTTTACACTCGCGTGATGCATTCCAAAGCACTTCGCCAATTTTCGCAGAGTTACACAATTTTCACGTAGCCAAACACATCACAAATACAATCCTACAACGCAAATGTTATCAACGTACATTACGTACATCAACGCACAACGTACCTTTATTTTTGATTCATTCCTCATTATTTCATACTAAAAATTAGTTTTAGTTTACATTACGAAATCGAAGGTAGAACTAGCAAATCTATTCTATGTGACACAGAATTTTTTCGATTCGATCCGACATTTTTGGAAATCGCTGATACTGAATCCGTGGTTGATATCACTAGGCCATGGTGACTCTTCATTATTGAGTATGAGGCTATAGCTTTCGACAGCGCTTTAATTTTTAATTTGGGATGAATACATTTTTCACTCTCATCCCAGCAGCAACATCGAAGCCGGGATTGTCTGGTCTTCACGAACTTAATTTCGTGAACTTTACAAAAATGTGTAATGATGGCGTTTCACCCAAGGGTAAGTCGCTCAGAACAGTATGCCACCCACGATGTCTTACACACTAGACGAATATGTTTCCTAATAGCGGCACTTCGATTTTCCATCTATACCACATGTGTTGCACACTGAGGCACACTTTTGACAGTTTAGCATATAGAAATATGAAACCAGCATGCATTTCCTGGTTGCCAGGCTCAGCAGAAAATAACAATTTGTACTGTCAACACATCGACACCTTGGGCACAATGCGGAAACTCCCAGAACATTGCAACGCTTGATGATACATTCAAGAAAAAATAGCACAAGAGAGAAGTGTGCTGAGCGATCCACCCCTTGCACAGTGGTCAAAAAGTCGATTTTAACGCTCTTAACTCATAGCTTCCTAAATAGTGGAGCTAGAGCAATGCGTTTTTGGCAAAGTTGCTAGATATGACAAGCTTCATATTTTGACGGCATGACTTTTGTGATCAATCCCCAAAAGTGAGATAAAAATTCAACTTTTTTAGGATTTTGAGATAGAGATATGATGTTCTCAGCAAAATTGTAGGGAAAGTCAATACAAACAACTTTGCTGAAGACATAAAAATTGTATGTTTCACCCAATTGGAGATATAAAGCGTTTTATAAGAACTAACTTCCAAAAACACATTTTTAACTGGAACATTTTGTTTTTAATTTTAAGGACAATATAATGTTCTACAAAGTTATTTACAATATCTAAATACAAAACTTTCTAGAACATACTATACCTGCATTATTTCAGTGGGATGAGTTATTGAACTTTTTTCCGTTTTTTTCGTCGTATTTTCGAAGGCTTTACCACACTTAGGAGCAGGTAGGAGCAGATAGACTTGGCTGCATCTGATAGTACATTAAATGCTTTCAAGTGGCGCTTAGTTTGTCCGTCCACAACTGTCTGCTAGGAAGTTATGCTCGAAACAAATTTTAATGGTTTTAGTATATTTCATTATTCAAACAGTATAAAAAATTGCGTTGTCATGGTAACCACACCTTCAAACTCATTAATTTTAGCATAATTGTACATTTTGTTTTTGTCAATATTTTTATTCATCATATGTAACTATAATTAACCCGATTTTCATTTATATTATTATTAATTATTAATTAAACATTTGTTTTCGAAGCCGTTTTTATATGCAACCACGTGTTTTGTTAGCAGCTGCTTATCATCGCCAGACAATGGATTCTCATGCTTTTTGGGCAAACCACGAATGCTTGTAATCAATGGATCTTATGAAACAAGAAACCATTTCAGGAGATCGGGGGATTGATCACAAAAGTCATGCCGTCAAAATATGAAGCTTGTTATATCTAGCAACTTTGCCAAAAACGCCATTGCTTTAGCTCCACTATTTAGGAAGCTATGAATTAAGAGCGTTAAAATCGACTTTTTGACCACTGTGCCTTGGTTTCACCAGATTAAAAGCGAAATAAATGTTTCATACAACATGCCAGACATTTGTTCTATGTACAAAATCCATGTTTACGAAGAGAGTGGAAGAAATTTGACGAAAATAAATTTTCATTGCACGACCACAGGGCTGCCCGAATAAAAAGTTCTCATAGATTTACAATTGAATATATTGTAACCATACAATAGAATCTATAGTATGTACAATTAATAGTATTGTTCACAACGATAAGATGGCAATAGGAGTTATTGTTACCACAATAGAATCTAATATAAATTGAGACATCGACAATAGAAAAGGGGGTTGTTATGTATCTTAACTATAGAAAAAATCATTATTTTCCGAACAAATTTGAGTCAATTAGTATTATTTGTATTGTTTCTCAATTGTTGAAAATCCTAGCATATATAGTAAATTGTAAATCTATTGTAAAGACAATATGCATTTTTCATCGATCCGATTCATCGACAATAAAATTCATGGTCGGAAATAGATTTTAACGTTATTTTATATTATTGTATTGTAGTTGAATGGTTATTTTTATCCGGGTGTAAAAAAAGTTTGACAAATAGTTGAAGAAACATCATCATAAAACACCCTTCAGCTATCGAATTGTTTTCAAAATGCCAAAAATCAGATGCTCAATCCTGCTGTGCTTTTTAAATAGCTTACTTCATATATCCATTTAAAATCTAAAATTGAGGGTTTGGCAAAATTACCAGTTAATTAGGGAAAATTACGGATTTATCCACTCTTCAACCTTACCTTCATGCTGGAAAACGGCACTCAAGGCCTTTATTTCCCCACTATCAATTATAGGTAAAATACACTGATGCCATCATTTTACCTACACTTCAATGCATACAAGTTCAATGAGTCCAACGATGAATAACACAGTTGAAAAATCAAATCAAACAAACAGCTATATTTCACACTTCATATTGTTCCAGCCTCATCTCAACATGCGTCAATCAGCTGTTTAAACAGATAGCATCACCGAAATTCGATGCATTCGTCATCACCTGCATTCGTGTAGACAAAGCGCAACATGCATCAAAAGCGTGACTTATCGTCTCTTCCGTTGCTCTCGAGCCGGAGTCTGCATAGCGAGAAAGTGCTCGAGTTCCAAATGCCCGCTTGCAGATGGATGAGAAGACACAACAACGACGAAGTGGCGCCGGTTTTACCTTGACCGCTCTGCAGCCCGAACGATCGGATTCGAAACCGAATCTTCCATAGCACTGAGTTCATTCTTTTGCGGAGTTTTAACTGACACTCAGAGAGCCCTGCAGCACGAGACCGAATATCATGCTTGTGTTGAGAGAATGAAAAGATCTCAAAGCAGGCCGGTGCACCGCCTGAAGCATAAAAATAAACATAACGTGTGACGGATGGGTTGTATGTTGATACTTTCGCCGAAACTGGGAACATTTTTCATTATGTGTCAATAAGTGCGTAGGTGGCCCTGGGATTTTATGATGAAATACTTGGTGATTTGATGGTTGAACGGTGGGGTTTCGGCCATCAGATAGCCTAGACAGTGAAGCCTGAACAAAGGCGAATTAAATTTGTAAATCAATCCAAAGCAGCTTACTCTGTTATAGCACATAGACCCTACCAAATATAATCCGAAAAGAGAAACCGTCAAAGATGGGGTTGAAGACATCTTAATTTATTCCCCCGTGTGACGAGCTGCACCCGTCGCTTAGGTCAAGAAAAGCGAATTTAAACATTTCCAAACGTCGCATCGCATCGGCACCTTATATTTTATTTGTTCCACCCCGAGTACCTAACGGTCCGTAGCAGCACAGTCGAACCGAGCGTCACCGGAAATCACTGTACCATCACATCAACCTACGCAAAATAACAAGTGACAAGTGTCTCAATGTCCACCAACGCATCCCCGGGCGGATAAAATTGTCCAAAAATCTCTACTCTTACCTAATTTTAAATTCGAACCAAATTCAGCTCGGTGCGAGGCACTCTAATTAAGCTCCTTCCTATGTACACAACAAGACTTGGTCGGATGGCACACTGCAAAATACACACGAAAAAAAAACGTTATTTTCGCGAATCTAATTTGCAGCAGCAGCAGCAGCAGCAGCAGCAGTGCAGCTCTGACATCAGCAGAAGCGCATCGCACCGAATGAGGGGAAATGAGTGAGGGGAGACCCGTGCGAGCTGCACACTTTCGGTTTCGGTGCCAAAACGGACAAAGGTAAAAGAGTGCGGAAAATCAGTGAAACGTTTACATGCCGCCGACCGACGGACGGATGCGATGGCCGACTGGCAGGAGGTTCAAACCGTTGTTGTTGGTTTTAGTTTTCACTCCGTGTAAGATCTGTGGGAAGGCACTCCATGGGCACAGAGGATTAACCGGTGTATACAAATGGTAATGGTGATGCTTTGTAACATTTTTTTTATCTGTCCGGCGGTAGGCTTATGAATAAATATGATTAAGAAATTTTCATTTCGAACACGAAAGTTACGCAACTTATTTGAAATGCTGAAATTTTCTATTTTGATTGGTACGAAAGTGAAAATTCGATCGTTGTTTTGAAAGCATGACAAAGTTTTACAAAATTTCGATGTTACAGTTTAGTTATCAAGTTTAAACCAGATGAATGGAAAGTTGTCTGGCGTTTGATATGTTCACTTATACATCGCTTAAGTATTGTAAACGTGTGTCTATAGCTGTGTTTGAAGACCCCGTTCAACACTATGAAAACCGTAACGCTTCTAGTTTACCCTACACAATCATAGAATCCAATTGTTTCGCTTAAAATATTAAAATCAATTCGATCACTAGAGAAGTTTGAAAAATACATTTAGGATACGTATTAAAGATTGCAATGCATGGAACACTTTCTTTTGAGCATGATCATGATTGACCGCCCGAGGTTGCTACTACGTTATTGGCAGATCAGCTGTTATTAAAGCTATGTCCATTTAGAATCCGGAATAATAAAATCATCTGTATCTCGGTAACGGATTTACGTACAAATTAGTTCAATACATCAAAGCAAATGTTATTCGCTGTACTTTAAAAAATATCAATACAAATCATTTCTCTTCATTTCTAATGAAAATTCACACTTCCTTCTTTATTCCTCCCATCAAACACTGCACACCTCCGGAGTCAACTTCCTTGTCACATTTGTTCCACATTTTGGTCATCTGAGTCATGTCGCGATCCGCCTCCACTTTTCTTAAGCTTCCGCTTCATTATTGCCCAAAATCTCTCGATGGGCCAGAACTGCGGTCAGTTGGGTGGATTTTTGTTTTTATCGTTGAAATCTACGTTATTATCGCGGTACCACTGGTTGACTTCCCGGCTGTAGTGGCAACTCTCCAAATCTGGCCAAAACTTAACGGGACCTTTATGCGCTTTGATGAAAGGTAGTACGCGGTTTTTGAGGCATTCTTCCTTGTACAGCTTCGAGTCCATCGTCTTATTCGCTCAGCAGCTGCATATCCCTTGCCAAATCATCAGTTTTTTTTGGCAAATATGTCCATAAAAGCAAACTTAAACATCGCAGGAACATCTCTTCGTGCCGTTGTCATGTAGAACTTTTGGCCAGGAATCTGTCCGAAATTCGTTTTGACGTAGGTTTCAGCGTCAATGAGTAGGCATCCTTGGTACTTCGTCAAAACCTGCTGGTACAATTTCCGAGCTCGAGTTTTGGTGACGAAACTTTGCTTCAACGTTGTTTGCTTGCTTGCTTGCTTGCTTGCTCCATAAGAACGATATCCTGCTCGCAAACGAATTCTTCGAACGGTACTGCAAGCAGCAGCATATATTTGTGCGATTTCATTATCTTATAGTCCAGAATTTGCTCAGACGGTTCTCAACACCTTCTGGTTCAGCTTGCGGTCATATGTTCCACTACGACGCTTACCTTGAGGCACTCGATCCATGCTCTTTCGCTTCCTGAAACGTTTGAGCACATCATACACGGTTGATTTGGCGATTTTCAAATTTTTTGCGATTTTTTTTTGCGGACCACGTTGGATTATGTGGGTGTGCAGATTTTTTTCTCTCCTCTCGGCATCTATCTGGAATAACTTTTGACTCACTGCACGAAACACCGTGAAATTTTTACCACAGAAGGTGGGCGCCTACACGCTAAGATAAGATTACCGAAAATTACGTTTCAATTTTACCGAAAATTAGGTTTTGGTAGTAAAACCTAAAATTTCGGTAAAATTTAACGACTGATTTCGATAAATTTTACTTATTTATTAAGTAAAGTGGATTTTAACATGTTTACGTATTTTTTTTACCTAAATTTGGTTTAAAATTTTATCACTGCGCTGCATCTGAGAATCAACACTACCGCCATTGCGAAGTTTATAACGTATTGCTATTGTACCGCCTCCTCAACTTCAGGCTAAATAGTTTCGAATTTTGTTTGAAAATAAAGAAAGAAACCAGCTGTAGAGACTGAGATTTGTGACAGCCAACCCGAAGGGTGAGTAGAAATATTTACCATAAGCGGATCATGAAAATTCCGGAGAAATTTGTAAAGGCGGCTCTGTGCTTGTAAATAAACATTCCCATAGTCGATTGCTAGCCAATAGTTGCGGGCTATAGTTCAATTCAGGACACTAACAGCAAAATTCTATAGAGGAACTGAGCTGTAATTCGTGAAAAATTGACGATTGGAAAGTTTGTTTACAGACGAAGAAACGGCTTCGCAAATTTATACAGAATTGAAATATTTACCTCATTCCAATGAAATATATTTTTTTATTATTCAATTGTAGATCACTGGAAATATGGAGGAATTGACATTATTAATCGATGCGGATACAAGGATAAAACTAGAAGGTAAGTTAATTATTCAATTTGTATGTAAATCATACGACGAATCTCAAAAATTGAAATGAATTGCACTTGATTCATATACACATACTAATTTATTCTATATATTTCAGGCTGTCGAAGGTTGATCCAATGCTCTACCACCAGGAGAATACCCTTACATTATTTGTCTAGCAACTGCACCAAAACAGGGAGAGTATTATGTGTATTTACATAGAAAAATCATATTTTGTGGTCAGCAAGCAGCCATGTCTACTTGGAATAAAAATACTTGGAAATAAAATACCTAATTAAAGCCTGTTCACATTTTTCTGATCCGTTTAGTGGGGAATAAATCCGAAAAAATAGATCTTACAACCTTGCTTTAAACATTTTTATTATAGCATTCCAAAAACCCAAAACAGAAAAAGAAAACTTAATTTTCGGTAAAAATAAACGATTGCAAATAGTTAATTATTAACGTTTTTCGCTTGTCACCAACAGTACCGAAATTTAAGTAATCCATGTTTACCGATAATTTCAGTATGTCCACTTTTGTGCGGTTATCGGTATTTTTTACCGAATTTTAGGTACTCTGGTCTTAGCGTGTAGGAAAACAAACCGCTGTAAAATAATTCTTGCAGTGGTCACTTTCCGTGCCGCTGTAATACAATAAGTGATTCTGGATTCAAACAGGACAGAACTTTACACAAAGAACCAAAAGATGATGCTTGGGACTAGCATACACCCTCAATCTGTAAGAACTGGAGATCCCAAACTAAGGCAATACCGGCGCCGGCCTCGCTCAAATACAGATCAAGTAGGGAATGCCGAGAATACCTCTGCACTTCCACGAGAAATCAATGGGATGTTGGATAAAATGGTTGGGTTTGCAGTGGAATCCGTTTTGGTAAATGGTGTGCTGAATTCAACTGACGTTGGCAGCGAATAAGATATTTAACTAGGGTAACGGGATGTAATGTTAGCCTAGCTCCTTCATTCGCCTATATACCGAATATGTCATGAATTCGGCAAAAAAAAAAAGTCATGTTGCTATCAGAATGATCGATTCCATCCGAAGCAATTGAGATATTACCAATCAATTTATAGTTTTTGAAAATTGGAAATATCTTTTTTTCACACAATATAATTGATTACGTGTTTCATGCAAAAAGAAGAATTTGGATTCATGGTGGGGCACCACCAACACATGCTGTTGTAAGAGGATCAGCATATTCAACACGTTACCGGGTTTCTCTCAGAGATTGTTATAGTAAATGACGACGAGAGAAACATAATAACCGTGAAACATTAATAGTTGTGTCTTAAAAACACCTCTAATTGGATATTGATTTCTGTCACATGTAGCCTTTAGGAAGTGTAAACCAGAAATTTCACATCGCTAGAACTGCTCTGTGCCATTGGCGGTATATGAGCACGATCAATCCGGCAATCTTTTGCCTGTCAAGGGGGTTCTCTACCCCCTTGCCAACAACGCATTGTGGTAGCTAGGCAAAAAAAAATCTGCTTGATCGGATATCGCCTTTCAAACATGCCCTCCACTCAATTTCCACTTCTTCTATTCAATTTCACAACCTGCCGAGCTCTTAGGTCTAATACCTCCTCTTCACATCTTTGGTTCTAGCAGAGATTGCTGGCCACTGCTAGGGTTGCATGTTGATAAGAAGGATATTTCCAATTTTCAAACGTAATAATTGATTAAGTGCTTCATGCTTCAACAAAAAACATGATTGTTTAAATGAATTTATACTTGTTTAACTATAAAAATAGAGCATATACAGCTGGCAACGCCATAAGTCAGAAAATTTAATGACAAATCTATCAAATGGAACGAAGTTGCATCCATGAATAGACCTAATTTGGTGCCTATAGACCGACATTAAATTCACATCCCTCGAAAATTTCTGACTTTATAAAATGAGTTGTGTAACTTTTCGGGATACATACTACCACAGAGAACAGACATCCAGGCTCGAATTTTTTTTTTTTTCAATATACTGTGTAAATTTTTAAAAGCAAACCGATGGAAAAAAAACAACGCTACCTAGTCTAGGTTTAATCAAAATAAAATTGACAGACTTTCAAATCTCGAGGCGGGCAAGTGGCGCCATCAACATACGCCATTACGCCATTACTTATTTTTTTATGGTTCTTTTTACTTGCAGCCCAGTGACAGCATTTCAAACCAAATAGGTAAAATATAACGTTAAAATTTGTAAATCCACTTTACTCAAAAAGCAAGTAAAACCAAACGTTTTCTTTCGGTAAATTTTACCGATACTTTAGGTTTTGCTTCCAAAACCTAACTTTCGGTAAAATTAAAACCTTATTTTCGGTACTCTTATCTTATGCCTTGTTCAAACTACAGAGTTATAACTTGTTATAACGGTTGTCAAATAATTCCAACAAGAAATTCGTCATCAAGATAAGCTTATAACATGTTATAAATTTGTAGTTTGAACAAGGCATTATGCCTTGTTCAGATTACAGAGTTATAACATGTTTTAACGGTTGTCAAATAATTCCAACAAGAAATTCGTCATCAAGATAGGCTTATAACATGTTATAACCAGGGCTGTTAGCGGATTTAGGGATAAATAATAGTGACTTTAGTGACTAAAATAATAAAAATAGTGACCAAATAGTGACTAAAAAGAAATTTCAAATATTAAGTATTTATTAATCTTTTAAACATTTGTTTTATAAGTACAATAAAAATTAACTAAGTGATTACCCCCGTTTGCAAATAATGAATAATACTGCGGGGCAGAGTCACTTTTTGGGTTTTTCTTTGTAAAGAAGCGACGTAATCAAGCGACATTTTTTTTCTTCACGACCTCCTACACTTGGTCCGCAGCTCGTTTTTGCGAAAATGGGTCTATACGCATGGTTTAAACGCCTTCCAGCATGGTCTGTGTAAGAATTACTTCTGACATATTTTGCTGAAGAAGTTCAAGAAGAAAAAATAAATGCCTTATTAATAGTGTAAAGCGTTGTTTCAGAAAATTGTACATTGCATACGTATTATTAGCTTCTCGTTGATAAACATTTAATATGTTTTTATCTTTCTGGAATGTTCTGGGTTATCCAAAATGAACCAGAGCTTCGAATTTCAGACCTATAGTTCTAACAGAAGCTTATAGAGCTGTACAAGGTTCCGATATGTATTCAAACATATTCTCAAACCTTTTGGAATCAACAGTCATTATTTGAAAACTTGATGATGTTCTAAGTAATCGAAACTGACCTTGAGTTCAAAACTTAAGATCAACAGTAGTAACTGTAGCTGTTTGGGCTATACAAAATTACGCTACGTGTTAAACCATATGTAGTAAATATTTTCGAACGTAAAGAAAAACACCATGAGATGAACGGGGATAATCTAGGTCATCCAAACTACGCTTGAGTTCAGAACACAAGATCTACAGTTGTAACATTAGGTGTGTGGTGTGAGTAAAGGGACAATATGTATTTACATTGATTGAATAGTGTGGAAGGCTTACAGACATAATGCGGCAATCTTGGGATATTCTAGGTACTCCTAGGTAAAGTTCTAGGTAAGTTCAAAACATAAGCTCTACCGTTGCAACAAAAGTTTTTTGAGCTATATATTGGGATTCAAACATATCCAATGAATATTTTGTAAGGGCAACACTCATTATTTTATAAATTTGAGATCCTCTAGAAAATCCAAGCCGTCCTGGAATATACTGTAGTAACAGTAGTTTGTTGGGCTATACAAAGTAACGTCACGTATTCAAGTATATTCAGGGAATATTTTCGAACGTAAAAATACATAAGAAGATAATCTTGGGATGGTCTAGGTCACCCAAACTGTCTGAGGGTTCAGAACTCAAGATTTAAGGTTGTAACAGCAAATTTTAGGAAATACAAAGTTACAATAAATATTCAAACATATTAAATAAATATTCCTACAGTAAAAGAAACATTACAAAGCAATATGATATGTTCAAAGTCATCCAAACTATCATTGAGAACATAGGGCCAACAGTTGTAACGAAAATGAATATTTTGGAAGAACTACAGACATTATGAGATAATCTTCTGATGTCATAGGTTATCCAAACTTTCCTGGAATTCAAAACTTAAAATCTATAGCCGAAGATTTTAAGTTTGGAATTGTAGCTTAAAATCACCAGCTTTTTTGGACTTAGCAAAGTAGCAATATGTATTTGACCAAATCAAGTGAGTCTTTTGGAATATAATGAGATACCTTGGGAACTGATCTTGAGTTCAGAACTTCCGATATACAGTAGCAACCGTAGCTTTTTGGGCTATACAAAGCTACGATAAATAATCAAACAAATTCAATGAGCATTTTAAAACGTCCGCAGACGTCAAAGGATAATCTTGCTAGTTTCAGTTCATTCAAACTGTCCTTCAAAATTTAAGGTCTACAATTGTAACAATAGCTCTATGGGCTATACAAAGTTAAGTTAGTTTGTTTGGCATAGAAAATCCCACGATTATCTCATAGTGTCAGTTGGTCTTCCAGGACATTCATTGAAAATATTTGAATACCTATCATATTATGGTAAAGCGAATAAAGCTACTGTTACAACTGTTCATCTTAAGTTCTGATCTCCTGGGCAGTTTGAACGACCCAGCACATCTCAAAAAAATATTTCCTACGTTATTCAATCATTTCTATGTTATTGAAATTGCTTGTATGAATAGGCCTGAAAGGGTAGGTAGCAAGGTCTTAATATAGTCCTCTGGACCGACTGTTCTCTGGAAGTGAAGTATTCGCAGGCCACAAATTGGGCTTACAAACTCAAACGACTATGGTTAGCATCAACCTTTCCAGATCAGCGTACATTAGATGTATGAGTAGTTCTTCTCTCTAGAAGAAACCTTAGAAAATATTATTGAAATAGATTAGTATGCTTAACAATAGCTTGTAAACTTTATCAAAATTTTTTAGATCAATTTCTACTTAACAAGTTTTACAACTTTGCACAAAAATATTCGGTTTAACATAACATAAGGCATAACGCCTTGTTCAGACTACGGAGTTGTAACATGATACAAGACTATCTTGATGACCTTTTTCGTGTTGATAATTTTTATAACACTCTTGTATTATGTTACAACTCCGTTGTCTGAACAAGGCAACTCTTGCTGTACAGAACCGCGATTCGCAAAGTAGCAAAAATTGCTAGTGTTTTTATGTTTCTTCATTTCAATCTTATATTTTGCAATACTTCGTTCTAACTTGAATGTTTGTCGGCGCTTTGAATTAGTTTTCAACATTTGTACGACCTACAAACATTTGTAGATCATTTAAGCTACGACCATGTCAAAATATAAATTCTACACAAGTTCTATACACCAGTTGCTGATCAAGAAAGTTAGAGTCAAATTAACATTCATGAATTTCAAACATATTTTGAACAAAACCATTACCATTGCCAAACAGTTGGTTTTAATATCCAAGAACATCTCAGAGAGGCAGAGAGGTATCTCATTTTGAAGGCCTGTCCGTTGCGTTTGCGTTTGCATGTATTTGACAAAAGTTTTCTGTGAAACTTACGTTTTCAATCACGGAAATAACTTAGTACTAAGACATCACTGTTACTAGGAACTGGGAGGGACTGCAGATAGGAGACGAAACACGCATATTTCAAACAATAAGCAGCTATAACGTAATTAAAAAGAAATAACTTAAGTCACTTAAAAGCTTTTTAAGAGGAGATGCCGTTGGAAGGTTCGAACATATTAAAGGAGGTATTTTTCTGATAGTGCTAATTTATCTATGAATACTTAACGCTGCTGGTTTTTTTCTTAAATTTATGTAGGTTTCTGAATTTCGCAAAAAAAAAACTTCAGGGTTTCATTTACTCGATAATAGGTCGATAATAGGTTAATAAAAACGATAAGACATGCCAATGCCAAAATTTCTTCCAATATATTCGAGATTAAAAAAAAATGAAGAGAGTAAAAGAGGGTTTGAGTTACTTAAAATTTAATGTTATCAATTTTAATACACAAAAACATTTTTTTTTAATTATTCACTACAACTTGTTAATTTTTCAGAGCAACAATTTTTAATATAAGGTTAATGCTGAAATGCATACGTCGGTTCAGAAATTGGGTTGTTTAATCAATAAACAAATGTGGGTTTCAGTCGAGTTATTAGTACGAGACACTGAAAATGTGGGTTTTCAAATTCCGTTAAATTTGATTTATTTTGTACGCACAAAATCATGTTTAGCGATCACGTAGACGATTCCTCACAATTTTAAAATCAAATAAAATAAGTTTATTAAATGACACTTAAACGATAAAGTGACAGTTATCTCCCATACAAAGTCCCACAGAGCGCTCTCTGTGATTGATTGGCAATTTTTGGATGACGCTCGATAGATATAGATGAAATCGCCCGCATAATTACAAACCATTGCTGGACTCGTTCCGTTATTGTTGACGACCGTTTCCGTTATTGTTACGACATTTACCTTTATGGTTGACAACTATAAACTAACAATCTCCTATATAGTTTTAACAATATGTCAGGTGGTAAAAGGCCAAATAACAATATGCTGAAAATAAATTAGGTTACCTTATAAAAATGAAAATTTTCACGAACAAAATTTTTGCTGTACTCTATGTTAAGACGTTGGTATATCATCCAGACCGAGTGCAGACAATAAAAAACCTTTCAATGACAATATGGCATACATTACCAATATCTGTTAATGTAGAGGTTGTATGGTGTAAATGAGAATCAACTAACTATAACAATAACATA
Source organism: Aedes japonicus (assembly GCA_034211315.2). Lineage (NCBI taxonomy): Eukaryota > Metazoa > Arthropoda > Insecta > Diptera > Culicidae > Aedes > Aedes japonicus. Next base: position 224,932 of record JASCZW010000993.1, on the reverse strand, counting down.
AAATGTGATGATATATCTTAAATTCGAAACATAGTTTTGACTATATAGCAAATTATTTTTCAACTCTGAGATTCGTCGTGTTAACGATGCTCCATGGACAAACAACCATCTTGGCAGATTAAAACGATGTCGCCGTGCAGCTCTTCAGAAATATTAGAGTAACCGTTCACCTCACTTGAAACGTCGCTTCGTTCTGGCGAGTAATAACTACATGAGATATAATCGCTTCATACCTATATGCCCGCTACATTGATGTACACAGACAAATTTACGTTTTCAACCAAAGCGTTTTTGGTCATTTGTTCGGTCGAAACGCAAAAATAATGGATTGCCTTCAACTACGTATCTCGATGATCGTTCCTCTAGCACCGATGCCATCAAGTGTAAGGTATTTGCTGATCACTTTAAGAGTGCTTTCTCGAACATGCCGATTTCTACCTCGAATGTATATGCAGCTCTCCGTGAAACACCATCCGACAGGTTCGAATTTGGATTTTTTTTCAAATCAATAAGGAGCACGTTGAAAATGCGATACGTACACTTAAAAACTCTGTGACATACGGTTCGGATGGTATACCAGTATGTATCCTGAAGACATGTTCGAGCGTTTTAGTGCTACCATTAGTCAAATTATTCAACATTTCATTGCAACAAATGATATTCCAACCACGTAGATGATTTCGGACATGACGTTCATAAAAAGGGCGACAATTGTAACATTTTTAATTACCGTGGAATAACATCGTTGAGTGCTTGCTCGAAACTCATTATAATCATTGTCAATCAAGCGCTTTTCGCTGCTTCCAAGAACTATATACATATCTACTGCCCAGCATGGATGCTACCCGAAGAGATGCGTGACGACAAATCTCTTGCAATTCATCTCTTTGTGCATTCGATCGATGGACGCTGGCATGCAAGTAGAAGCTTAATATTTGCTATTTTGAACTACAAGTAGATGCTATATACACTGATTTCAAAGCTGCATTCGACCGAGTGAACCACGATCTTCTGCTTCGAAAACTCGAAAAATTCGGAGTATCCAGAGCCTTTGTAGGTTGGTTCAAATCATACTTGCCCGGGCGGTCTATGATATAGTCACTAGATTCATAGTCTGGCGGATACAACGACGGGAGCCAATTTGAACTGTCAGTTGGCCCTGCCAATCGAGCATATCTCGAGTAATTTATGTTAAGGGCCTAAAAGCCGTTTGTAAACAATGACTTTAAACGTTGATTTCTCACGAATTACGAGAATCCCACCATATCCTGCTACTCCAAATGGTAGAACTAACATTCTTCTATCAAATGCTGTGTTCATTTCACGAGAGTGATTTAAGATTCAAGAGAAATCGATATTTAAAGTCATTGTTTACAAATGGAATTAAGGCCCTTAACATGAATTACTTAATCCTAGAGGGTTTGAGCTGTTTAGTGGAATACCTGTAACTAGAAATTAGAAGAAAAATTCTTCCATTTAACTCCAACTACCTTTGCTTATCTTCGACAGATACGCGTATTTCGTTTACAATGTGCAGACTTCTTCAGTGTCTTGTAACAAAGTGAAAGATGCAGCTCTGTCTAGTTCAATCAGACGGTTAGTTTATACTTTTTTCACACTACAGAGTTGTGCACGAAAAATAATATCCTTGTATCATTTTATAACTTATAAAATGATACAAGGATATTATGAAAAGTATCAACATGAAAAACGCCACCAAGTGTGAAAAAAGTATAAACTAACCGTCTAATTGAACTGCTCGAATAATCTCGTACGTTATATCTCACAGGTTCTGCATTTCAGAGTAACGCATTGACACGACTTTGACAGCTACCCGGCCTTGAGCTGAGCACGAACGCAAACATTGGAAAACAGCTGACCACAACAGCAGCCACAATCGACAAACTCATTCACTCACGTAAACATGAACTATAGTTGTCTCATTTTGTCTTATTTCGCTCCACAATAATACCGAATTCGTTTTTGATTCAGTTCCTTCCTGGATCAGGTATCAAGATTGGGTCGGCTTGTTGTGTGTTAAAGTTCGGTATGTTTGGCTTTATGTAAATCGTGTCGGTGTCCTTAGGTCTTAGGTGTAGTTTCCAAGGGCTACTGTAAATAGAATTCTTCTATTAAGGGCTTATGCTGAATCCTTCTTGATGTCAGTCATTACCTCAACATTCAGATTTGATATAACTCAGAGTCGGCACTAGATATTGAAAATTTAATCACATCAGTTTCTATGCTTACTTGCTGTGAACAATCTGATATATTTCGATTCGATGTTCATTCACTAACAATCGAGATTTATCAATAAGAAAAAGCAAGATGAGCTTGCGAGAGCGAGATAAAAGATAGGAAAAATACATGGAGCAGCGATTCACCTTAAAAGTTACTATTTCTGAAATTTGGTTTATTGCTGCACCAGAGATTGACGCTCTTACATTCATTCAAAATCAAAAACAAAAATTAGCTTAAAGTTCACCTCTATATGTAGTTTTTGACTGATCTTTTTATAAATTCTAGTTCCATAAGAAAATGGCAGACATTAACAGTCAAATGTAAGTGCTTTTGCTTTAATATTCGTCAAAATAAATTAGATCGGCAAAAGTAGCAGTCATTAACTTGATAATACCTACAATCAATATGCAACTAGCGGTTTGAAATTGGTTCACTTTTGTAGAACCCCTTGGTCCGTTGGTGCGAGTTACGTTATGAGGGTCGAATCATTAAGCTTGGGACCGGTTTGCTAGTACTTCCTGAGCCAAAAATGTATTTATTGTCTTCAGGACTATACAGCCGCTGATAATACCAACAATCAATGTGAAACTAGCGTTTTGGAATTGGTTCACTGTTGTAGAACCCCTAGGTCTGAAGTACACCTTGCAGTCTGCACATTGCAATAGATAATTGCACCGAATGTATTAACCTCACTTTTTTGACAGTTCAGGAAGCTTGTTTAGGTGTTAGAATTTGGATTGCTCACACGAAATTTTTCATTGGCTTTGGCATTGGATGTGTGTTTTCCGGCAAGTTTAGTTCAATCGCAACAAATTCTGAGCACAAAATCTTACAAAAAGTCCACGTAAACAAGCTTCCTGAATAGTCAAAACTGCATTGATGACGCCATCGTGCAATGATCTATAAACTCTTGCGTTTTTAGTACACAGAAAAAAATAATTAATTTTAACAAGCACGTAAAATTTCCCCTCGTGTAATTCCAAGCCAAAGGAGCGTAAACAACGATATTGTTTGCAATCTTTCATACAGCAGGCTCGATTTAGGCGTTATCTGGCTTAAATTTACATGAAATGTCCCATTATGTTCTGTCAAATCTAGCATTCCCTTTATGTGCATTAGCTAACGCAGAAAATTCAGTGTTTCTTTTTATCTGTGTACATATCGGTACATGTATCTTTGTTTTTGTTTTGATTCACTGTTATTTTGACAGAATATTTGAGCGTGTGTTGGTGCGAATTACGTTACCCGAATAAAAAAGTATTATAGATTTACAATCAAATGTATTGTAACCATACAATAGAATCAATAGTATGTTTGATCGTATTGCTTGCGACGATAAGATAACATTTCATTTGTATTGTATGCAGAAATTTGTGCTTCATTTGTATGAGAGCCCCTCCTTTCAGAAAAGGCAAGGGATCTTAAGCCACCTTAGAAACATTTCTTGCCCTCAAAAACTTCTACATGCCAAATTTGGTTCCATTTGTTTGATCCGTGCTAATTTGTGTTTCATTTGTATGGGAGTTCCCTGTTTCAATAAGAAGGGATCTCAAACCACCATAGAAACATTTCTTGCACTCAAATACCCCCACATGCCAAATTTGGTTCCATTTTCTAAATCATTTCTTGAGTTATGCAGGAACTTGTTTTTTATTTGTATGAGAGCTTCCCTTTCCAGACAAGGGAGGGGTCTCAAACTATCATAAGAACTTTCCCAGCCCCAAAAACCCCTGCATATAATTTTCCACGTCAATCGGTTCGGTAGTTTTCGAGTCTATAGGGTTAGACAGACAGACGGACAGACAGAAATTCATTTTTGTATATAGACGAATCCAAGTTGTAGAAAAGACACCGAGTGCTGATAAGCGACAGCTCCCATTATATCATAGATTGTAAAATAAATTAAGAAGATTTTAAAGAGTAGTCTCATTCATATAGAAGGGAGATTACAATACTTCCCATATTGTACTATTTGTGAAATTACGTTTCAGTTCGAATGAATTATGCCAAAAATAACTAAGCAATACATACTTTTAGTCAATTCAAAAATTCACTGCTCAACATCAGAGAAGGAAACCTTTGATTGGAAATTCAAATTTTAACTCTGATACCTATGAACCATATTCTTAAGAACAGCTCATTTGAAAAGAAGGGAATATTACAATGGATAAAAACCTATGCCAATGATATTATGCCAAATGACCACTTGGATTCTATATTATTTCAAGAGTGTTATGCCAAATGGTCATAACACCAAACGGCCTTTAGGGAAGGACCATTAATTATGTTACGCAGTAAGGAGGGAGGGGGGCTTTGGGAAAACGTGACGATCCTTACAAAAAAATTGAAGGTCCATACAAAAACGTGAAAAGAGGGGGGGGGATTATAAAAAGTCATATTTTGCGTCACGTAATTAATGGACGTTCCCTTATGACAAATCACCACTTAGCTCCAATTATTGTTATGCCAAAAGACTTTATGCTAAACGACTTTATGCCATATGCCCCGTCAGATTTATCACCACTCGGTATCTTCTTCTGTTTTCAGCTTGGATTCGTCCATTACATTAAGAATGTAATCCATCGCTGCATGTCAGGATGTCAGGCTGAGTCAAGGAATACATACCCTAGTTGATTGAAAGAACATATTTTATCGACACAAAACATGTATGTTTATCTGATGTAACAATAAGTTGATAAAGAATAAAATATAAGCTGAAATATACTTATTATGTAATCCACAAAACTGAAAACTGCAGCATCATATTTTACGATCAAATTTTCTCGTCGGTCACTAAAATCAATAATATTTAAAAACTGTATTACATTTCGAATGATAATTTCTTACATCCAAGATCAAAGCGTCAACACTGGCCGCACATAAACAAACAAGGGCAAACTGAATCATAAACATGCAAACACGAAGAAAACAAAAATGAGAACGAGACAGAGAGCACCGACCATACAGCCATGCCGCTCTAGCAAACTCCTTGATGGTGCGTATCTGACAGCTGGAGACGGAGAGAAGCAAGTAACAACCGAGAGAGCAACTACTGCTCGCCAAAACAGTCAGCAATAATATCAAAGACGACAAAGTGAATCCTCTAGGCGTGTGTGGAAATCTGCACGGTTTTCGAGTGAAAATCACAATATTTTGTGAATCTTTTTGTGATCGTTCTCAGCAGTGAAAACATCCCAAGTGACTAGTGCGGTAAACGAACAAGTTCGATTGATGTAAGTATGGTAAATTAAGCCTAGGAAAAATGATGTATCATAGTATCACAGCGAACCCATGTCCGTAATATGTTGCTAGAATTGATCTGACTCATTGTGTGCTGAACTTTGATACTATGTAGAAGTTATATAGCGCAATCAATCATGCAGATCGAGTGCCGTAATTATATTTTACGAACTGTTTACTATTCTATCAAATTGAGAAAATTTGAGATTAAATGTAAACATAGTTTACAACAAAGTTATATAGCAAAACTAGATAAGCGTTTGGTGTTGAGGTCCCAACTGCGCACTAGGCAGTAGTGTATCGTATTTCTCTTGATGTGCCTAAATTGTATGGCTTTCTCCGCTGTCAGACTGAAGGTTTCGTAGTTAAATATTATTCTACAGCATGTTGAATTATGTTTTTCAATTGATTGATGGATATCTCTTTTGGGAACCTATTCGGAGTTCATAGGAAAATAGTCAACAAATAAGTGAGTGTTGAACATGCATTATTCGAGCAGTTCAATTTGCTAGCAGATGAATGATTTTGGATGGAACTTTTCTTAGCTGAACAGTTAAGTTCATGATTCTATGATGACCAGGAGGAGATAGTTTACGATAAGAACCTTAACTCTGAACGAAAAACTGCCACTAAAACAAAGTAGGTAAAGCCAAATTACCAATCGCGCGAGTTTTTTTTTTTTTAAAGTGCAACATATGATTATATTTGTGAATAACAATTATTACGAATGACTAGTGCATTAATTAATAAAATAATATAAATGATGAATTGTGAGATAACATTTCTAAAAATGTATGTTATTTAGTATTATAAAATATAACTATCTAAAAACATTTTAAAAGATAAATTAACCTGCTCGTTTCAAACATCTTCCTCGAAAAATCTTAAATCTGTGATTTTTTTTTTTTTTTTGTTGGGGCGTAGAACCACTGCGTCCACTGAGTTACACTTTTGTGGTATACCCCTGTTTACTATACTAATTCGCATCTAAAAGCTAGATCACCATTTGTCAAGTGACCAGCCTAAGACGCGTCTCCTAGTCAGGCAAAATTGAGTTTATAAAACCCACCACCTTCCCAGGATTTGCAGTCCAAATTTCTTTAGGTTGCATATAGCCGCTGTACAGAAACTTAAGTCTGCTCTTGTACACAGCATCACAACTGCAAAGCAGATGTTCCGAGGATTCACGTTCCATGTTACAGAAACGACAGATATCATTCTGAACCTGGCCAATGTTTTTCAAATGATATCTACCCGGGCAATGTCCGGTTACTAGGCCAGTATAGGTACAAAGAACTCTCTTATTGAGCTCCAGAAGCTTTTTACTAATTGTAACATTTGGAATTATAAAACTTTTCGCTTGAGAACACTTTGTGGTGACCAACCAATTGGTCATCACCCTTTGCTCTTCCCAAGATTTTAATTCCATTTTAATGGCACAGTATGATATACCGCAGAATGGTTCTGGGCCAATAAACTGTGCATTTGAACCTTGTTTAGCAAGCTCGTCTGCCCTTTCATTGCCTTCAATGCCACAGTGTCCCGGAACCCAGAACAAATTTACCGAGTTCTCTTGGCACACCTTTCGCAATGAAAGAATGCATTCCCAGACAAGTTTGGATGTACATTTATAATTACTTACGCTTTGAGTGCCGCTTGGCTGTCTGTAAAAATACAAATATTTGCATATCTATATTTTCTCTTCAGACAAACGTTAACACATTTTATTATAGCAAAGATCTCCGCTTGGAAAACCGTTGGATAGTTACCCATCGCCACTGAGATTTCTACCCCAGGGCCGAAGATTCCTGCTCCCGTTTTTGTTCCAATTTTTGAGCCATCTGTGAAGAATTTTATGGAGCCATGACGAACAGTGGGACCTCCGACTTCCCAATCTTAATCTGTGATACATATTAACAAGAGATAAAAGGATATTACAAATATTAAAAACGTTTAAAAAAATGTATTTTATTGTTTATTTTAAGTTAGGCATCAACAGACCAAGTGCAGGCCATAATTATGTTGGTTTAAAGAGAGAAAAAAAATTACATTGAAAAACGATTACTCAATATCTTAGGCAAGTCATGATAAAACGGTGTTAAATTTCCGGCACAGCGCAATCCGCGTCAGATGGAAGTCAAAAACTGACGCCACCCTATTGAAGATTTGCTGCAACCCCTGGATAGCGCTACTAAACCCATAGTTGATGCGGCGAAAAGGAAGCCTCAGCGTTAATTTGTTGCGCATTGGCTTTGGTTGAACATTGATGTTGATTTGTTGCAGGATTGTTTCGCAGTCGGTTCTTCCTTGTAGAGTATCTGCAAGGTTCTACAAACGTCTCTACGGACTCGCAGAGGCTCCATGTTCACAGATTGACGGCAACTTTCATTGCTACCCGAGCAGGAACGAATAACTTGATAACTGGCCTTGGTACATAAGAGCGCTGCATACGAGGTAAAATATCTGAGCATAATACCATAATAACACCAACAAAATTCTTCAATCATATTATGAAAGTTGTCCACAAAGGGAAAGAATTTCAAACAGGGAAGTTCCTTGGTGGAACAACGCTTTGCAAAAGATGAAGAGGAAGGTAAGGAAACTCTTTAATCGAGCAAAAGCAACGTCGAATTGGAGCCATTATTGGAAGACTCTAACCGAATATAATAACGAAATTAGGAAAAGCAAACGGAAACATTGGAGATTCATGTGTGAAAACGCCCGAGGCACTCCAGAAGCTGCCAGGCTGCAAAATGTCCTTTCCAAGGAACATTCAAATGGCCTTGGTAATCTGAAGAGGGACGATGGTATTTTTACAACAGGTCCTTCAGAAACTTTGGAAGTAATGCTTGAAAGTCACTTCCCAGGCTCAGTTTCTTTCAATGGAAATGGAATGGGACAGTTGGGGGTGAATCTTGGACGAACTATGAACAGGTGTGATGCAACCCAAAAGGCCCGTAAAATTTTCTCAGCAAAGATGGTGGACTGGGCAATCAATTCTTTCGAACCTTTCAAAGCCGCGGGGACCGTCAAAAACGGTCTCTTCCCTGCTCTATTGCAGCACGCTAAGGAAATTATTGTCCCGGTTTTAGTTCAGTTGCTTATTAGTAGCATGACAGTATGCTTTATTCCCGTTTAGTGCAGGAATGTAAGAGTTATTTTCATACCCAAGAACGGCAAAAGGGATAAAACACTAGCTAAGGCATACAGACTCATAAGTCTAACCTCCATAATATCAAAAATAATTATGAAAATTTTGGATGATCATATTAAAAGCACGTATTTGAATTCACGAGCTGAACAAGTTACAATTTGCCTATTGAAAAGGCAAGTCAACGATAACAGCTCTGCACACGTTGGCACAAAAAATTGAAAAAAGAATCGAACACCCACGTTGATAATCCAACGTGGTCCGCAATAAAAATCGCAAAAACGTTGAAATCGCCAAATCAACCATGTATGATATGCTCAAACGTTTCAGGGAGCGAAAGAGCGTGGATCGAGTGTCTCAAGGTAAGCGTCGTAGTGGAACATATGACCGCAAGCTGAGCCAGAAGGTGTTGAGAACCGTCAGATCAAACCCTAGACTATCAGATAATGAAACCGCACAAAAATACGCTGCTGCTCGCAGTACCGTTCGCAGGACATCGTTCTTATCAAGCCAGCCAGCAACCAAACAGAACGTTGAAGCAAAGTTTCGTCACCAAAACTCGAGCTAGGAAATTGTAACAGCAGGTTTTGACGAAGTGCCAATGATGCCTGCTCATCGACGATGAAACCAACGTCAAAATGGATTTCGGACAACTTCCTGGCCAAAAATTCTACATGGCGACGGCACGAGGAGATGTTCCTGCGAAATTTACGTTCAGGGTGGCCACAGACTCGGGAAAATGCGGGAAAAATGCGGGAATCCAAAATCATCGGGAAATATGCGGGAAAAAGGCGGGAATTTCAAAAGTCATCGGGAATTTTTGTCATATGGAAGGAACCATACTCACACCTTTTTCAAATGATTTGAGTAGCGTTTTCAAAACGTATCGCTTAGAGCATCTTCGGCGGTGGTCTATTTTAACATCTTTTTAGTTGATTTGCATCAGCAAACTTAAAAAAACAGACCAACTTTGCGTTCCCCGCACCGGTGTAGTATTTCTTGTTGTTAAACCCACCAACAACTATCATCTTGTCAATCATACAATATCCAGAGATCAGAAGTTTTGTTTTTTTCAGAGACCGAGGATTTTTCGCAAACTTTTTACCATGGATTGGTTTATGTGGTGGTGAGTGTGTGCATGCATGCATCTCATTTAAACGATATTAGATAATGCTGATAGTGATAGATAGAGCCACGCCAACCTATGACAAGAAGCACTTTCTGCGACGTTTCAACATGCCAAGGGATATGATCCTAGACATTATGCGACAGCTAGAGTCAACTGATGACTTTTTCCAGCTGTTGCGATGCAGCTGGATATGTTGGCCTTAGTGTTACATAGGTGCAATGCAGCTATGTAACACTAAGTCCTCAGCTAGTTCTCTCGACGAAAACTTGGGGGTTGGTGACTCTGAGGAATTTTCGCAAATCTATCCTTAAGACTAACGGCCCGCAGTATTTACGCCCCCAAAATCGGAAAAGGTTAAGAAACTGATGGACAAAAATTTTCTCCTAAAAGTTCGAAAAACTCAAGATGTTCAGGGTACTTCCATAAAATTCAAGGAACTTTCCAGAAAATTAGAGAACTTCCAATAGAAAACAGACAAGAAATTCATGAAGCTTTTCAACTGTTTGCGGATCTTCCTAGAGGTTTATTGCACTTCTTAGAATTTCGTGACACTTGCTAGACATATACAAAACTTCTTAGAAGTCCAGCGAACATGTAGGAGTTCAAGAAACTTCCTTGAAGTTCAGGGTTTCTCATGAATTCAAAAAACGTCTCAGAACTTCAGGAAATGCTCACAAAGATCATGGAACTCCCCCAAAGATAAGGAATCTTTCCAAAAGGTCAGCAAACATCTCAGACGTTCAGAGAACGTCCCAGAAATTCAGCAGAAGTTCAGGAAACTTTCCAGAAGCTCGAAAAAAACTCCCGGATGCGCAGGGGACTCAGCAATTCAGGAAATTTCTCAGTAGTCCTGCGATCTTCCAAGAATTTCAGTAAACTTCCTCCAAGATCGGGAAACTTTCCAGAATTTTAGAAAACTTCCTCCAAGATCGGGAAACTTTTCAGAATTTCAGAAAACGTCCCAGATAAACAGGAAACTGGATTTTTTGAGCATTCGATAAGCTTAGGAAACATTCAAAGGATTTTTACATAAGTTTGGGGAACTTCAGGGATCTTTCCAGGTGATCGAGAAACTTTCCAATCGTTCCGAAAACATCCCAACTGTTCAGGGTATTTAAGTTATAAGAAGAACTTAAACTTCTTACTACTTGATAATTTTTCGAACCCAACCAAAACGAGAATAAAGAAACCAGCTATTTTTTAATCAATTTCATAGAATTTCCACCTATTCACAATCTTGAAGATTATAAAAAGTTCTTGTACGATTTAACACCATCTCGGTTATGCTAACTATTCCACAGAAATTCCACGGCTTCCAAGATTTTTTTTTTCAATTTCTCGTAAGTTATTTAAATATCCCAAGTAACAATTCAAGTTTTATTGTGGTTTTAAAGCACACTTAAAGGCTAAATCATGGTCTTCAGAACCTTCATAAAACCAAAATTGTTACTTTGGTATGTATGGTATTCTGCTTTTTATCACAGAATATGTACCTGAACATAGAAAATCAGATTTCGCTTCCCAGAAGTTGTTTTAACATCCAAACAACTTCTTGGAAGCGAAATCTGATTTTCTAAGTTTCCGTCATTTCCAGAAAGTTGTTCCTATTCCATGGATGACCAACAAACATTTTGGAAGTTCATCCAAGATTCCAGAAAAGTTAATAAGTTTTCGGCAATTCAATGAACTTCTATAAAGTTCCACCATGTCTCTTCTCGAAAGACAGCAAGCAAACTTCATGATTATCTGGAAACTTCCAATTATATTGTTCAACTGCCGAGAAGTTGAATCAACTTCTGGCACGTTCATTATAGATATTTCGACCCAATCTTCATAGATATTCCAAAGTTCATTGAATTAAATTTTTGAAGAGTGCGTTCAGTAAGAAACTTAGAAGCTTATATAAGTTCTGAAATGATGCAAAATAGATCCGGTATAAAACAAAATTTACAAACACCAGCGATGCAGCGATGTTTTTGTGTTTGGTCTAAACAAATAAATTCAAACCACGATTTGAACCACCGTCGAAGATGCCCTCAGAAGATCTGGCTACACGGCTGTAACAGGTGAGGCCAGAAATGAACTTATATTTGAAAGAAGAATTTGGGCAGCTGTGTTCAATGCCGTCTGACGTTGTTTGCCGGATTCCAGAGTAAACAAAATGGTTTGGATAAATTTTGGCTAGAATCAAGAAGGAGCTACCAAATTTGACAACATTTGTTGAAAATTGGCTCATCCTGTCATACAAAAAGGCGTACGTTAAATGAATGGAAAGTGTCTGGTGGTAAATCAAACTGGAAAATGTTTGGGAGCTCAGAGATTTAGCTACGAGTAATTTATATTCACTCATCTTAACAGTCGGGAAAATAAGGCAAAAATGCGGGAAAAATTCGAGAAAAATGCGGGAATTTTTATATTAAGATTGTGTGGGGTGTATGTTTGCTTTTATTTGTCAGAAAAAACTGATAATTCGGCAAGGGATATGCAGCTGCAGAGCAAAGACCAAAGTGTTCGTGACGAATAAGACGATGGACTCAAAGCTGTACAAGGACGGATGCCTCAAAAACCGCGTACTACCTTTCATCAAAGCCCATAAAGGTCCCGTGAAGCTTTGGCCAGATTTGGCGAGTTGCCACTACAGTCGGGAAGTCATCCAGTGGTAACGCTATAATAACGTAGATTTCATCGATAAAAACATAAATCCACCCAACTGCCCGCAATTCCGGCCCTTCGAGAGATTTTGGGCAATAATGAAGCGGAAGCTTAAGAAAAGTGGAGAAACGGCTCAGGACGTGACTCAGATGACCAAAATGTGAAACAAATGTGCCAAGGAAGTTGACTCCGGAGGCGTGCAGCGTTTGATGGGAGGAATAAACAGGAAAGTGCAAAACTTCAATAGAAACGAAGAGAAATGATTTGTATTGATATTTTTTCCTCAAAGTACAGTAAATTACCTTAGTTTTGATGTATTAAACTTATTTGTACGTCAATCCGTTACCGAGATGCAGATGATTTTATTATTCCGGATTCTAAATGGACATAGCTTTACTGCCGTTATAAGCATAACTGTCCCATGTATATAGGGAATCCCATAGAACATGGGACAGTTATGCGTATAACGGCAGTTTACCTACCTACACATAAACCTATTTTGACCATACGTTAGTAACAACAATCAATTGCAAGCTAGCAAATTCTAATTAGCTCACTGTTGTAGAACCCCTAGTTCCGAAATACACCTTGCAGTCAGCACCTAGCAATAAATCTTGCGCTTTTCTGTACCTTAAGGTTCTAGTATCTTTGATGTTGTTTTGATTCGCTATGTTATTTTGACACAATATTTGAGATTGTGTTGGTGTGTGAGTTACGTTGACTGACTGTCGAGTTACTGACCAAAGTCTACGCTCCATACAAAATTTCAAAATTTATGTATGGAGAAACGTCTACGAGGAGGAGGGGGGTCTGAGATTTTCAAAAAATAGTTACGTGGTTTATGAAAAGGCCCTTGTTTGGGAAAATTTTATGTTGTGGTTTGGTTAAAGGAGGGTGCTTATCTCATACACATTTTGTTCCTAGAAATCTTTGCTTCGGCACATCCACCGGATAAAATACAAATTTATAAAATCACCATTTTCCACTCTCTTAAAAAAAAAACTGCCTGCCTTATTAAGAGATGTAATTTGATTGTTTGAGTAGATTAAAAGAACGAGTCTCGGATTTTCTTTGTAAATGTAAAGCAACCAATTTCCATCAACAGTTGTCTACTCATCAAAGCTTCATATAATTTTGCTTAATCATTCTAGGTACCTTAAGCCTACGACAACTTTTTGTTCTAGCCTAAATGAACGTCATCAAATTGCTCTTATTCGTTGCAAGCAACCACTTGCCTGTGGTGCTGTTATCAACCAGATTAGGAAGCCACGGGCAAGAACCCGAATGTAGTATTATCTGCATTCTCGAAAACCCGGTAGTGATAGAACTCTTCACTTACTGATTAGTGTTATGTCATCCGGCGGCATGTACGCTCTCTTTTAATCCTAAACATTCACGGTCAACATTTTGTTTGCAGAAAATCCCGAGCCCCGCCTCGCATCTAACCCACACTAGCCACCCATCAGCGGCGGTCGGAAACACATGTCACGCGAAGGAACGGGCCTATCCCGCGGCGGAACTGGCGGCACCAGCAGTGGACCACGTGATTACGGAGCAACCAGCAGCAGTGCTGTGTCGACGACGATGGCGTCGGCGACCGATGCGAGCAACTTTGGCGGATTCAGTCCAACGGAGTTCATCTCGCTAAGCGAATCCATCGCCGCCAATACGATCTTCGTGAAGCAGAGCTGGCAGTTTTTGGAGAAAGCCAACCGAACCATCGGAACGCCCAAAGATAATCAGACGTTGCGGGATAAAGTGTAAGGAGTCTTGAATGGCGTGGTCAGGAAGTGTGATCTTAAGTTTTCGATATTTTAGGCACGATATTCAAACTGGAACCAACCAGCGGATTTCCACCACGAGCAAGGATTTGCAACGGCTGACGGTGGTGGTGAGGAGAGGTGATAAGCAACAGAAGCTGCAAGTCGAGAAACTTACTTCCGATTTCACCCATGTTGTTCAGATGTATTCCAAGAGTCAGCAGGTATTTTCAGGTAGGCTGTACTATCGACCTTTGTATACATATCTCTATTCCGTAGGTCATTGCTGCCAAGATGAAGCAGATTCTACTGGTGAATGCCTCCCAGCAGGATGACATGAATCGAGACCTGATTGGATTTGGTGACGGTGGCAGCCAGCAGCAGCAACAGGAACAGCACCTCCGTCAACAACAAATTCAACGGGATTTGCAATTCGAACAAGACATGCTACTGGAACGAGAGCAACGGGTGCGTCAGATCGAAGCCGACGTACTGGACGTAAGACAAATCATGCAAGAACTGAGCAGTATCACCAATCAGCAGAGTGAGGTTATCGGTAAGATCGGTATGTATGCCCACGGAAGCGCTGTACTAAAACACAAACTCACTATTCTAGACACGATCGAGAACACCATCGAACACACGGTATCCAATGTGGAATCGGGCCATACGGAGTTGGCTAAGGCGGCCGAATATCAGAACCGGTACCGCCGCAAGGTAATGATTCTGCTGCTCATTGCTGTGATAGTGGGAGTAATTATTACGGGAATCATCGTGTCCAGGCTAAAAAATTAAGATTTCTCCCCACGCCGTGACACGGATGGATTTGCCGAGTTTCATTTTAGTTTGTAAGAGTTATTATTTTTAATCCAGATGTTACAACTTAAGTAAGAGTCATCTTTTCGGTAACGTTTTCTACTTGTATAAGGGATCCCTCTTCGAAATGGAGGGAATGCTAATCTCGAATGCTTCTGTGGATGGAACAAAAGTTTTCTAATACATAGACATGTAGACATGTTATTGAAATGATTAAACACAAATCTGTATTCAACACGAAGTTTTTGTTTTGTTTTGTTGTTTTTAGCCAGCGATTTCACCGCTACACAAACTAAATCAAATTTATTCAAACTCTAGGTTAGGAATATAAACAAAATCAAAATAATCGAATGGATTGCTATGAAACTTAAAGAAAACAAAATGTCTGCTTAATCGATTGATTTTGCGCTTGTTATACGAGGATAGTATAGAGTTAGAAAAGACGTTTATTTAAATTCGTCAGTGTTGTATGATACATTTGCAGTAGAAAAAAAAAGTCGTATACTGAAAGTTGCTGCAAAAAATCGTTTAAATTTCTTGTTTTGCAGTAAGTTAGAACAAACAATTATAACACTAATGAAAATTATTAATCAATGAATAAACGGAAACAGTGATTGTACAATATAATCCTGAGGCGTCCTTTCATTTCTTTTTCCGAAGATGACAGCCCTTACCTCGTCACTTTAGGGACATGAATTTGTACGGAAAAAGGTCCGATCAATGGAAGGAACGGATGGACAAATTTCGAGAGGAACAAAGAAAAACATTCCATACCCAAAACGGTAGCGAAAATGTCACGCAATTTTTGCAACCATATCTTGCGAAAATGCATGATTCAGAGCAATAATGCAAATTTAGCCACGGAGCTGCGGTTCTTATATTTCTACCATGCTGCTGGTAAACACTAACCAAATCTAAAGTATTGCTGACAGAATCAACTCTTTCACTTCGAGATAAGGCATCATAAGTCCATCTGCAAGTTTCTAAGGGCTTGTTCATAATCACGTAGACTCACTTTTGAAACTCTTCAAGTACCAAGCTGCAGACACGCTTCAGCATGCTCTCCACCAGGTTCTTTAGGTGCTGTGGATCAAGCTCATCCCAGGCGTGCTTCAAATCAAGGCTTTAAATAGTTGAATTTATTGGTAACACCAGTTCTGTCAACCATGGCATCACAAATCACGCCCACAAATTCTCGATGGGATTGAGGTCCGGGCTTTGTGGAGACCATTCCAGCGGTTTGATCCGACAAGACCGGAAGAAAGGCTTGGTCTTCTTGGTAGCATGCTTCGGGTCGTTGTCCTGCTGAAATACGAACTTCTCTTCAAGACCCGTCTGGATCAGCGAAACCTCTAGATTTCCTCGCAGGATGTTGATGTAAGAATCTGTCGTCATTATCCCGTCGATTTTCACAATGCTTCCCACTCCACCCCACGAAAAACACCCCCAGACCATCACATTTCCTCCTCCATGCTTCATCGTGCCTTGGATGTGGAGCTCCCTCACCAGATCTGCACCGCACACGAACCCGCCGTTTTCGTCTAAAAAGCTCGATATTGATTCGTCTATCCAGAGAACCGTTTTCCAGAACTCTACGGGCTTATCAGTATCCTCAAAAGCGAACCTGAGCCGTTTGGCTTTGTTTGCTTTGCTGATAAATGGGCGCTTCTGGGCAACTTTGTTAATCAGCCCCTGTGCTACAAGACGGCGACGAAAAGTTCGACCAGAAACTGATAGCTGAAGGGTTTCCTGGATCTCGCGGACAGTTACTTTTGGGGTTTTCTTGACTTCTCGCATGATCTTGGTATCCGTTCGTGTATGCGTTTGCGCTTCCTGCCGAGGAACCGAGGAATGGAAGATCGCCGGTGTATTGGTGGACGGAGTCGATTGCCGACCTCCGAAGAACATGCCTCTACGCAAGACGGAGGGTGCAAAAAGTTCGGTCAGACGCCGAGAGAATCGAGCGTAGAGGGGCGCTAGTCGCCGCGAAGGCCGCACTAAAGAGCGAGATAAAGGCCAGCAAGCGAGCCTGTTTTGAGGGTCTGTCTCAGAAGGTCAATACGAATCCGTGAGGTGACGCCTTCCGGGTAGTAATGGCCAAAACCAGAGGATCGGCTGCTCCAATCGAGCCTTTATCAGAGCTGGTGCAGGTGATCGTTGGGGGACTCTTTCCGAGCCACGTCCCGAGTCCATAGCCCCCAGCCGCCGTAGATTTGTATCCCAGACTTTAACACTGTCATAGCGACGGAAGGGTGGACGGCTCAGTCGAACACCCGAGACCACGTGGGCATTGACAACGGCACAACGGGGGCCGGCGACGAGGCGACGGTGACGAATGAGGAACTCATTGCGCTATCAAAGTCGTTAAAGGTGAACAAAACGCCGGGACCGGATGGTATTCCGAACCTGGCCATCAAGACGGCTATCTTGCTGGATCCGGAAATGTTCAGGGTGGTGATGCAAAAGAGTCTGGACGAGGGCGTCTTCCCGGACGCCTGGAAAATTCAGACCCTTGTGTTGCTACCAAAGACAGGGAAGCCACCAGGAGATCCATCGGCATATAGACCTATATGTCTGTTGGATAAAGCGGGTAAGGTGCTCGAGAGGATAATCCTCAACAAACTGACAACATACAGGGAGGGTATAGGCGGTCTGTCTAATAATCAGTTTGGCTTCCGTAAAGGGAAGTCGACGGTGGATGCCATCCTGTCTGTCGCCAAGACGGCTGAGGTGGCAATCCAGCGCAGAGCGAGCAGTACGCTACTTTGCGGTGGTCACCCTTGACGTGAAAAATGCGTTTAATAGCGCCAGTTGGGTGGCTATCGCCGACCCGCTCCATTAGTTCCAGGCAACTGGAGCTGGCCCACCCACTGATGTCACGGTTGTTAACAACCGCAAATCGAAGCAATATGCGACGATTTGTTCAGGTAACTGCACAATTGATTGGATTTGGATTGGATTTGGATTGGATTTGGATTGGATTGGGATTGGATTTGGATTGGATTTGAATTGGATTTGGATTGGATTTGGATTGGATTTGGATTGGATTTGAACAGTATTTGCCTGAGAATTGGATTCAGACTTGACTAATTGGATTTAGATTGGAATGTATTTGGATTGGATTTGGTCGAATTTGCATTTTAATTAGAACTAAAGATTAAGGGAGAAGGTTTGGATTGGATTAGGGGTAGAGTTTAGGGATTGAATTTTCCGACACGGTTTAGGAATCAGTTTTAAAGATTAGAACTAGGAATTTGATTAAGATCCAGGTTTTGATTTAGAAATTGGATTCAAATTGAAATTGAATTGGCTTTGAATTCGTGTCAAAGCTAGCCTCATGCAATTATTGAGTGTAGCAAGAACCTCGGGGTGAGACAGATCTACTCAGAGTTGCTTTGATGCACCGAGTAACTCGCGAGTAACTCAATATACACAGAGACGAATTTGATAGTCAATTTTACCATTATTGGGGGTAAGGATGACTATTGCAGTATAGTGATTTTAAACCGACTATGATCATGGTCAAAACGACCATAAAAATACGTTGATCCAACATTTGCCATAATGCCGGAATAGTCCTTGTTACCATGATCATAGTCAAAAATGCCATGACCGTGGTGAATTCCACCATTTTCCTGGTTATTGTACCCATTATATGCAATAGTAATTCTGACCTGCAATAGTCATTCTGATTAAATTGTCGGTATAACGATAGAATTTTTTCAGAGTTGCTTAAAATCGAAACAATCTTCATCGGTTCTCATCAGTTGTCAGGGTTTCGAAAAAGTTTGACTTCCAATTAGTTTGAAAACATGATGGACATTCGGCTAACGTTTGCATTAAAATAAAATGGACTTTTTTTCGGATGGTGATAAAAAAAGCTAAGACAATGCTTTTGATTAATTTCTCATGGAAGGTAATTATTTAGGCTTACTTGCCAAAAAAAATTCTACGCCCCTGCCTGCGGCCTTCCGGCAGTTAAACATTCGCCATGGCGGACGAAAACATGCGTGTAGGCATGTTTTTGAGTTTTTTCTTCGTTTTATTTATCAATTCTACCTCAGTTTTCTCGACAAAATTGTTGGAGTAGAGCTTACGCTTCAGGTTGACCCAGAAATTCTCGATGGGACGCAGCTGGGGGACGTTGGGTGGGTTCGCCAACCACATCGATTTTTCCGCTCCATTTCCTCCAACGATCGCTTCGAGTAGTGGGCTGACCAGTCCGGAGCGAAAGAAGAGCGGCTTCGACATCCCCTTCTCGCTGATTGTCAACCACAGCATCACCTTCCAGGGGAACTTGGTGTGTGAAATGAACTTCACTTTGGAGCTCACTTCCTTCGTGGGAGAAGTAAAATACAAAGTGCCCTGCCAGTCGTTGATATCCAGGGTGAAAAAGGTCTCGTCATCCATCACCACGTCGCGATTCGCCGGGAAAATCGAGTTGACCATCTTATTCACGCGACTTCCACTTCTTGAGATGTATGTTCATGTTCGTCAGGTACTTTTTTACTGTTTGGCCGGTTGAACCGACCTCCCGGCCAAGCGCACACAGCAATGTAGCCACTTTTCCATCGGTCTTCCTCTTCAGCATCCTTAGGAGCTTCTTGTCGCTCAGGGTCGTTGGCCGGCCGGATCCAGACTTTTTTCGATTCTCTGATTGTTGTCTAATACTGCCACTATGTTGTAGATGCCGGAACGGGCGTATCCGGCGTCCACAAAGTGTCGCACGATGTCCGTTTTCGACGCGGCGGGTGCTGTTCTTTGAACACAAACACTTCTGAACGGAGTTGCTTCACTGTTTTTGCCATCACGGTTAGAGTTCGACTGATAGAGCTGTCAAATTTTGTCTGGCTGACTCATGGGTTACTATGGATGATGCTGCATGGGTAGTTTCGTCAGTGCGGGTGAAGGTAAACCCATGAAAAATCGGCAATTTTTGCCCATTTTTTTAAGGCAAACGTTAATGGCAATGGAAGATGGCACAACGGTGAACTTTATTCACGACTATGAGGGCTCAGGGAATGTTTAATATGTGGTACGTGATACGGACGGCTTTACTGAAGTGCACTGATGATCACATCCGGCACATTGATGAGAGCAACATCGATTCTAATCAGCTTGATGCTTGGGTCGGAGTGTAGAGGGCTAAGCTCGTTTGTCTCTTCTCCTGCCCTTGTTCCAAAGCACCAGTTCTTAGTCTGACCGTCTGGCGGAATGATGCTGCTTTAGCAAATAGCAGGTCAAGCCAAAACTGATGGGTTTATTCAAAGTATGACATAATTAGAGACATACAAGTAACTTCTACACAAATAGTAATAAATACGATATCAAACTGTACGAGCATATCAGGTATGTAGTTTGAGTGACTGTAGGTTATTTTCAAAAACTGAATTAAATAGAGAAAATTAAAAGCATTGAAAATTGTTAGTGTCCAACTGTGCACACTCGAGAGCTCGTGAACTAGCGTCGGTTGGTTTGACAGTTGCTGTGCAAAACCAAGAGAAAACAATTGCTTAGCAACGAGGGTTACTCGAGGTTCCTCAAGAGCAACTCTGAAGTTGCTCGTCATGAGGAGCTGTCTTGCTCCTTGGCTAGAACTAAATATTCCACATGTCACCGTGATCAAAAGTGTCTATTGAGTTTTGAACCCGCCTGTATAGATACAATTGATAAATCTTACACTCAGGCAAATGCACTTAATAAATTCAAAATGATAAACTTATGAAAACCCAAAACCGAAGGAATTTTTTGTTTCATAAGTCACTTATGCGTTCATATTAGACGCCTTGGTTTTCACTATTTGGACGTAAGCCATTCATGAGTCACGAATTTGAAATTCATATGGCTAGTTTTGAAAATCGACAGTGTTTATTTGAAAAAAAAAAATCAACATCATCATTTCTGCGCCGGCGCTAAAAAAGCAAGATGGAAGTCATCATCGAAGAGCAAGCGTTGGTACATGTGCTACAGATCTAGTTTGATATTTTAAAAACTACATAGGGCATAATGACGGATTCGGCAGGACTTATCGTTTATCTTAGCCTATTATCGTCAGGGGTAAATAAAGCTGTAGAGAGCTATATTTTTGCGATACGTTGCTCTGGAACATGATGTACCTTCATACAAAAACTCAGTGCTCAAGGACGTCATTAGGAGGTCATAAGGACGATAATAGGCTAAGACAAACGATAACTCCTGCCGAATCCGTCATTTGCCCTATTGTATTCCATAAAAATACGTTTTCAATTTCATGCAAAAATATATAAATGTTATAATTATGCTTTTTGTTTTCCATAAGCGTGCCTACTAAAATTCATAATGCGGACTTATAGGTGTCTGAATTCATAATTTAAAAATTCATAAGGCACCCATATGAATTATGTTCTACATTGTTTTGATTTCTTTTCCAATGCCTTATGAAAAGCTTACGTTATGATTTCATCCAGAAAATCTGTTTCATAAGGTACCGCATTGAAATTCATGAAAATAACTTGTGACTGAACTTCATAAGGGGTTTTATTGAATTTCTTATGTGCATTTGCCTCAGTGTAAGTAGTGGGACTAAATACATGACACTTTTTCCGCCACAGAGAGAGAGAGAGAGAGAGAGAGAGAGAGAGAGAGAGAGAGAGAGAGAGAGAGAGAGACTAACATCTGTGAGTGGTTTTGTTCTCCTCTTGTGGGCGTTGTTCGTGCTCAGTGTGTTTTCGTTGGTTTGCGATGGAGGTTCCGGAGCAGTTCTTTCTCCTAGACCGCGTCATTCGGATGCGCGTCATTCGAAATCGGAGAAGGCGGGGCCCTTTTGTTGGAGAGCCACAAGAAATCCACGGTTTAAATCATTATCATTGTCAAGTGGCCAACAACAAAAACCCTGAATCTGTAGCGGAATAAGCGCCGTCAAGCGGACGAAACTGTAAGCTGCCGCCAAGAACAAGATTGGCGTCAGCACCAGGTAGCTAGCCAGAAAGTTCGAAATTTCCAATATGTTTGCCGATCCATCGCAGAGAAAAAGAGAATTAACTGCGGTGTCAACTAATACACGAGCAAGAGTCGAGGAAAACGACAAACTGACACAAAAATTTTTTACGAATGATTTTGAAGACGAAGTAACCCGTAGGCTTCCGTAGCTACCCCTTAGTTACTAAGAGTGTTTTTTTTCCAAACGATCAGATTCAAATTGTTCTTCAAATATACAAGACCTATTGTTTCAAGCTCTGCTTACCTTCGCTTATAAAGGTTATAGGCCCAGGTAAACACTGCAGGCGGAATTCCACAGTTCAAGGAGTCGGACCCGATTTCCAAAACATTGGAGCTTCAGGGTGAAGATGCACCTGGATTCGGTCGGTGTTTTGAAGAATCTGACGCAGAATGCCTCAGAAGTCACGGCGGAGAAGGTCAAGTCCGAAAAAGCGAACCGGAAGGCGAGGGCGTTAATAGTAAGTTTCCTGGCCAACGAATGTTTGGAGGTCATCCGGGAGAAGTCGACGGCCAAGGAAATTTGGGCAGCTCTCGAAGCGACGTTTGCAACCAAGTCGATCGGATCGCAACACCTGGTCGGAAGCATCGACCTGAAGCTGAACGAAGGCGATTCGATGAGACCTCATCTACTGGCGTTCAGACGATTTGGTCCGGCAGATGAAGACGGCTGGTGCCAAGGTTGACGATGCTGACCTGGTGGTACTGCTGTTCCAGACGCTGCCAGATTCGTATGACCCTCTGGTAACGGCCGTGGGAAACGTTCGGAGCAAGACCTGAAGGTGGAAGTCGTGAAGCAGCGGCTATTGGCTGAAGATTTGAAACGTCAAGAGCGAAATGGAGGAGTTGGCGAGGCCAAAGGGGCTGCGTTTTCCTGGCAAGACAAGAAATGCTGGCAAGCAAGTGGCCACCTCGAGACTGTCGGCAGAAGGCCGGTGGTGAAGCTAACGCGGCGGCTAATCAGCGGAAAGCGGTAGGTTTTGTGGCGAGCCGGGGCAACATCAAGTCGAAGTGCGGCAAGATCGTCTTCACGCTTGATTCGGGATCCAGTGACCACCTCACCAACGACAGCGAAACGTTTTCGGTGGTCCGGAAGCTGAAGCAGCCGACTGTTATTAACGTGGCAAAGGAAGGCCAATCTCTTCTTGCGAAAACGGTCGGTGAGCTCCATGGCAACAGCAACAAATAGTTCCCGTTGCACATGAAGGAAGTACTGTACATCCCGGAGTTGCGCAACAATTTGATGTCCGTGAAGAAGCTCGTCACGGCCGGCGTGCAGGTAAACTTCGACGACAAGGTCGCAATACTGAAGAAGGACGGGGAATTTATCGCCACCGTCCAACTGAGAGGCGGACTGTACGAGCTGGAGATTGACCTGGAACGCCCAACCGTGAACTTGTGCATGTCGGAGACAGATGAGCTCTTGCACAGGCGGCTATTTTTTCCAAACGATCAGTCTCAAGCTGTTCTTCAACTAAACAAGACCAATTATTTCAAGCTCCGCTACCTTAACTTTTAAAAGATTTATTCTATAGCCATTTTTTCTCCAACAAAATAACGTCCTCGTATTTTATTAAATGCATGACATACTGAGAGGATTATGTAAACTTCTTCTACTCGTTTCAAATCAAACATCATCTTTAACGGATTGCATCAACAAAACTTTATTAACGATAAAATCTGTAAATTCCTTCTATTTACCTTAATCTATCATCACTTCTGCCAAGTGTCTACCCAAAGGTATCTCTCTTTCTCTCTTAACCAGCCAGGCATTGAGATGTACAGTCATAGAATTCCCCCGCGGACAGTGCAGTTGAGCCTTTGAGCTAAAAAGTTCAGTTAGCAAAAACCCAGTCGAATGTAACTGACTTCAGTAGTCGGAAGAGTGCAGGGTCAGCGCCGGATACGGCATCCGGCCCCGCACCTGGCAATCCACGAATCGAACGTCCTTCAGTTTCGGGAACTTGTCCCTCAGTCCATCAAAGTGTTCCGTTTCTAGCTGGCAATAGTCGAACACGATCGTCTCCAGCTCGCTCAGTCCGGGTGGGCACCTTCCGAAGACGTCCCTCCTCAAGTGGCCCTTGATCAGCTCCAGCTTCCGTAGCTGCCCAAGATAGGTCAGCTTGCGGAACGTACGCGACGGTACGACGGCGTAGTCCAAGAAGTACAACCGAAGCTCGTGCAGCCGCTGTATGTGCATTGAGATGGTGTCGATAATCTCCGAGGCATGCGAAGAGTACGATCCAACTGTAAGGCGTTTAAGATTCACAAATTTGCTGAACGAGTACGAGGAATCTTTGAACACTTCTAAATGAAGGCATTCTAACTTTGGTAGATAAACGTAGTGGAATGAGATTTCGTGGGAAGAGTAGATATTTGGTAGAGAAAGAGTTTTAAGATTTTGTAGGAGCGATAGCCTATCGAGTACGGTACAGTTTACTACCTTAAGGTGATCTATTTTGAGCTCTACTAAATTGCGCGAAGTTTCACAAATTGCTAGGAAAATGTTCTCTGCAGTGTATTTCTCTTCGAGGATTAGCTTTTCCAGTTTGTCTAAGTGTCGAAAGAAGCGGAGCTTCAGTCCTGGCCGGTTAGAACTCACTGGTATAGGGAAACTAAACTCGTTCATAAATCCTCGGGTTAGTTTCAGGGTTTTCAAACGGTCTAGGCTAAGGGCGTAGATTTCCTCTTCCCCACAGTTCGCCGATGTGCAATCTAGCTGAAGTTGCAGCGTTGTTAGATTGTGCGCTACGCTTTCGATGATTCCGGCTATACCCGGTTGAAGACTGACGTCCAGAGAGTTCAGCTTGGGTAGCCTCATCTGTTCCGGAATGACCGACTTCAGTTCAATATGTGTAATGGTTTGACTTTCGATGACTACACAGGGTCGCACCTGATCACCACACTGTAGTCTTCGTTGTGGATCGTAGATCAAGTGGAAACTGTTCAACCGAGTCATGTTTCTAATTGCACTGTTCAGTATTGTAACTAGGACATTTAAATTTGAAGAAAGTATAATTTTAAGAATCTCCACTCGCTCCAATCCACTAGGTCTCAGGAGGTTTAGAATAACGTTGAACACGTTATCTGTGAATTCACTACGATTATCGCAAACGAAGGTAATGTTACTGTAGTGTCGACAGGACCGCCGAAGGACTATGGACATTTGGCGAAGTTCGCATTTTGATTTCCCTTTGCCCATACGACACCGTTGATACAGAGAGCAGGGAAATGAACTAGGACCGGAGACACGTGTCCGTCCCGAGGACATAATGGGAGATCCCGTCGGTTTGATCATCCTGTGCAGGTTAATCCGGAGCATGAACCTCCGGATGTAGCAGTCGGAAAAAATGATATGGCACCAGCGTCGACAGGTGAGGGAGGCATTCTTCAAATCTCCTACGCTAAGATAGTCAAAGATCAGGCAACAAATCTGCAACAATATGGAACGGAATTGGATGTGATCAACAACAACAACAACAACAATGGCAACACAAATTGAACTGACTCACCTCGAAGGGTAGGAACTCAAAGCTGGACATGGTTCACGTAAAACCAATTGGCATGCTTTAAACTTTGCGACACATCGAGCTAGCTACTCTATGGTGGTGAAACCAGTGTCGTACACAATTTCCCGTTTTGCATTGTTAAGAAATTATTTAGTAGAATTGATGGTAATGTTGTTTCGTTAAGTGATTGATGGAATTTGACTCGTTCTGGGTGGAAATAAACAAACAACAGTGCAGGGGAATCGTGAGAAAGACGACGAATGACAGATTCCAGTTCGGAACATGCGCAGTGTGAATGCTCGTCGTTGATGTAGGTGGCACTCCCCGATTCGAGTTTGGCGCGAAGATTCTTCGCCGGTGCGGGCGGTGTGGGACATTTTAATGTCGTAAATCAATGCTGCGGAATACTCGGTTGAAGCGCACGCAAAACAAACATGTAAAAGTTTTTCAATACCTGTAGTAGGTATTCCTATAGATAGCATTTATTAATAAGAATAATTATTGTGTTAATGAATCGAGTAATAAATATCAGTATATCGACATGGGTTTTTCAAAAGGGCCAATGTTGCAAACGTAAACAATGACTTCTTCCGCAAATTTCTTGAAGATGCAAGCTCGCTCAACTAAACTACTACTTCTATTGTAAAGGAGAGCCTCTCTTCTGTACAATCGTCGTGGTAATTCACTAAGATTAATTTAGCATTCTCGAGAAATTTGCGGAAGAAGCCATTGTTTCATTTTTGTCTTTATTGAATAGTAAAGTAATTGTACATAGTTTTTTTTAAGCATTTCAAGCTTATTGCTTTCGCAATTTGCTCATTGTTTTCTCACCCTATGCCCAGGGAATCGCAAAATTTTCCTTAACGAAAAATTCATAGACCAGACTGGGAATCGAACTAAGCATAGTGTTACATTGTAGCTGCACCTTTACCGATTGAGCTAAGAGAGGACCCAAATTTAACATATTAGCCTATCCGTTAAAAAAAGTAAGTGTTACTTGAATATTCGTTTGACGGAGATCCGACTTGAAAACTTGTATCGCTGTCGAGGTCATCGTAAGAATCGTCCTTATCTTTGGCGGATCCTTTTCGAGTAGGGGCTACTTACTTCCCACCGTGAGATCATCTGTTAAGATGTTAAGGGATTTAATTTTATATGATTACAAGCTGACCCGACGAATTTCCAATATTTATTCATCGCATGTAACCAAGGGGCAAGACAGCTCCTCATCGCGAGTAATTTCGGAGTTGGTTTTGAGGTACCTCGAGTAACCCTCGTTTCTCAGTAAGCGAGCACTGTAATTTTTTCTCTCTCTCTCTTTCTCTGTTTTTGAACAGTGCACAATTGGCAACTAGAAATTGTCGATGTTTTCAATTTTCTCTATTAAACTCTGTTTTTGAAAACAAGCTACGTTCACTTGAACTACATATCTGATATGCTCGTAAAATTTTATGTCGCATTTACTACTATTCGTGTAAGGATTTGCCTTTTTCGTGAAGAAGTTATTTTTATGTCTGTAATTAAGTCATACTTTAAATAAACCCACTAGTTTTGGCATGACCTGCAATTTTCTGATGCAACATCATTCCACCAGACGGCCAGACTAAGAACTGGTGCTTTAAAACTAGGCCAGGAGAAGAGATAAACAAGCTTAGCCAACAGCACTCCGACCCAAGCTTGAAGCTTCTTACAATCTATGTTTAGCAAATTACGAATCTATCCAGCATTTTACGAGTACTAATGGCCATCTCGGTCGAGCTCGGTTTCTGTTAGGGAGCAAGCGATTTGACGTATGGCTTGGACAGTTTGACAGAAAATCGATCAAATTTTATCGATTAGCTGTCAAACGACCTACGCCACACGCCAAATCGCTTGCTCCCTACCAGAAACCGAGCTCAATCGAGACGGCTATGAGTACTCGTAAATGCTTGATACATATCGCTATAATACCTCATCATTCAGTAAATCTTCCACATATCAAATACTAAACATATCCTGAACTCACGTTTACGCGGCAGTGACCGCAGGCGAGAGCACGTGGGCGAAGACAGCTGAAAGCACGAGAGAGCGGTCGTTTAGAAGAGAGAGTGATTCACTCACTCCAAGCAATCTGTTGTAATGGGGCGAAGCACGAAGCAGAGCACGGGGCGTAATCCCAAGAATCACAAGATGCGAAGGAAAGTAAATCGCGGACTTTCTATTTCGGGACGAGTAGAAACACGTGTTGGGGTATCAATGTTCATGTATATCAAGGTGGGGACATTTTTTGGTTTATAATGGATATGTTATGGAAGGTATGGCATGAAAGGTACAACATCACTCCCCTTTGTGAAAAATGCAAACATGCTAAAATGCTAAAACAAATTAAAGGTTTAGTCTTCCACAGCTGTAGCTTCAGACAGTTCAGCAGCGGTCAACGGCAAGGTGTCAATTTGGTTGATTTCTACGACATCGGACTCCTCATTTACGTTTTCAGGATCCTTATATTGCGCTGGCATTCGGGTAAGTGCATCAGCATTTGCATGATCCGCCGACTTACGGAAACGAATTTCGTAGTCTAAGGATTGCAAATAAGTGGCGTAATGCTGCATGCGAAGTGCAGATATCGCTGGAAGACCCTTATTGTCGTTGAATATCTTCGAAATGGCTTGGTTGTCGGTTAACAAAACGAATTTCCGACCGTACAGATACTGGAAGAATTTCTTTGCTCCGAACACAATTGCATATGCTTCCTTATCGACCTGCATATACCGCTGCTGGGTATGATTCAACGTCAGCGAAGCAAATTGTATCGGTGCCGGCCCCGGGAAAACGTGACTCAACACAGCTCCCACACCGTAGGGAGACGCATCGGTAGCGAGTCAGCGATAGATCTGAAGAATAGTGTACTAGGCAGTTGTCCTTCTGCATGCGCTCCTTCACGGTTCGGAATGCCTTCTCACAGTCCTTGTTCAGGTGAATTCCACGTCTTTTTTCAGGAGATTATTCAGCGGGTATAACACAGTGGTGAGGTTTTTGTAGAACCGGCCGTAGTAGTTGACGAGTCCAACCAGCGAACGTACCTCGTCTTTGTTCTTCGGACGGGGCATATTGACAATAGCATCCACTTTTTGTTGAACCTTGTGGCTACCTTCACGATCTACAACATAGCCACAGTACTCGATTTTTGTCCGTGAAGAATTCGCACTTCTTCCGATTCACACGAGTACCATAGACTAACTCTAAGACCAGTAGGTCCCATACAAAAACGATTTTTTTCTTGGCTCAGTCAGTACTAGAACATCGGTCCCAAGCTCGGTCCCAAGCTCAATAATGCGCCCCTAATAATGAACTCACATGAACACACTCTCAAATATTCTGTCAAAATAACACAGCAAATCAAAACAAAGGCGCAAATATGTATAGTAAGGTGCTGGCTTCAAGGTGTACTTCGGACCAAGGGGTTCTTCAACAGTGAACCAATTTCAAATCGCTAGTTGCATATTGATTGTTGCGAGTACTATAGTTACTCAGCCTGCGCAAGACTTCTTCCAACCGCCGCAAGTGCATCGCATCAGTGGGCCCAGTTATCTTGATATCTTCGAGGAATACGCGTACACCGTCAATGCCTTGTAGGATTATTTCGAATTGGCGCTGCCAAATTGCAGAAGCAGATGTTAAGCGCGATCCTCCGGGCTTTCGGGAACACCGCTTGGGCATTCGGCTTCAAATGTTGTTTCGCCTGCGCAGCTGAAATTTTCCCGATGGAATCCTCGAAAGCCACCGCATACTTCGCAAAAATCTGTTTCAGGTAGTCTACAGTATCGTGGAAACCAATCGCACGATCGATGGCGTTCACCGGATCTAATTTCTTCAGGATTTCATTCCAGTTCACGTTTAGCATTTTGAGCCACTCTCTTCCGAGCAGCGGATGCTACGAAGAATCCACTACATACAACGGTAAGTTGGCTTGCATCCCACGGTAATTAACGGTCGCATCCAGGACTCCCAATACACGAATGTCGGTACCACAGTAGCTAACGAAATTTAGTGAACACTCTCGCAGGTGGCACTCCTCGAAGTACCGATGAAAAAGCTGATGCTAACGCAGCGGCGAGTTGATGATGCTAACGGGACTGCCCATGTCGATCTCGAACCGAATCACTACACCGTTTATCACCAATGTCCACAGCTTCGCAGAACTTGAACTACTATTCAACGTACAAATCTCGCCGACCATAACTTCAATCGCATCGACAGGTAGTTATCGAAGTTGCAGGTAACAGCAATACGACGAAGAGCAACAATATGTTCGTCGATGGTTTCGTCCGGAGAAGCAGCATTCTTGTCGCCCTGACGACGGCACTTAAATCGAAAATTTTCGGATATTTCCAGCGGCCGAGGGTCGAAATGTTATTCAAGTGTATCGACGATTTCTTGAAACTTTTTCGCCCCGGGAATGTCCGGGGCAATCTTGTCGCACAACGTTTCGTACTTTTCCGATCCTATCAAATAAAGAAGAAGATTCCGTCGAAGATTCGTATCCACTATTGCGTAGATGGTAAAAGCAGTCTCGAGTCGTTCTACCCATCCCGACCAGCACGTTTTCTTCCGGTCGTACGCATCGATGTGGAAATTTGGTGGCAGATTTCTAGCAGCAGCAGCAGCAGCAATAACTAGAGGCAGACCTCCACCAGCAGCAGAAACAAATTGAGGCAGATCTCCATCGTTAGCATTTGCATTCGCCATCCTCGTCGCCAATACTGTTGTAACGGGGCGAAGCACGAAGCAGAGCACGGGGCGTAATCCCAAGAATCACGATGGCGGCGAAGGAAAGTAAATCGCGGACTTTCTGTTTCGGGACGAGTAGAAACACGTGTTTTCTGTTTAGCTCGTTTTTCACGGTAATCTTAATTTACGCTCTTAAGACTATAAAGTATGCCTTTTCGAGGGAAACTGGGACTACGCCAAAAAGGAGTATATTAATTTTACTCCCTTTTGCGTAAACTGAATGTACGTCATAATGTGCATACTTTTTACTCCTTTTGAAAAGTGTAAAATGCATACTTTTTACTCCTTTTAAAAAGTAAAATATGCATACTTTTTACTCCTTTTGAAAAGTAAGTATGCATACTTTTTACTCCTTTTGAGAACATAAAAGATGAATACTTTTTACACATTTCGAAAAATCAATATCGCTCGTGTATGGCTGAAAACAGCTATATTCCGAAATTCAAAAAAAGTGAAAAAGACATCAATACATTACACAGCCATGTTTATTCATTGACAAAAAAAAATACAAATGCCTATGTACAAGTTTTGAGTTAAAAAAATATCACGCATTTTGTTACAGACGCTCTGGAACAATTTATTTTAATTTGAGAAACGGCGGCTGGATAGTCAAGAAAACAAAAAATTAATTTACATTAATTGTTATGTTATATATTCTCCGTGCGAGGAGTAACGATTATGATGTAGAAGGAGATGTTCGCTCATCACCATGAGGCACCAAGAGTGAACAACAATGTTTTTGGCTAGAATTAAAGATATGAAGAGAAAGTTTTGATAGTTCCGCTAGTGTGCGGCAGGATTGGAAATGTAACAGATGTTTTTTTTTTTTTATGAAAATTGAGCGAAAAGGGCATGTATACGGTGGTACTCGAACCAACGACATTTTTGCCTAACATCCCACTGCGGGGTAGGTTAAAGCACGGATTAAGTCCGCCACTTCAACAGGCAAAAATGTCCGGTTGGAAGACGCTCATGTACCACTGTGGCTTGTATAGTTATTCTAGCGATCTATTGTGTGCACTCTGTTTACTGATGCGCACATGGGAGAGGAACTCTCTCCTTTTTTGGGTTTGTTTTGATTCGCACCGACTGACGATCACTAAAGTTTTTCTCGTCGTCTCCAACGTAGAGACCTCGGAGAGAAACACCGTGAAGCGATGCGATACTGGTCCCTAGAGAGTTCCTCTCCCATGTGCGCATCAGTAAACAGAGTGCACACAATAGATCGCTAGAATAACTATACAAGCCACAGTGGTACATGAGCGTCTTCCAACCGGACATTTTTGCCTGTTGAAGTGGCGGACTTAGTCCGTGCTTTAACCTACCCCGCAGTGGGATGTTAGGCAAAAATGTCGTTGGTTCGAGTACCACCGTATACATGCCCTTTTCGCTCAATTTTCATAAAAAAACATCTGTTACATTTCCAATCCTGCCGCACACTAGCGGAACTATCAAAACTTTCTCTTCATATCTTTAATTCTAGCCAAAAACATTGTTGTTCACTCTTGGTGCCTCATGGTGATGAGCGAACATCTCCTTCTACATCAAAAATTTAATTGTTTTGTTCAGGAAGCACCAGCACATAGGCTCCAAGCTTGGTCCCAAGCTTAATGATTCGTCCCTAATTCCTGCATTCGGGCATGGAAGACCTGTTTTGTTCCATATAGTGTTAAACATTTGTAATACATTACAAGAGCAGATATTTAACTTACCAGTCAATTTCGTGAATGCTTTTTTGGCGTCAGCATCAAGTGACGGGCAGAGTTAATTTTCTTTTCTCAGCGGTGCCTACTTTTAACACATTTTTTTGCCGCCGTTGACATACTTGAAAAGGCGTAAAAAGTACTCTTCATTAGTGTATAAAAACTAGTCACTTTTTGACGTATCAACTATAATCTTGAAAATGTGCAAAATATAGTCATAAAAGGAGTTTGCCAGATTAACCGTAAATTTAAATTTACTGTTTGACAGATGGGGTACAATGTTCATGTATATCAAGGTAAGGACATTTTTTGCTTTATAATGGATATGTTATGGAAGGTATATCATGAAAGGTGCAACACAATCCCATCTATTTATTTATTTATTGGCGTCAATCAATAGTAGACAACATATTACATTACATTGCATTCTTAACATCTATGTTCGTTTCTATTTTTACATTTTTTTATTATTCACTTGCTAGCCTCAAAAAGAATTTATTTTTCAGTGTTTTTCTATCCATAGTAATATCAATTATTTCACTATATGCATTATAGCACGACATCATTCTATTTAATGGCCCGTTTTTGGCATAGGCTGTTCTATGATTGTTGATATAAAACAAGTTTCTATTTCTTAGACCGCGAATAGGGGCATAAAAGTTTATATTTTCTAGAATCACCGGAATGTATACTCTTAGCGCAATAACATCATTTATGAAGGCTACCATTGCAAACTCTCTTCGTTTTTTAAGTGTGTCTAAATTAATTAGCATGCATCTTGAATCATACGACAGCAATGGAAGGCTCGCCCATCCTAAATTCCGTAAAGCAAATAACAAAAACTGTTTTTGTACTGATTCAATACGATTTACATGTGAATTGTGATATGGAGACCAGATTATGCTACAATATTCAAGGATGGGTCTAGCATATGCAATATACAATGTTTTTATAGTGTAGGGATCCTTGAAATGAAAACTAAACCTCTTGATAAAACCAAGCATGTTGGTTGCCTTGTAGATAATGTTAATATAATGCTCCACAAAGGATAGTTTGGAGTCAAGTATAACACCTAGGTCTTTAATATGACTGCATCTTTCAACTTGCTTCTGGCCAATGGTAACTGCTTCTTGCCTTATAATGTGCTTTCTTGAAAATGATATGGAATGACATTTCTTAACATTAAGTTCCAGTAAACTTTTCGTGCACCAGGTAAGAAATTTATCGATTTCGCTTTGAAATATTTTCAAATCAGATGCTTTACATATTTCAAAGGAAAGTTTCATGTCGTCAGCATATATTAAAACATTCAAATGATTAAAAATCAATTCTACATCATTAACAAACAAAATAAACAATAATGGTCCAAGATGAGAACCTTGTGGCACTCCAGATGTCACATTCACTACTGATGACAAAATACCACCAAATCTTACCCTTTGTGTTCTACCAGTCAAGTATGATTGGACCCATTTTAGTAAACTCTGATTGAAACCTAGCCTCGATAATTTAAACAGCAATAAAGGAATATCAACTCTATCAAACGCTTTACTAAAGTCAGTATATAACGCTTCAACATAATTTCCTTTATCCATTGAGTTTAAAGAAATTGTTACAAAATTCAACAAATTGGTAGTCGTTGATCGCCCTTTAACAAAACCGTGTTGTTTGGTAGATAATAAATTTTTAACTTGTGAGAAAATGTTGTTGTTGACTATCGATTCAAATACACTCAGTAGCAAAAAAAAAGCCGAGCAAAATTTTTCTTCCAAAATACGCGTTGGTCAACCTTCTGTCACTTTGTCAATTATCAATATTTTTGGCTGAAAATTTCACAACACTATAATCAATGTATAGGCTTTATGTGACCAATATTTCATATTGATAAAACTTATAAATTTGAAGTTATCATAACATATGTCAAAAAAGTCATTTTTGGACATAGCAATTTCAAAAATCCGTATTTCTGTGAAAAATTTAGATACCGTATTATAAATTTCTCCATAGCTTAAAATAATACAGAAATTTATGTGGGCAAAATTTGAACTGTTTCCATCAAGCGGTTTGGACTACAGCTGGTGTCAAAGTTGACGCACCAAAATGAGTATTTCCCCTTTTCACCCGATATTAACCATGCTGAACCATCGGTGCAAAAAAAAAGCCGAGGTGAATTCATCTTATTAATACACATGATTTGTTACGCGTGAAATATCCCAAATAACTAGTGTAACCCACGAAGAACTTTAAAAATATGGCATTCAATATGAATTGGTTTGTGAAAACTACGTATACAGTATTATACTGTATTTTTAATAAAATTCACCTCGGCTTTTTTTTGCACCGATGTTTCAGCATGGTTAATATCGGGCGAAAAAGGGAAATACTCATTTTGGTGCGTCAACTTTGACGCCAGCTGTAGCCCAAACCACTTGAAGGAAACAGTTCAAATTTTGTCCACATAATTTTCTATATTATTTTAAGCTGTGGAGAAATTTATAATACGGTATTTAAATTTTTCACAGAAATACGGATTTTTGAAATTGCTATGTCCAAAAATGACTTTTTTGACATATGTTATGATAACTTCAAATTTATAAGTTTTATCAATATGAAATATTGGTCACATAAATGCCTATACATTGATTATAGTGTTGTGAAATTTTCAGCCAAAAATATTGATAATTGACAAAGTGACAGAAGGTTGACCAACGCGTTTTTTGGAAGAAAAATTTTGCTCGGCTTTTTTTTTGCTACTGAGTGTAACTTAGGAATACAAGATAATATCGCAATTCCACGATAATTTTTTATGTCAGATTTTTTGCCGCATTTAAAAATCGGCATCAGAAAGGATTCCTTCCAAACTGACGGAAGAATACTTGATTCAAGAGATGAATTGAATAGCCAAAACAAAGGTTTTACTAGCTCTTTCGATACTGCTTTTAGAAAAGCTGGCGGCAGACCATCAGGTCCAGCTCCCTTAGAAGCATCCAATGTATTTATTGAAAGTAGAATTTCGTTAAGTGATATGTTATTAACTGTTACATGCACACTTTCACTCTGTCTATTTGTCACCGAATAAAAGAGCACTTTGCTTTATCTGCGGTGAGTTATGGTTATATCCTCTGTGAAGGTTCAAATCTCACGCGCCGGCGTGAAGTTAGTGCGAAATGTCATCTCTGATGCCACGTATAGCTGCCCATGTGAAAAACATGGCATTTCCATATTTATGCCACACACTTCCAGCAACTGCCCTTGTGACTTGTTGATTGTTATCGTAAATGCAAGTTTTGCTGGAAACTGAATATGCTTAAACCAAAGTGGTAAATCGTTGGAACTCAAGGGAATTCGCGAAATTAAACATTCAGCCCTCTTGTGAGACCCTTACAAAATTCTGTGTACTATCACATTATTCGATATTCGAAGGAGGCAACCGTTGTTGTTGCTGGCGTTGTCGTTGTTACACGTTGTGCTCTTGTTGCATGAGTTTTCCGAGCACGATCTTGTCTTCTTCTCAATCGTTGTTCTTCATTGCATGCTTCGTAAGCTTTATGTGATTGTCGCGCACGATGTTCAATCAACAGTCAATATGCAACTAGCGATTTGAAATTGGTTCACTGTTGTAGAACCTCTTGGTCCGAAGTACACCTTGAAGCCAGCACCTTGCTGTCCATATTTGCGCCTTTGTTTTGACATGTGAGTTCATTATTGGGGGCGCATTATTGAGCTTAGGACCGATGTTCTAGTAATGACTGAGCCAAGAAAAAAAATCGTATTTGTATGGGACCTACTGGTCTTAGAGCTACTCTATGGTTCAATCATTCCGATTAGTTGTAATGTGAACAATTTATTATGTTTTTTTTTTATTCTGGTCCATAACTCGATTATGTTGTTGGCTTGCGCTTTACAAGCAACCCGTTTACCCGTAATTTAGGAAGAAGTGATGGGGTGGTTATATTAGTAAAATAAGATCTCAACTGTTAAGTTGTGAATCTTGTTGGAATAATTGATGGAATAACCTGCAAGATTCTTTTTATATGCGCGGACTAATCGACCGAACCCCAAATTTATGGCAAACACACGCTAAGACAAGAAAACGGAAAATTCGGTAAAAAATACCGAAAATCGCACAAATGTGCACATACTAAAATTATCGGTAAACATGGATTACCGAAATTTCGGTATTGCTGGAAAACCGGGAAAAACATTAATAATTACTTATTTTTGTACGGTATTTTTTACCGAAACTGCTAGCAGCTCAATGAGAGAATTTTTAACCAAATTTAGGTCAAATATAACGATAAAATCTGTAAATACACTTTACTGAAACATTAAGTAAAATCAAACGTTTTGTTTCATTAAATTATACCGATACTTTAGGTTTTGCTACCAAAACCTAATTTTCGGTAAAATGAAAACCGTATTTTCGGTAATCTTATCTTAGCGTGCAGAGGGAGCAACAAAAAACCGACAGCATCACAGCTCACCACCGTTCACCATTCATAAAAAATATCTCACCTGCGTCTGTCATCGACAACTCACAGCTAGCAAACTGTCACCACATCGAACCGCAGCACAGCAGAGGAACAGAAATTTTCTCCTTCCAAACCGAGAGGAGCACGAAAGCAGAGTCAAAAGTAGCTAAAACGAAAATCTTCCGTCACCCGAGTGCACTCGTCGGAGGGCCATAATGGCTTCGCTAATATTGGTAAACGGTGCCCAGCTGGCCAGTAAGTACCCCGCCATCCTGAAACTGTACTCCACTTCGGCAATCAGAGTGTAGCTCTATGTTTTGTTATGTAATTTGTTTAGGTTAATCGGAATCGTTATTTTCACTTCCAGAGCAACAAACTGGATCACTGGGAATTATCTGCCTAAGGGCCAACTACAGCTCGGATGCCCCACGCAAGCTTCGGACTACCAATCCGGCCGAAATGAAGCGCGGAACCGGTGGTAGATCGAGTTTCAATGGCGTTGTTGCAACAGTGTTCGGCAGCACTGGATTCCTTGGTCGCTATGTCTGCAACAAGCTTGGAAAGATTGGCTCTCAGTTGATCCTTCCCTACCGTGCTGACCACTATGAAGCTCTACGTTTGAAGCTTGCTGGTGATCTGGGTCAGGTGCTGTTCACTCCGTATCACCTTTGTGACGAGAAATCGATCTACAATGCTGTTAAGCACTCGAACGTTGTGATCAATCTGGTAGGTCGTGATTGGGAAACGAAGAACTTCACCTTCCAGGATGTTCATGTAGACGGTGCTCGACGATTGGCACGTATTGCCAAGCAAGCTGGAGTGGAGAAATTTATCCATTTGTCCAGTTTGAACTGCAGTCCCCACCCGGAACCTATTATGACCAAGGAGGGCAGTAAGTGGCTCAAGAGCAAATACTACGGTGAGCTGGCGGTTCGTGAGGAATTCCCCGAAGCCGTCATCTTCCGTCCGTCCGATATTTACGGTCAGGAAGATCGCTTCTTGCGTTATTACGCTCACCTGTGGCGTCGGCAGTTCCGCGGTATGCCACTGTGGTACAAGGGTGAGAGGACCGCCAAGCAGCCAATTCACTGCTCGGACGTTGCCCAGGGCATTGTGAATGCCATCAAGGATTCGGACAGTCAGGGTCAAGTCTACCAGGCTGTTGGTCCACGTCGGTACCAGCTCTCGGAGCTGGTCGATTGGTTCCACCGAGAGATGCGCAAAGATGCGGATTGGTGGGGCTATTGGCGTTATGACCTGCGTTACGATCCTACCTTCATGATGAAGGTGAAACTGACCGAATTCCTGTGCCCGTCGTTTCCGATAGGTGATCTGCACACGGAACGCGTCGAGCGTGAGTACGTCAGCGACGATGTGAAGAAGGGAGTTCCCACGCTGGAGGATTTGGGCGTGAATCTAACGCTGATGGAGGATCAGGTGAGTTGATCGAACAGTGTGGATCTCGAGTTGTTACATATTGGGCTGTTGGAAGGAAGAATTGGATGACGATTTTCCGCATTGAAGAGCTTGCGGTGTTGAGGTCAGTTATGATGATAATTCAAAATTCATGTTATGCTTCGCCTTGAGGTCATGCAGATGAAATTTTAACATGTCTTTGCAACTGTCGAAAGGATCCTGGAATTATTTGTGTTGGATTATGTCGAATAATTATTATCTGTCAATATTGATGATGGCGCATATCAAAGGAATGATACATTCTGATGATGATTCTGTAAAATGAGTTGGGAGTCAAATAGGGTATGTGTGCCTTAACTCAGCTTATTATGCAATGATCGATTACATTTTTTTATTATAACTCAAAGTTTTTAAGCTGTGAGTGAGATTCAACTAGTTAAACACTTGCTAAGACAAGTTTGATAAGACATTTGGTAGTATGTATCACGAAAAGTTACACAACTCTTTGTATAAAGTCAGAAACATTCGAGGGATATGGATTTTATGTCGGTCTATTGCACCAAATTGGGTCTATTCATGGATGCAACTTCGTTCTATTCGATGGATTTATTACTAAATGCAGTCTTTGTGCGGTTTATTTTTTCAAATTTTTTGAATTAAGGGATTGCTAGTTGTATTCGATTTACTTAATCCACATTTTAAAAAAAACAAACTAAAGTAAAACTGCCTCGAAGCACTTAAGTGATATTCATATATGATTTATCAGCCATTCAATAATGAAAACATTATAATTTACTATACAATGATTTTGTTCCTTCGGTTTGGGTTTAGATGAACCACTTAAATATAAACAACTACAAGTTCATGCATTTCCACTAGAAATTTTACCAATAACAACCTTTTTACTACGTTATTGATAAAACAGGCCATAGTTGGGAACATACAAAAAAAATATGTCCCCAGCAGTCAGTGCGATACTGCCTTTGGTTTTGTTTTACAGCTTATTGTTGTTTTGCAACTCGTATGTTGTCCACATGTATCAAGGATTACGTTCGGCTTGTGGAAAACAAGTTCGGAAGAAAGCCCCAAGTGATTCGCTCCGACAGGGGCGGGGAATACGTCAACAATGAACTGAAGCGCTTCTACCAGCAAGAAGGGATTGAAATGCAGCTGACGGCGGGATATGCACCACAACAAAACGGCGTGGCCGAACGCCGCAATCGCTACCTGCAGGAGATGCTCCTGGACGCTAACATGGAGAAGCGTTACTGGGGCGAGGCGAATGCAGCAGCAGCGTATGTCCAGAATCGTCTACCATCACGTTCGGTAGAGAAAACACCTTTCGAGTTATGGAATGGGGAGAAGCCAGACCTGGGACACCTGAGGGTCTTCGGGTGTGACGCTTTCGTGTATATTCCGGACGCGAAGAGCAGGAAGATGCAGAGCCGAACCGAGAAGATAACCTTCGTCGGGTATGCTTGCGGTTCGAAGGCTTACCGGTTCCTGGACAAGGGGACAAACAGAATCACGATCAGTAGAGATGCTAGGTTTGTGGAGCTTAGTCCAGAGCTTCAGGAGGAGCCACTACTCCGTGAGCCGAAGAGCAAGAATGATTCGCCGAAGCAGCAGGAAGTCGAAGAAGTTGAAGTTGACTTTTCTGAAGGGAAGACCGATGCGGGCAGTGTCGCCGGTGAGCCTGACTTCGAAGGTTTTTTGGATTCGGACGACGAGTATTACGACGGGATCGACGAACTGTTCGAGGGCAACAACGAGCCAAGGAGATCGCAGCGCAGTAATCTGGGAGTATTGCCGAGCAGATACGAAGATTTCGTGGTTGGCGTAGCTCAAGTTGCAGTAACGGAGCCAACCAGTTATGCCGAAGCCGTGAACAGTCCGGACAAGGACAAGTGGATCCGTGCTATGAACGAAGAATATCAGTCGCTATCGTCGATGAACACATTGTCACTCGTGCCATTGACAACTGGACGGCAGGCGATCGGGTCAAAGTGGATCTATAAGCGAAAAAGGGACTCTTCAGGACGTGTGACACGATGTAAGGCCAGATTAGTCGCACAGGGCTTTGCGCAGCGACTGGGAGCTGATTTCGGAGAGGT
Organism: Aedes japonicus; assembly: GCA_034211315.2. Taxonomy (NCBI): domain Eukaryota; kingdom Metazoa; phylum Arthropoda; class Insecta; order Diptera; family Culicidae; genus Aedes; species Aedes japonicus. Next base: position 184,984 of record JASCZW010000993.1, on the reverse strand, counting down.
GTTCGCTCCAGTCGCAATGCAGTCAACATTTCGAGTTCTCTTGACGGTTGCAGGACATAAGCAGCTGCAAGTGCGGCACATCGACGTAAGGAATGCATATCTCTACGGACGATTGGAAGAGGAGGTATTCATGCGGCAACCTCCGGGGTATGCTGATCCCGGAAAGGAAGATCTGGTGTGCAGGCTCCACCGAAGCCTGTATGGACTTAAACAGTCAGCGAAGCTATGGCATTCTACAGTGAAGAAGGTGTTGTTGGAGATGGGATTTCGACAATCCGAGTCAGACGCTTGCCTTTTCATGAAGCAACTGAGTAGTGGAGATTGGGTCTACTTACTGATTTACGTAGACGATATGATTGTGGCGTGCAGAGACAAGCATCAGCTAGACCGGCTGGAGCAGGAGTTGCAGAAGCGATTCGAGGTTTCCTGTTTGGGATTTCAATGCAAAAAACCGCTCATGGAATAATTCTCAAAGCAATGCCAATGGTAATATACTATTTGACCATTGTTCTGCGGGCTATTACACAATCCAATACCCAAACAGTCAAACCTGCTTTTCTTCATTCAGAGATCCCTCAACTATTGATTTGGTCCTAACTGATTCATGTCAACTTTGTAGTCAATTGATTACCCATGCTGACTTTGGTTCTGATCACCTTCCAGTTACATTTGAAATATCTCAAGAAATCATTGCTAATTCCATCAGTTCTACTTTCAACTACCATAGAGCTGATTAGGATCAATATCGAACATTTATGGAATACAACTTTGATCCTAATGTTCCATTGCAAACAAGAAATGAAATTAATAATGCTCTTGAATCTCTGGCTTTTTCAATAGTTAGAGCAAGAGCTGCTTCCGTGCCTAAATGCAAGGTTAAATTCGATTCAGTTATAATTTGATGACGATCTGCAGTTCTTGATTCGTCTGAAAAATGTACCTAGGCGTCAATATCAAAGAACACGTTATCCCGCTATGAAAGTCATATGGCGAGATTTACAAAAACAAATTAAAAAACGCTTCTCTGCCCTGAGGAACAAAAATTTTGAAAATAATGTGTCAAAATTAGATACGAGTTCCAAACCTTTCTGGAAACTCTCCAAAATCTTGAAGAAACCTCAAAAGCCTATAACAGCGCTTAAAAAAGGTGATAAAATTTTGCTCACAAATGCGGATAAAGCTCAAAAACTTGTTAAGCAGTTTGAGAGTTCCCATAATTTCAGTTTGGGACTAACTAGTCCTATTGAGGAATCGGTTTCCAGGGAGTATCTGAATATTTTCTCTCAAGAAAATATTTTTATGATTCTTGGGGAACCGATTTGGATGAAGTAAAAACTATAACTAAAAAATTTCAAAATATGAAAGCACCAGGTGATGATGGAATTTTCTATATCCTCATCAAAAAACTCCCTGAGAGTGCTTTGTCTTTCTTGGTAGAACTATTTAACAGATGTTTTCATCTAGCATACTTTGCAGATAAATGGAAAAATGCGAAAGTCGTACAAATTTTGAAGCCAAAAAAAATCCGGCTGAAGCTTTTAGCTACCGACCGATCAGTTTGCTTTCTTCAGTAAGTAAGCTTTTTGAAAAAATAATTTTGAATGCTTCACATCAATTCAAACTCAATTTTTGCTGATGAACAGTTTGGATTTCGCCATGGGCATTCAACTACGCATCAACTTTTGCGAGTAACAAATTTAAAGTTCAAACAAAGTTGAAGGCTGCTCCACTGGAGTTGCTCTTCTAGCCATAGAAAAAGCATTCGACAGTGTTTGGCATGAAGGTTTGATTGCGAAACTAAAAAAGTTCAATTTTCCGTTTTATATTATGAAATTAGTTCAAAACTACTTAACTGATAGAACTTTGCAAGTAAATTATCAGAATTCTAAATCTGTTCAATTGCCCATTAGAGCTAGTGTTCCTCAAGGTAGCATACTTGAGCCAATACTATAGAACATTTTCACTTCAGATCTCCCTGATTTACCTCAGGGGTGTCAAAAATCTTGCTTTGCTGATGACACAGGCATTTCCGCTAAAGGAAAAAATCGTCGTGTTATATCCAAGAGGCTACAAAAAAGCTTGGACATTTTTACAGATTATTTTCAAAAATGGAAGATTTCTCCTAATGCTTCCAAAACTCAAGCCAAATGTAATAAATACATAAGATGTTTATATCGTCTTATTAACAGAAAATCCAAATTTTGGTTAAAGAACAAACTTGTAATATTCAAAAAAAATTTTAGACCGGCCATGCTTTATGCTGTGCCAATATAGTCTAGTTGTTGTGCAACTAGGAAAAAAGCACTTCTAAGGATTCAGAACAAAGCTCTGAAAATGATTTTGAAGCTGCCACCCTGGTTCATTACTTTTGAATTACATAGAATTTCAAACGTTGAGACTCTAGAAGAAATGTCCAACAAAATAATTCATAATTTTAGACAAGAATCATGACAATCTTCAATTGCAATGATTAATTCTCTCTATAGATAAGAACTAGTTTTAAAAAATCGACTGTAATTCTTACACGCAGGCAAAATAAACCCTGTTGTAAATTCTGAATAGACAAAGTAAAAATAATATTAACACAATTAGATATTAATGATAGCATATCAGGTTGAAATGTTAATTACTTAGCAGGATCACCTAGGATAATACATGAATGTAAAATAATGTAAAATTTGGAATAAATAAAAAGTTAAAAAAAAAAGAAAAAGTACTGCAGAAAATCCAAATGAAGCTGCCAGGACGGCGTGGAGAAGCGGTGACCAGAAGGCTCGGGAGACGATAGGTCTCCTGCAGGAAACGCTGGCCGCGAAACATACTGCCAACTGTCAGCATATGCGGCATCGTGTGCTAGGACATCGCGACCATGAAGCCATCCGTGACCTCGTGACCAAGAACATGGCAACTGGCCTCAAGATGGAAGATTGTGGCTGCCGGGTCGTCTGTGAATGCTTTTTCGAAGGTAAGCTGACTCGTCTTCCATTTCCGAAAAAATCCGACCGAAAATCCAAACAACCGTTGGATATGATCCATATCGATGTGTGTGGACCTATGCGAACCGTGACGCCTGGTAGATGTCGTTACTTTCTCACCATGATTGACAACTTCACTCGGTTTACCGTTGTGTACTTCTTAAAGAAGAATTCCGAAGTTTCTCAACGGATCCAAGAGTACGTCAAGTTCGTCCAGACGGAATTTGGCAGGACTCCGAAGATCATTCGTTCTGACCAGGGTGGTGAATACGGGAGTGGCGCGTTGGATTCTTTTTGTCGAGCGGAAGGAGTTCGGCAACAATTTACCACAGCATGCTCCCCGCAGCAAAACGGGGTAGCAGAGCGAAAGAATCGCTCGCTGGTGGATATGGCGCGCTGCATGATCCTGGACGCTGGGCCGAAACGATCAACACGGTTGCCGACGAAGCCGTTGAAGCAACCCCCTTCGAGTTGTGGAACGGGACGAAGCCCGACATGAGTCATCTCCAGATGCTTGGTTCATGTGTGGATACGATAAGGAGAAAAGAAGCAAACTAGAAGCGACATCTCAAAAGTTGATGTTCGTCGGTTATTCGTCCCAGCATAAGGCGATCCGATTCACGGATCCGAGCAACGATAAGCTGACCGTTAGTCGCGATTGCAGATTCCTGCCGATGGACGCTATAAAGCCAGACTTGTAGCGCAAGGATTCAGCCAAAAGTATGGAACCACTTACGAGGAGGTGTTTGCGCCAGTAGCCAGGCAAGCCACCTTTCGTAACCTGCTGAGTGTCGCCGCCCGGCGAGAAATGCAGGCGAAACACATCGACGTGAAAACGGCGGTCTTGCACGGAGAGCAGGAGGTGACCATCTTTATGAAGCAGCCGTTAGGGTTCTACAATGGGATCACGGACGAGGTGTGTCATTTGCGGAAAAGTCTCTATGCTCTCAAGCAGGCCGGTCGGGTGTGGAATGCCAAAATCTCCGCAGTACTAAAGCAGCTAGGTTACGTGCCATCGGATGCAGATCCGTGCCTGTTCGTGATGTCCTATAAGAAGAAGTTCATATTGTTATATGTGGACGATATGCTGATAGTCACCGACACGGAAACCGAATATGAAAGAGTACGGAAGCATATTGCGGGGTAGTTCATCATTGCGTGCCTTTTAGATGTGTACCTGGGAATTCAGGTGAACCGATCCGGTGGACGGTTTTTCCTGAAGCAGCAATCTTATATCGAGCTCTCCGATACCGATGGATCCAGCATACCCGAATACACAGAAGAAGGAGGAGTATCCCATGCCTATGAACGACGAGCTCCAGAGCCTGGTGGGCGCTCTACTGTACGTTGCGGGTAATACGAAACCGGACAACGCAATCAGTGCCTCGATCCTAGGTCGCAAAGTGAGTCGACCAACGGAAGCAAGAAGAACGCTTCGGTACTTAATGTCAACAGCAAATTTAAGCCTACAACTGGGTTCATCCGAACCGCTAAAAGCATACGTCGATGCGAACTGGGCGGGTGACAAAGCAGACCGGAAATCGAACACCGGTTTCGTATTTCGTCTAGGAGAATCAGTCAGTTGGGTAGCTCGAAAACAACCATGCGTCACCATTTCTTCTACCTAATTGGAATAGGTCGCGCTTTCCGAAGCCATCCACGAGCTGATGTGGATGCTGAAGCTACTGAAAGACGTAGGAGAAGAAGTTCCTGGTCCAGCAGTAGTACAGCCACGTGAAGGAGTTAGTCAATGACGGTGTGATGGACGTTCGCTATTGTCCCAGTAACCGAATGGTGGCCGATGGTCTAACAAAGCCGTTGGCCCGCGTGAAAATGGAGAAGATGCGCCTTGGAATTGGACTGCAGCCCACCGAGCTTGAGGAGGAGTGATGGAGATCGAAGCAACTCGGTGGTTGTAAGAACCAATCAAAGTAGTCTGTAAGATTTAGAATTATAAATAAAATCAGTTTTCCTCACGTTCTCAATCAAACCAGTCGGGTTTTCTTTCCCCCTCTAAGAGACGACATGGTGCGAGATAATATTTTTTTGTTGTTTGATGTGTGGAAATGAACATCCTTTGTTGCATTAAGCCAGTCACGGTACCGATTTATCAATTTCAGCTTATTTCTTTGAATTGCTCTCCTCATTAAACATTACACATTACACATTATAGATGTGAAAAACTCGTGTTTTCAATATACCAAGTGCATATGCCATTTTTGTAGCTTTCCGAAGGGTACAAAGGAACACAGCCTCGTAACGCGACGCGTACTTTGTACTCATGGCGCTTTATATGTATCTTTGCCAACAAGTCATTTTTTCGTAAAAAAGTCCCTCTGTCGTCTCACGAAAATGTCATTTGCATATTGTTTATTTGATTTCCTACTTCCACCGGGAATCTACCTTAGAAAATAATCTAGAATCAAAATCACAAAATAATCTAGAAAACTCGGCTAGTTTCGAAATTGGATCCTTTCCGTTTGTGTTTGTATCATGAAGCGTATGCAGTTAGTACACGAGAAGTTGTCTTCATTTATGTTCGAAGCCCGAATGGAAACTGTGGAAAGCAAGAAAAGCGTTCCAATCAATTGAGCTGGAACAAAAAATGTAAGTTTAAAAACTGGTACTAATAAGCTATCGAATATCAAAAGACAAACAAACGAGATATTAAAAAGAGAGACTTTTTTAGACCTTTCATCAAAATTAAGGACTTTTAAGAGACTAGCGTTAAAATGATGACCATGTCTATAAGAAAAGACCTGCTAGCAGCCCGGTCCAGGAACCACCATGTAGCACTTAAGCTAAACTTCCGCGAGGGGCTCAATCCTTTTTCCTTTCCTACTTTATTTTAACATTAAATGTTTCATGATTTCTCATTCGTCCTTTCATCCAGGTTCCATGGGAGCTGAGACCGTTCCGAGCTGCGCTGTACTACGACGCCGAGTTGGGCGAATTCGAGAAACCAGCTCCGCCCCAGTTTATCCATTAGAACAACATTGGGATGGCGGCAATTACAACACCGTGATTCTGCCATCGTTACAGTTTGCAGTTTTCTGAACAAGAGCGATTAAAAAATAATTATGTGAAATTTAAAGATCCTGTATAAATAAAATTTAAAACAAAAAGGCAATTCAACAGGGACGATTTCTTTCGCAATGATGACACTCCAAGCGACGAGAAGTTCAACACCTAAAAGCATCTATTCTCTCCGATCAGAACAATAGACTATAAATAAAAACGGAACTCTACTCTACTACTTACTACGATACGGAAACACATTTATCACGATTTGTATCGAAACAGAAAGTTTGTTCAGTTGATTAGAAATGCGCACGTCAGAAGTGAGATAAACCTCGTGAAACATCTACACAACAGCTAGCAGGTCTGATAGAATTATACATCTTCGATTACACACAATAGATTTGACAGCTTTGAATTTCCTAGACAGATTATTTGGAATAGCTTTTTGTTCGGACTTCCGCGCGTCGTACAACACAATTAGTTGTACATACTCGAATGAATACTGAAACCACGGCACTTACCCCTCCCGAATGCTTTAGGTTTTTCGCTTGTGATCGCGCTGCTGTTCGGGAATTTCGTCCTGCAGTTCCATGATATGATCCACTGGCTGCGGTCGGCCGTCCTCTCCGATCTTGCACGCCTGCACGATGCCCTGCCGCTGCAATTTATCCATCAGAGCCACCAACTGCATAGCTTCGTACTCTTTCTGCTCCTCGGACATGCCTTCCAGCGGGTTGGGCTTCGGTGGCTCGTAGCAGCCCAGCACCGGGTTGATCGCGTGCTGGATCTGTTTGTACTCTTCTGTGTCGCTGTCCTCGGAATCGGAAGAATACTGCTCCGTATTGCCCTGACGACCGCCCAAAAGTCCACGGTTCGCAAACAGGCCGGCTGCATTGCCATACCCCGTGTATTTAATCATCCGTCCGACATTTTCCTTACACAGGACAAATAGCAGCTCAGCGGAAAGATCGGCAATTTGAGTGATCGGACTTGTTAGTAACGAGCACAGATAGTTCCGTAGTTCGGTGCCGATCTCCGGTCGTTCTTTGACATTCTTCAGAGGGGGAAGCACTTCTGATCGTATGAAGCGACGGTTCAGGGCAGACGCTCGAATAGTCTTGATCAGGACCGTCAAAATAGGTGACAACAGCTCGTATTGATCGGATTTCTTTTCTGATTTTTGAAAAGACCGCCTCAGAAACTCAACGAGCACGTGTAGAACGAAAACGTTCTTTCCTTCGTATGGCACAACGGTTTTGGAATCGAGATCTTCCGGGATCAACGGTGAGACAAGCTCTGTATAGCAACTGACCGGAACACTGGTTAGGAGATTGACAATATTCGATTGGAGTGAAATGATCTTATCTCGATTCAGGGTGCGATAGAAGAATAGATCGTGGATAACTACTGCAAGACGGTGGAATTGATTGGCCTCCTCTTCCTCCGGTACGGCATTTAGAGGTGTACGAACGGTTAAGTTGAACAGAACTTTCAGCACTTCATTAATTAACTCGAGATCTTTGTCCTAGAATAAATCGTTCCAATTAACTTGGGCAAAACATTATTTATGCGGAAACATACACTGAACTCCTTCGCCTCAGCAGCCTGCCCCATAAAGAGATCCAACGTTTCCACCAGGTACACCAAGCCATGGAGCTCCTCTCGTACCTTGGCTCGAATATCACAGTTGATTGCCGTTAATAGGAACAGCAACTTCATATCAAAGTATCTAATATCGTAGCATACATTTCCGTCTCTGAGGAAAAAACAAACAAATTTACAATAAATCATTGTACACTCCCACCCGCCCTCGCCATTCCTAACTCACTTGTACGTTTTAATCCTTCGCATGATGCCTTCGGTGGAGGAATTGCTCAGACACAGCTCCTGGCACTTGCTGCTCTGGAAAATTAAATTGCTCAAACATTTCAACGCTTCTACCTGCACCTCTTCGCTCGCTCGGCACTGACAGCTTTCGCCGCCGATGCCCGCCAGCCCGAGCAAACAATCCAGCTGCTGCTCCTGGACTGTTTCGTTCAGGTAGGTCTTATCGCGACTGAGCAGCTTGATCGCCACCAGGCAGTCCTCCCGGTGCTGGACGATATCCGCATCGGCCAAGTATTCGAAAAATCTGTTCCACAGCTGCACCCACTGCCCAGAGGTGGTCAGATGCGAAAAATTGAAAATCTGCTGGTGCTGTTTGTTGAACTGGTCCAGACCCGCCCCAAGTTGCGAGTAGTCTCCGCTCAGTAATCGATTTAGCGTTACCGCGTCCATGATTGAATATTATTATCCAAAAGGTTGTTCCACTTTTTCACTTAACGTTTATTTGACTGAGTGATTGATTAATTAGATTAACCTTTTGTAGTTCCTTGCAATAATTTGTGGAAAAATCTCACTACGCGCTAATCCAAACACTCGCTGTTTATGTTTTGCTGATTGCCAACGTTGTGTCGACTGACACGGCTGACGTTATAATGATTAGTCGACAAAGTGGGAAGGCAAATCGGTTTTATAGCAAACATGGGGATTCTACAGAAAGTTATCTTACTTATTTGGTATAAAATTAGAAAAATAAATAAAAATGTTGCACTCAGCAACAAAACTAACTACACAGAGACACACTTGATAGTAAATTTTAGCATTATTGGGGGTAAGGACGAGGGGCACGCAGAGCATTCTACTGAGTGTGTCGTATTGAAAATACGTCCGGATTTTACTCGATTTTCAGAGTATTTACAAACACTTTAGAATATTTAAGGTAATCAAAAGTATTTTAAAGAACTCAAAGAAACCGAAAGTATTTGAAAAATATTGTAGCTACTCAAAGAGTATTTGAATTGAATTTAAAGCTCTGAAAAGTATTTTATGAGTATTTTGAGTGCGAAAGTATTAAATGAGATTTAAAAGGACTCAAATATATTTAAGATACTTTTAAGAGTGTTTTAAGAGTTCTACACTGTCGTTCAATTCTACTCAATTATTGAGTGGAATTGTATTCTTTTCTCTTTTACTCACAGGTAAATGTTACTTAATGCTCTCATCTAATTTTCCGTTAGAAAAAAAAAGGACAAAGGATTTAAAGTCTCAAGTGGGTATTCTGACGTACTCAAAATATAATTAGCCGTATAACACGCGTATTTTTAATACTTTCAAAAAGTGTGTGCTGTACTCAAATGATCTTGCGCGCCCCTCGGGTAAGGATGATTATTGCAGTATAATGGTTTTGAACGATTCAAAATGACCATTAAAAAAATATAAATTAATTGTTATGTTATATATTCTCCGTGCGAGGACCTACCCCGCAGTGGGATGTTAGGCAAAAATGTCGTTGGTTCGAGTACCACTGTACACATGCCCTTTTCGCTCAATTTTCCTAACACATCTGTTAGATTTCCAAGCCTGCCGCACACTAGCGGAACTATCAAAACTTTCTCTTCATATCTTTCATTCTAGCCAAAAACATTGTTGTTCACTCTTGGTGCCTCATGGTGATGAGCGAACATCTCCTTCTACCTCAAAAAAAAGTTGATTCAACATTTGCCATAATGTCGAAATAGTCCTGATGGACTAATTCAACAAAACCATTGAGTCGAAATAAAACTTCACCCAAGTAACCACAAGCATTATAATATTGCACTTATTCAACCTAAAATCAACATCGGTAATTCGGGATCGCATCAATTCAACAGTTGTCAAGTAATAAAGCGTTATATAAGCTTGGAAAAGTAGTGATTCATTACCAATGCAATAATGCTACTTTAGCGAAGGGACTCTGAATCGAGTGTAGCTGCACACTCTATGGAGCATAATCATGCAATAGACTGGGATCGAGCTAAATTAAAAAAATGTGTCGGGAAAGCATCCCATTTGAATGCATGGGAATCCATGTTCATCACCACAACTGAGCAGCCGCTGATGAACGAAGATGATGCTCCAATATCATCGTCCCTTTTCAATTTGACGACAAGGAAAATAAAATGATTCCTTTATATGTGTGACGTGTACTATATCTAGTATGAAGCTGTGATCGTTCTCTTTATGTAATCAGTTGGACATCGTCCTGTAGATGGGCAGCATCGAGCCCGAAACCGGTCGACAGTAAAAGGTAAATTTTATGTTCCTTTTTTGTGTGTAAGAATCATAAGTGTTGTGTCCAATCTCGCGTCGCGTTTCCATAAGTGTACTGCAGTTCTTACGTTGGCACCAAATCAAAATAATGAGTTTAGCGAAGTCTTATGGCATTACAAAAGATATAGCATTAGTTCGATCTTAGTGGGGCCCTTTTCAGCTTTAATCCAACTTCAATGATGCACTAGTCGTAATGCACATACCCTATATATGCATGCTATTACAGCCTCGTGGTTACTTGGGCATGTTTTATAGAATTGAACATCGTGTTTTATTGTTCCAAACAAAATGTTTTGTTGAACCAACTAAACGCATTTGTTGAAATAATAAACAATGATGAAGTAATTCAAGAAAACCATTGAATTGAAATAAAACTTCATGATTTATAGAATTGAACATCGTGTTTTATTGTTCCAAACAAAATATTTTCTTAACCCAACTTAACACATTTGCTGAAATAACGACAAAACCATTTAATTGAAATAAAACTTCATGCATTATAGAACTGAAAATCTTGTTTCATTGTTCTAAACATTTGTTTGCGTTAACAAACTTAAGGCATTTGTTGAAATAATAAACAATGATGGAATAATTCAAGAAAGCCATTGAATTGAAACAAAATATATATTTTTGAATTGATTGTCCTGTTAAAAATAGTTCCACTCCCCCCTACCTTGGATGATTTGCAAACTATTAAGAGTTGGCAAGACCAATACTCCCTCCGTTCTAAAACATGCCACTGGAAACTTTAGATACAATTATGCTGTCTCGCATCAGAGCTGGCAACTTTCCATCAAAACACAGACTAGCCATGAGGAACTTTATTCCTAACGTCCATTGTGACCTATGCTCAATTAAGGAAAACTTAGAAAACTTGTTTTACGACTGCCAAAAATACCGTTGAATACGGTACGGGTTTCCAGTTTCATGGAATAGAACTCTAATTGGATTAATTCTTGCGATAAAATGCAAAGCAGATTAAGTACCTGAAAATAATAAAACATAATGTTTGAAATAAGAATTTATATACTATTTCAACACATAGAATATGTTAATGAAATTCACTTTTAAATCATTCCACAATTAAAAACTATAGCCAATACTCGAGCCAACATTACTGAATTGGCGACCAACTAATTCGAGGGTTTTGACATCACATTCACAAGACTTGGCTTTATTGGTCGGTAGGTCTGATCCAAACGACAGCTAGAGAAAAACAAACAACATGTGGCTGAAATGTGCATTCAAAAACTTTTTTTTGTTGAAACAATAAATTAACCATTTGAGTTTATAAATAAATGTAATTTTTATAAATCAAATTTTATTTGAATTAATATAACACAGCGGTTATTACTTTAAATAATTTTATTTGTTTGATTTGAATGAAACTTTGAATTGATTTGAAACTATTTTATGAATTGAAACAAATAGAAATATTGTATTGAAATGCAAGAAATCGTTTTGTTGATTAAAAACAGAGTTATTTTTTGAGGGTGAGAAAATATTTGGTTCAAGCAATAAATTAATCATGTTAGTTTAAATATAATTGTTATTGTTTCGAATCAAATATTTTTTAAATTAATATCACACGGTGGTGACTACATTAAATAATTTTATTGGTTTGATTTGAATGAAATTTTGAATTGATTTGAAACTTTCTTATGCATTGAAAGAAATAAAAACCCTGTATTGAAAAGCAACAAATCATTTTGTTTATTCAAAACAAAGTGATTTCTTAGAGCGACAAAATACCTTGTTCAAGCAATAAATTAATCATTTGAGTTTAAAAATAAATGTGATTGTTATGAATCACACAGTGGTGATTATTATTAATAATTTTATTGGTTTGATTTGAATGAAGTTTTGAATTGATTTGGAACTTTTTAATGAATTGAAACAAATAGAAACCTTGTATTGAATACCAACAAAATATTTTGTTGATTCAAAGCAGAGTGATTTCTTTGCGTGATAGACCCAAAAGTCCGTGGTATAACGATAGAGTTTTTCTCAGGGTATATATACTATACACGGTAAGAAAAAAGTACTCAGCGAAGCAGTACTGCCCTGCCCAAAAGTAAGTAACTTGTACTCAACGGTAGGTAAACATAACAATACCCAACGTTGGTTTCCCACACTTAACTGCTTCGCTGGGTACTTTTTTCTGAGCGGGTATATACTCTGACTGTTGTGACAAAATTCCTTGGAGTTCTGCCAGCATAAAAAAATACTCGGTGTGGTGTGTACAGTGTAACCGGCCAGTACCCATTAATGGGTAAAATATCACTCCAGGAATCTGAGCCGGAAGAGGGCATGTTTTGCCACGATCCGTGAAGCGGTGACATATAGATTTTCATTGGAACATGCTCTTCGACGGCTCAAATGGCTTTTACATGAATAGTATACTTCTAGCCTTGAAATGGAACAACGACAATATTATCATCCCGAGACAATCCGGATGCCCTGGGGGACACTTTAGGAGGGGACAAGTAAGAATTTTCGCCGAAACATGGTGGCTCAAACTATATGATTTTTTAAAAGTAGTCTACTTTTAGCCTATAAATGGAACAGTAAATGTATAAGCTATTCCGAGACAACCCGGATGCCCCGGGTGAACCTTTAAGGATGGGGCAAATACATATTTTCGATAAATCATGCCTTTCGACGGCTCAAACCTCATGATTTTTGTTAAGAAGTCGTTTTCCAGCATAGACATTGATCAATCCCTTAGTGTATATTTCTTAGTGTATATTTCTTAGTGTATAATTCTTAGTGTATATTAGTCATTCTGGAACAACCCGGATGCCCTAGAAGAACCATTTAGGATGGTACAAATACAGATTTTTGCCGAAACATCCCAAGGGGGCAAACATGGGAAACATCCCAAGTAACCACGAGGCTGTAATAGCATGCATATATAGGGTATGTGTATTACGTCTAGTGCATCATTGAAGTTGGATTAAAGCTGAAAAGGGCCCCACTAAGATCGAACTAATGCTATATCTTTTGTAATGCCATAAGACTTCGCTAAAGTAGCATTATTGCATTGGTAATGCATCACTACTTTTCCAAGCTTATATAACGCTTTATTACTTGACAACTGTTGAATTGATGCGATCCCGAATTACCGATGTTGATTTTAGGTTGAATAAGTGCAATATTATAATGCTTGTGGTTACTTGGGATGCCTTTCAAACTTCATGATTTTTCATGAGTAGTATACGTTCAGCCTTGAAATGGATCAATGACCATATTCGCCATTTTGGAACAATCCAGATGGCCTGGGAGCTCAAACTTCATGAATTGTTATAATGAATCTACTTCTAGTCATTAAATGGACGAATGACCATATTGACCATTCCGGGACAATCGAATACTCCGAGGGAACCCTTCAGGAGGAGGCAAATACGGGTTTTCGTCGAAACATGCCGATGCTACTAAATTTCAACCATGCATGAAGATAGTAACAAAGCAGTTATGAAAGAAAAACATGCGGATTTCACATTTAAAGACTGGACTCGGAAAAAATGAGACACACAAAAATGATCACCAAAAATTCATTTAAAATCGGATACTTCTCAAATTTTCAAGGATTAAATAACAATATATAGCTATGTTTTGGCATAATTTATTCATTGAATTTCCTTCCCCAGGCTGAATGCTCGTACATTTCTCTTAACACTGCTCATGAGATCTTGGGGGAGGCTATGTCCATCTGCCTTACACAATTTCTCCCAGTTTTTTTTTTCAAAGCTTCATCGGTTTTGAATATTTTACCGCTTTTCTTTAACTTCTCCTTCATTACCGCCCAAAACTTTTCGATCGGACGAAGTTCTGGTGTATTTGGCGAATTTTCAACATCTCTCCGATGGCTCGGTGCGAAGGAAGTGGGTTGTCGAAGTGCATGTGCAATATGTTCTCACGCACTTGCTGTTCCTTCGACTCCATTTTTGAAACTACGACATTTCACAATAAAACTTACGCAGTGTAAACAAAACACGCTGAGGTCATTTCACCCAAAATTTCGTTGAAATGAACCCAAAGTGATGCAATTTAACTGTGGACACCCTTGAGAGCTGCCGCATGGCATGTTTTGAGATAATTTCCTAACTGGTCCCTAATACAGGTTCCTACCGGGATCCCCTTTAAGTTTATAATAAGGTCTATGATGAAAACCCAAGCAGAAAAAAACTGTCACAGGGCATGATTTGAGTAAAATATGGAGTTAACCGTATCCAGGAACCTTCATCAGAACCTGTTTCGCGGAAATGTCCATATCTCGGTAAATTTAAGGACATTTCATTCGTTTGGAAAAAGTGTTGTATTTACGCGTGTTTACTGAAACAATTGTTTGACCACGAAATCTTGTACAAATCAACATGTGGGATAGCCTCTCCGGAAACCCGGATCAACTCCGGTGTCCAGGTGCCATGCCCAAGTAACACCAAAAACACCTTTTGATCAGTTATCTTGAAATTATGTTATACAGGAGTATCAAGAATGAAATGAAAAACATCTTTTGTCATGTACAAGCTGAGAGGATGTTATCGCAAAACATTTGCCTATCATAATTTTTCATGTTTTTTTCTAGAACATATGACTTAATTTTAATGTTAATCTTTTAGGTTGCATAAGAAGTTTTAAAGATGCACTGCATAACATGCTTTTGACAAGATGTCTTATCTAGGAAGTTTATTGCACCACAATAATCAATATGTTATAATCAAGTTATTAAAAAGCGGAACTAAATGCAGAAATGCACGAACACAAGAATTCAATCCAACAAATGTCAAACTAGCAGATGTGAACACAGCTCGAATTTGACAGTAATGTTTGTTGTGAGTATGATGAATTTGTTTATGAATTCCCATTACTTTTTATAATTTTTTCATATCGATTAACAAGTAGACCTAGCCCATTTGCAAGATATCTTCTGAAGAAACGGTTACAGAATTGGTCTAACTACAAGAAAAAAAACAAACAAAGTTTTCGGAACTATAGCATGCAATAAGAATCACTATCTGCAGTTGATTCATCGTGACGGACCACAAGAAACGTCATTTTTTCTAAAATTTCTGGAGCCAAATGACATTTCACTAAGAAGATACCCTAATATGGTTATAATGATGTTATAATAACTAACTCAAATAATTTGCAATGGACCATCATAAGTATGTTATTAGACTGCTCTCAAGATGTATTTTGGCCTCAATTTCAACTTCACGCCATAGCTATAGACAAAATTACAGTGCCGGTTAAAACTTTGGTTACAACTATCACTAAAAATTTCGAAAGCTGCGTTTTTTTGTTGATGATTGAGGTGATACATTTTGAGTTAGAAAGAAAAATGCTCGATAATCTAGAATTTTTTTTATGTTTTAAAAATAATTTTAGTCGGCAGTGTAGACCATCTATTTAATCCCTCATGACGATTTTTGATGATTCCAACAGAGATGCTACAAACTTGTAAAATATAAGCGAATTTTCTATTGTTTTTTTTTTTAATCTTTAGAAAGGCGCATAAATTATGCAAGAGTAAAATCAAAAGTTGCCCCATAAAAGCTGCTTCGCATGTGATATTTTGTTACGCGTTCTGAGCATTAACAATCTTTAGATTTCGGATATTTATTAAATAATTGATTTGATGGTGATCATGAGGT
Source organism: Aedes japonicus (assembly GCA_034211315.2). Lineage (NCBI taxonomy): Eukaryota > Metazoa > Arthropoda > Insecta > Diptera > Culicidae > Aedes > Aedes japonicus. Next base: position 169,200 of record JASCZW010000993.1, on the reverse strand, counting down.
ACTACCATCTATTGTAGTAAGGTAACTTTCTATAGCAGTGAAATAATCTGAAAAACGATTTGATCAGGATTTTATTGTTGTTTGTGATCATCAAGCTCCTGTGTGAAGGGCCAAAAACGTTTGGGTGGGCCCGTAAGCAGATACACTTACGCGAAACCCGCGAATATAGGGAAGAGAATCTCCTTCCAAAAGCAAGTTCACATCCACAGCATTAGAATCGAGCCCTCGTTTGACATAATAAACCCAATAGATGGAGTCGAAGAGCCCGCCCTCGTTCCGCGAAATGTTATCAATAGGGTGGAGGTAGTCCCATGCTCCCTATCCAAATCGTTTCATTTGGGTGCCCTGATGGTCCCTCCCTTTCCCCGTTGTATATTAGGTCGTGGATATTTAGTATACTTTGTCGTGGTCATTTGATTGCTTACCTTGTGTTAGAAAATTTGGCTGAAAGTAAAATTGGTTAGGGTTTATACCGTGGTTTACTGTGTTGTCTCTGTGTTTCTGTGGGTCCGTGTTACCGAGGGTCTATCCCTACCTTTTGAAGAGTTGACTTTAGGATGTTTGATACACGGAAGAAGCAAAGTAACCAAAATTGAGTATTTTTATACTCAAAATTAAGTACTGTTGTCGAACTGGGGAGATGGGTAAATTTGATTCTGGGAATTAGGTAAAGTCTACTCAATGGGTAAGTACTTCATCGGCAACTCAATTTTGAGTAAAAACGAATTTGCATTGATAAGTGGACATATTGCGAAAAAATGTCCTTGATTAATTCTAAAGTACAATTACTATAGTAAATTTTAATTAAAAAAAAAACACTTCCTGTATATTTAAACTCTATATAATTATTGGTTTGAACTCTCAGTCCGTTGTTGTACAGTATCATCAAATATATGGTAGTTCCTACTTTAAAAGTTTAACTTATTTTCCATGTATCAATGGTTCGGCAGCTATTTTTCCATTACCAAATATACTCAAATTTGAGTTTAAACCACTCAACCTGTTACCTTGGGCTGCGTACTGGCCATTGAATTGTTTTTACTCAATTTTGGGTGAAAAAAAATTGTCTGCCATATTGGTTGTCAGTTCGCATCAGTTTAGTCGCAAAGCAGCGAAAGGAAAGTCGCGTTTTTATCCGTTCTATGCATGTAAAATGGAGGGCTTGCGGAGAATGGTGACATATTTGTACAACTGATTGGTGAGTATACAATTTTTAATTTTTAATACCGCATAATGATTGATTTTTAATCCACCATAATTGATATATTTAAGCATGAAAATAATGTAGTATACTTTCAAGTGCCAAAATAATGCATGAAAATATTCAATTTTTTTCTACTTCGCCTAACCCGCAGAGATATTTAGTTAATTAGAATGCATAATACCTAAGTTATATATTCTTTAAATTCTTCTAGACCCTACGTTCAATTCTGGCGAAAGAACTCAAGTTCTGGCGTAAGATCATGCACCGCTACTTGGATTATGAGCTGATACCTGACCATAAAAGCTTGCTGTATATGAATCGCATCCTCACAACCCATTTTTTTGAGGACCAAATCATCAAGAAGTCTAAATACCCGACCTGCCAAGAAAAGTAGCAACTCGCAAAGAAAACTCTTCAGGAGTTTCCTTTTCTGCATGTAACCCGAATACAATGAAGAGGCTCCAGCTGAGGTTTGTATTGACATAAGAGTATGGGAGTAGTCTCTTTATCGCAAGTGTATAATTTGCTGTTTTAAAACCGCTTTAAAACTCATATTACATATTTAGTCATTCTTCTTCTGAAAACATGGAGGTCGTGAATTTGGATGCCACACCGGTGCTATAGAAACCCGAGTTGGTAATATGAGGAAGGATGTATCTCCCGAAAAAAGATTATTCCGTAGAATGAGGACTGCGAAAGAAATCGAAGCACCCGAAGAAATAAAGGATCTTGCGTCCAGCATATCAGCTGTAATTCCTACTCCACAGAACGGCCACCATAATTGCGAGAGCATGAGGCAATGTTTTCCACTACATAATTCGTTATTGAAGACATGCAAGGAAAATAAAATGCACGAAATATTGAGAACATTTCCTCACTTATTGGCATATCGTGGCCTTTTGGTAAGTGTCAAAATTTACAAAAATTTCATTCAAATAGAAACTATATTAACATGGATTGTTTTGTTATAGGTTCAACAAACATATGATGAACTAATGCCGAATCGTGATCACAACAAGGAACTGGAGAGTTTTCTACGAACAGGAATGACACTAGACAAAAACAATTGCAACAACGTGTAGGATCGTATGGTATATATTCTTCAACTCTCATCATAAAACTAAATTTTGTTTTATAATTTGTAGCATACGTCAAAGGATTATTGCGAATCTCTAAGTCGTTAACGAACAGGGGTACTAAACGCAAAGCAGAACCACATATGCAGCCTGATGAGGACATTGCATCGCTATTAAAAAGATGGATTAATGTAAAGGATATATCTTATAATCACAAATATACTGACAACGCATGGCATAATTATCGATAGAATTCATCGTCAAGAAACACAAACCAACAATCAATATAAAACTAGCTATTTGAAATTGATTCACTGTTATAGAACCCTTTGGTCCCAAGTACACCTTGAAGCTTAAAAATTACCATACATTCTTCCGCTTTTCGGTAGTAGAAGCTTTTTTGTTTGGATGCGTTGTGTTATTTTGACAATATATTTGAGGGTTCGTGTGAGTAACGTTATTCAGCTAAAAACTATATAAATTTTCTTCTTGACTATCTAGCCCCAGGTTAAACTTTAGTAACTTAACAATGGAGTTTTAGAGAAATTTTTCTAGTTGTTATGTCTGTCTGTAAGTAACCATTCTTGTCAATAAAATCTATTTACTCAATTATTTCCTGTCAACGTCAAGAGCAAAATGGTTGAGCAAATACACAAATTTGTCGAGAATGGTCAATTGCATAGTTCAATTATGCAGTGTTAATATTTTTATCGATAATGATAAATTCTTTTTCGTTTTCTTTCCTTTTCACTTCCTTTTCACAGTGCAAGCAAGCTGAAAGAGATCTGCCGCCACATATTGTATGCGCCGCCGAACTTTTCCAGCGTGGGCAATATCACATCCTTTGCGAAAGATATGTGATCCCGTGTGGCGATTCTGCTTATCAGGCTGTTGACGTCTTCTTTAAACTGTTCGATGTTTTTGGAATCTCCCTGCCCGTGTTGCTTCGAAATCTACACTCTTTGATTTCTTATTGGATTTTTAAGAGTGTTCACAACGCTTGCAGTTAAACTGTGCAAAATTTGGCAAAACGGCTCGAAGAAATTGATGTATCCAATAAATAAGCGTAGATAAACATACGCCATACAACTTCCGCTCAAAATCGCTCATACTTTTACCGGTGAATTTCAGCGATTTTTATTTCTCTATGTCGATCGGGTATCAGTGATGCTTCCATCGTTTTTGTTTTTATTTTTCTCAATAGTTAATACTAATAAGTTGTTCAAGCATGCAAAATCGTTTGCATACATTATTTATTTGACGTGTATCAGATACCGAATTGTATTACGGTGTCTAGCCGTTATTGATAAAAATCACAGAAATGAAAAAATAAACAAAACCTATAATTTTATCAAGAAAATGTTCATATTTTGATGACATAACAAGAAAAAAACACTATTTTTTAATGTTCATAACATGTGCATATTAAACCGGGTGAAAAAATACTCATTTTGGAGTTCTTAAATGTTTTATTGCGTTAGGTCAAATATACCCACCATAAACCTCAGCTACGGTTATTCAAATTTGAGTTTTATGGTATATACTCAAATTTGGCTTCTCGCACGGAACTCTACAGTTCGGTGAAATGAACTTAATTTTGGGTTCTTTGCTTCTTGCGTGTATAGCTCGCAATCATATGATAGGGAAGAGAACAGAAAAAAAGCATTTGTGATTGGTAACGGGCTATGCTCATGTGAGATTTTCATATAGTGATGTTCTCACAACGGCCGTTCAGAATAGCTCGACGGATGCATATGAGAGATCATTCCTGATGAGTACTCGTTTACTCAATTCCATCTTGTTTGACAAGAAACATTTTACAACGTGCTACATTTCGGTTTATCAGGGCAATGATCCCCCATCGCATCTACAAGTGATCATTACAAGCTGTCCATTTGGTTCAGGCACTTTTGAACGTTGATGGGGCAGCCGATTCACACATGAAATTTGCCGCGACCAACTCGATAGAACGCGCCCATCCCCTTTCTGAACCGAAGGGCAGGGATATTTATTAAATAATTGATTTGGCCAAAAACGATTGTCTTTTTTTACTATGAGTTGTACATATTCTCCACATAAACAAACATATTTTTTCTCAATCATAACAATCTTAACAATCCTTGTTGACTTCTGTTCGTTTGACATTTCTCAAACTAGTATGTCATGTTCTAGGACAGGACCTGCCAGCTGATAGTGCAAAAACAAGACCATTTACCTGTCAAAAAAGACCGTTTTTCATATAGTCACTAGATTCATAGTCTGGCGGATACAATGACGGGAGCCAATTTGAACTGTCAGTTGGCGGAGCCAATCGAGCATATCTCGAGTAATTCATGTTAAAGGCCTAAAAGCCATTTGTTAACAATGACTTTAAATATCGATTTCTCTTGAATCTTAAATCACTCTCGTGGAATGAAAGCAGCATGTGGTTGAAGAATGTTAGTTCTACCATATGGAGTAGCAGGATATAGTGGGATTCTCTTAATTTGTGAGAAATCAACGTTGTTTACAAATGGCTTTTAGGCGCTTAACATGAATTTCTCGAGATATGCTCGATTGGCTCCGCCAGCTGACAGTTCAAATTGGCCCCCGTTGTTGTATCCGCCAGACTATGAATCTAGTGACTATAGTTTTTCATTGGTCGCTTTGACAACCGCCTCTACCGCCTCCGTCGAGTTATGTTACAATCAGGCAGTTTGTTGTTGGTTTGACGGTGTTGCTAGTAGTCACTGCTTTTCACTTTTTTCGTTTGTAACAACTCACACCAAATTTTTATTGCTGGAAAACAATTAGCAACGCATACAGCAAAACCAAGATTGCTGATCAACCAGCAAAACTGATATTCAAAAAAGTGACAGCTCTTATACTGAGCCTGCAGCAAAATGCTCACAATTTGCTGGATAAACCAGCAGCAGATCAAGACAAATAATTTTGCTGTATTTTCGGCAAATTACAGTATTCGCTGAACATACAGCACACCTAATGTTTTGTTTTCTGTTTTGTTTTATAAATAAAAAAAACACGTTTTCGGCTTGTTTTTCATTCATTAAACTAAGCTTTTTATTTATTTTAGTTGTAAAAGAAGCCCATGTTTTACAATCGATGTGAAAAATTAAAACAATTTTTTCGAGTAAATTCGCAATCTTTTGTGTGCCCTTGTTCATGTATTTTGCACCACGTGATGGATTTTTTTCTCTAATAATGAGAAGTCAGCGTTCCGAAAGAAATAACATCAATCAATATACACAAATTCACATTTTGTTATTTTACTTACGTTTGGGTATTTTTGGATGTAGATGTGTTAACTTGCCCAGTATTACATTCGTACTCCAAGCACCGTAATTGACCTTTTTAGCTGATGGAAACATTCCGGTGAAATAAAGTTGGATCTGAAACTATGAACTCAATTTGTAAAACAAAGAGACACGAAAGCTTCATTCGTTTTTATCAGCAATCCATCAAACTGACAGGCAAAACAGTTTACTTGTCTTCGGTAAATATTAGTTACTGATTTACAATCAGTAAGACAGTATTTGCTGATTTTCGGTAAATAATACTGGATTCCACAAAATGTCAAAAAGAATGCTGGTTAACAGCATAAATGTGAATGCTGAAGGATATTCAGTAAATATTGATGCTGTGTTTCAGTTATTTGTTTAAGATATGCTGGTATATCAGTAACAAGTGTTTTGCTGATGTGTTTCCTGCTAAAATTAATGCTGGAACCAGTTAAGATTATTTGGTGTGTAGAGCAAATGCGGAAATAAAAGTTCACTTTTGCAGTGGATTATTTTAAATCAGTTGATCAGTTGATGTGCAAAGCGAAACAATGTGGTCACAGTGACGTGTCACATCCGGGTTTCCGTTTTCATCGGTTCCCTAGAGATCCAATCGTTTGCCGAGAGTAGGTGAAGGCCTCCATTAGGAACGCATGCGAGGAAGACATTCTCTTGTCCAAGCTTTCTCCTCACAGCAGAATTTGTAGCGTAAGCATCAATGAAATTCAATGAAACCTTATCAATTAACGTTTAGTTTGATGCAGCTTCAGTTCGAACGACAAAAGAAAGTTTTTTAATTACTTTATTTTCAATGGGATTACTGTGTAAACATATCTGGCAACATTATTGCGACCCCTGTATCATAGCAATCATAAATTTATAAGAGGTCACCTCTGTCTGAGCTGGCAGGTCCTGTCCTAGGTTATTTGAAAGGAACGAAACAAATGAAATTGACGTACAACGGACGAGGTGATGGAATCTTCGTAGGCTACTGCGATGCGGATTGGGGCAATGACACCGACACCCGTCGGTCTATCACTGGATATGTGTTCATGCAATCTGGAGGACCAATTGCGTGGAACTGTCGCAAGCAGTCAACGGTCGCTCTCTCGACGATGGAAGCCGAGTATATGGCAGTTTCATCTGCCACACAGGAAGCCATTTGGTGGAAAGGTTTTCGACAGGAGCTGTCAGGATGCGCAGGATCTGTAACTATCTTCTGCGATAATCAGAGTGCTATTCACCTGGCGGGAAAAGAAATCGGTTACTCGTCAAGGAGCAAATATATTGACATTCAACATCACTTTGTAAGGCAGCATATTGAAGAGAAACAAATTCAACTGGAACATGTTAGTGCTGAGCATCAAGCAGCGGACCTGCTAACCAAGGCACTACCGACCAACAAGTTTGAAGACGGACGGAAGGCCCTCGGAATCAGAGACATTCATGGTTAAGTGGGGATGATAGAATAATAACCATTGAATTGTAGTATGCCATGATCTAGACTAGAATAAAAACTTCATTCTGTATTACACTACCAAACCTACTAGACGTACAAAACTACATGAGTTTTTCCATACGAATGCTGGAAATTGATGAATGATTTTTTTCGATTTACGCAAGCTGCTTAATATTTTGTACTGTGTCACTTCCCCTTGTCTACCTTAATCGCTTTCGATAAAAGTGAGTACAAAATCATACAGACAAAAGCATTCCATCCGGAATCTGCAAGGAAAAGGAACACGTACCAACCGAACAATTACTTAAAAGAATGTGTATCAACTGCGTGACTGCTAAGACACGCGAGTACTCTGCTGAATGCATTCTGAAACGATTCGTGATAAACTCTAGACCGACTGGTCGATTCACAGATAGACAAACAAATGGTATGATGATGCTTGTAGGTATCCAGTGCCTCGGTTGCGTGCGCTCTACTATTCCGTCTAAAGCCACGTGAGGATTTCTCTACTCTACATGGTGATTGGCGCTTCAGCTCATCAATGTTGTTATTGTGTTATGTTATAACTTACAATTTGCACGAGTATGAATCCGTTATGGTTCCTATAATACTTATATCCATCTGCAAGTTATGGAATCAAGGATATGACCATGGCAGTCTTCGGCATAACTAGTTCCTCTCTAGTTCGAGCAGAAGATCCAAGAACTACTTATGACCAACTGTCCCATTTGACGTGGAACAACGCGCACCTTCCTTCAGTTCAGCACAGTCTGATCTCTGAGAAGAGCCTCACGCGACTGCGCTGTGTCTACGATCGTACGGACGCCGACGGCGGACGTCATTCTCTCAGACGACGCCGCTCAACTGAATACCAATCATCATCATCAGTCTTCGTTCAGCAAATGCGGGAAGCGGCTAGCCAAAAATCGGTGTTTGTGTTTGTAGTTGCTTATCTTGCGCGAGCGAACCACATGCTTATTCAACGGACCGCCGTCGTCGCATTCGCATCGATTGACATAGACAGGAATCATAGAAGAACTTAGTCGGTTTTTTGTGGACAGTAATTTCACGGTTTTGCACCCACGGTAAACGGCGGAACAGCAGCGTGTGGCTTGTGTGACGGGAAGTGTTTATTTTTAAAACTGCTGTTTACCAACGTGCTCCCTTCGCATGCTGAATCGGTCGGATGATAGTGTGTTTACTGTGTCTTATTCTTGCGGTGACGAGTGAAAATAGCGTTTTAGTTCGATTGGCTAATGAAATCGCATCGAGCAACAGTGGCTTAAAACATATCTCAGTGCAGTGTGTGGAAGGCAATCAATGGGTTAACCGCAAACAGCTGATAACAGACCATCGCTCGGTGTAAATCGTTGGTAGTTGGAACCATCAACTTGGAGGTAGCAACCCGTGCAACTGGGGCTGATTGACCAATTTAGTTCAATGAGGAAAAGTAAAACAACAACAGCAGCAGAAGCGCACCGTAAGAGTGAATCACATTGTGTACGTATGAAATGTTTTGAGCCGACAAAGGAAGTATATTTAATTAAGTTGGACACATCTTTCGACCATTTGATCCGGGAGAGTAAGATTCATATGAAGGCAGTTTAGTGTCCAAACACATTGCCACTGTATAGTAGTAGATACATTTTGCGTTGTGAATGGAAAGTTACGAAAAAATTAAAACGATAAATAGGATTGATCATGTAAATTTTTTTGCTGCAGATATGTTTATGTGCTTGCGTGCGCATAGCGTGTGAAATCGGTTGTAAATATATTTGAAATATTTGCATGAAAATAACGAATGATATCAACGTGGCTGAACCAGAAATTACCTGTAGGGGACGAATAAACACTCGAGTATTTAGTTTATTTTGCATTCGTAAAGAGCTAAAGAGCGTAAAGAGATTTCATCCGATAATGTACAAGTATGTTACTGCGTGAAAAAACTCAGCAGGTTTTTGCGAACCGATCGATGATTTCTGAACTAGTGAATTCAGTTTCTAGGTTGAAGAAACAAGTGATCAAATAATGATTAACAGTTCTCGAGTAATTCATGTTAAGGGCCTAAAAGCCATTTGTAAACAATGACTATAAATGTCGATTTCTTTTGAATCTCAAATCACTCTCGCGAAATTAAAGTAGCATTTGGTAGAAGAATATTAGTTCTACCATATGGAGTAACCGGAAATAGTGGGATTCTCGTGATTCGTGAGATATCAACGTTTATAGTCATTGTTTACAAATGGCTTTTAGGCCCTAATCATGAATTACTCGAGAGTTGGGAAAATAATCATTACACCTCGTTATTTGGAAAACGTCATTGTGGTAGATATAGTAGTTTAATGATTATATTGATAATAATAGTAACAGTAATAGTTTTTGTATTTTTGTAAATATATAAGAATTATTATATTTACTTTATTGTGAGTGTATTTTCGTAAACGTGATTATAACTTGCAAGAAGGATATTCACATAGAACCGTGTGAAAAATCAATCAAAGTAGGTGAATGTGCATAACCGACTCAGTTATCTGACGGATTTCTTAGAGCACAGTTGTGCATAGATAATGTTGAGACGATTGACCGAGCCTGAAAACCTCGGTCAGGTCACGACAGTCATCAGAAACCTTCTACTCTCCTTCTTAAGCCTTGTCCACAATGGATACGTTTGCGTTCCATGGAACTTAGCAAACGCAACGTTTCAATTGTGGGAAAGCCTTTACATCTAATAAAGGGTCTGTGGGCAGAATAACAGTGGAACAGAACCGGAAATATGCTTCGGAATCAGAATTCGTAGTAACGATTAAAATACGCGGAGACTGTTAACTTCTTATGACCGGCAATAGTCAGTAAAACACGCAACGTGAATTGCATGGCAACAGGTGCAGCAGCTTCCTCATGATCCCATCCGCAACGCTGGGAAACCCCCGGAGCGACAAGCCGAGCCTTAAAACGATCAACCCGCCCGTTTGCATCCAACTTCTTTTTAAAAATCCACCTGCAACCAATACAGTCCGCTGGGGGGTCAACCAATTCCCACGTGTTACTTGAGATAAGCGATTGATATTCATCGTTAATAACGTCAATCCACTTACCCTTTTCGCCACAGGTAGTTGCTTCTTCGTAGGTCATCGGCTCATCATTCTCCCAAACAGCCATTCCAAGAACGTAGTCATGTAGCTTAGCAGGAAGAACACCTCTAGTTTTACGCTTAGGAATCGTTTGTTCTTCATTGTCGTCCTGTTCCTGTGACTCCTCACTGCTTTCGTAATCTTCAGTTCAACCAGAGTCGTGCGGCCCCTGCTCCTCCTCGTCATTTGCAACTTCTTCCGGCTTGAGAAGTGGATCCAACTCCACCTCGAAGTATTCCAGCTCAGAATTCGTTTCTGCATTTCTCCTCGGTTGCTCAGCATTCTTCTTTGGTTGCAACATCGAAACACCTTCTACAGACTTTACGTCCCAATTTATACAAATGCGTTCCGTGTCTGGGTCGAGAAAGCGGTAGGCTTTGTGCTGGTTAGAATACCCCACGAATACGAGCTGACGTGCCTTGACGTCCATCTTCCTCCGTTTTTCTGCTGGAATCCGTACCCAAGCTTCACTGCCAAAAATCGTAAAATGTTGGACGGGGTCATTCCAATTGCCCTCGATGATACACGGTTTTGGATGTACACCGCCGTCAGGATCGCCTCGCCCCAGTACTTTTGCTCCATACCCGCTTCCACTAGCATGCATAGAGCCATCTCCTTGAGGTAACGATTGCGCCTTTCCGCTATCCCGTTCTGTTGGGGGGAATACGGAGCTGTGAGCTGGCTGGTGATATCTTTGCTTCTCAGGAACTTCTGTACGTTGCTTCCAAAGTATTCACCACCGCCATCAGATTGCAAAATACGTGGCGTTTTTCCAACCTGCGTCTTGAAAAATTCCACGAACTCCCGTATCTTCTCAGCAACATCCGACTTGCGTCTCAAGAGAAACAAAAATGCCATGTGAGTGTAATCGTCAATAAACGATAAAAAATACTGATTTCCACTGAAGGTTGTTGTCATTGCACCACTGACATCCGTGTGAACTAGATCCAACATCTCTTCAGCACCACGCATCACCTGTTTCGGAAACGGAGCTCTTACCGTCTTACCCTCTAGGCAACACTGGCATATTGTTCGGATTCCTCAATCCACTAACTGCATCCCTTTAACTTGGCCTTTCGTAAACATTTCATTGACAACTACTGGGTTACGATGTCCTAGCCGCCTATGCCAAGTATGCTGACAATCCAACGTATGTGATGGTTGAAGACTGACCATCGCTTGCTCGGGGCTGCGCAACTTATATAGACTGCCATATCGATCAGCAACCGCTGTAGTTTCTCCTCTCGCATTGCGCATCTCACATCCCTTGTCAACGAATACTACTTGGAATGCCTCACTCGCTAACGTACTCACTGATACCAGCCGACTTACCACCTTGGGGACGAACAACGCATCGGACAAACCAATGTCAATTGGATTGCTATCACTTTTCACGCCAACGATGGTTCCAGTCCCGATACCAGCTACTTCTGCTTTTTTACCATCCGCAAGCGTTACGCTCAATCCCGTCGTTTAGCGTTTTGACGAATTTTCGATTTCCGCTGTCAACAAACCAGCTGCACAGCTCACCTTGACCAGCGATCCACGCAATGGGTCCCTCAACGACACTTCGAACATGCTTCGCTTTATCGTCCTTAGGAGTATGGTTTGCTTCGGGTTTCTTCGGTGTTCCAGAACCGCACTCTTTTCACTCCGGTTTTTTTACAGTGGTAGCACACACGAGTTTCCTTACTTCCACCACCACCACGATCACCAGCGCCTTTCTTCTGGTTCTCTCACGTACGTAGCGCTTTTCCACCACCACCAGCAGTACCTTCCGTCCTCTCGCGTCGTTTTTCCGCTTGAACCAATAGCTTCGACTTCACCACGGGTAACGTTAATTCCTCCTTCGGCCGCTGTTCAAGAGCCGTCGTCAACGGATCTAAAGATTCTGGCAACGAACACAACAAAATTGCAACTTGCCACTTACTGGGGATCGGATCTCCCACATCAACAATTCTCTGCAGCAGATGCTTCTCCATATCACCTCCTACGACAAGCTGCAAATGAGTCAGCTTCTTCAGCAGATAGACTTCCGATGCTATCATGGTAATCTCTGAGCGCCTTCCAGGCGTCTTTTGCACAGGTACAATTTATGATCAGACTGGTCTGGCTATCATCTTCGCACAGACCAATCGTCGCACGGGCTTTCGTGTTACTTTTTGCCCAAGCAGCAGCAGTAACAGTCTCCGGTTTTGTACCAGACACTACATCCCATAACTCCTCCCGGATGAACAGCATTTCCATTTTGAATTTCCAGGATTAGTAATTCTGGCTATTTAACTTCTGGGAAACGATTTCCAATCCGATAAGTTTGATTGCTTGCACGGTCTATCCTGGGCCCGTAACCTGTGGGCAGATTAACAGCGGAACAGAACCGGAAATATACTTCGGAATCAGAATTCGTAGTAACGACTAAAATACGCGGAGACTGTTAACTTTGATGTCTTTTGTTTATTACTGAATAGTACAAAGGTTAGTCAATTTAATGATATGTCACAGAACTTAGATCGTAGTAGTTATTTCCGTTGACGGAAATTTGACAGAAACCTATGGAAAAACGGTCAAACTCACGCAAACGCATTTGCAACGTATCAATTGTGGGTCATCCTATTGCAACTTTACGAAATTTCAATAATCTTGCTCAATCCAGCAACGTGGCTTTCTTCCCGAAACTAATATTAAAATAACTGAATCTTTTGAAGGTTGTTGCTTGAACGATGGTTAATTTGAAACTAATACATAATTGCTATGGAACATACATATTAAATTTTGGCTTTTTCAACCAACCAACCAACTGCTACTACGATATCTTTTTTTTTCAGTATCTAAGAATAAAAATTCGTTAGCAAGCAGATTTCTAGAGCAAATTTTCAATAGGTCGTAAGTAACAATCTAATCTAATCTAATCTAATCTCACACTAACGCAGCCAATTCTTGAAGGCATCCTGGAAAATGATGGTTTCTCCAATACATCATTTTTCTTGTCATCGGCCAGGCCAGCTGCGTAGTATGTGCCGCAGAGAGGATTCCAACAAATATAGCGATTCCAGAAAGATCTAAAATCGCTCTACTAGTTTGAATCAAGGGAAGGAAAAAAACGTGGACCTCCCCTACCAAACGCTTCCATGTAGAGTTAAACAGTGTGATAGTTTGTACTTTATTGTTGGGAGCATAGATGCTAAAAAGATTAGCTTATGCTCCTTTTGCCTGTGGGTTAACTTTTGGCATTTGAACCAAAAGCCTGGCAATGATTGCTAATGTTATAGCGCCTTATCTCGCTTAGGTGGACTCGAACTTACGATGATGGATAAATGTGAAGCTGAAAATAGCACAAAACATATTGTGAAGGGATGTTATAATATAAAATGTGAATAACATGTGTACTGTATGCATGACTTTCGATTGTGGTCCTGCTGCAATCGTAAATGGGATTGCATTATCATTGCCATGACGGAAAACAAAATTAAATTTTCATACAATACTCGGAAATTCCATGGATGATTCAAAATTATATACCGTATAAGGAATACTTACATTTTAATACTTACCGGGGTCGCGCTGCCTACATTACGTTGGTGGGACTGCTTGCTAAGGTATAGCTGACGAGATACAGCCTTTTTTACTCAGCCGCTGGTGGACAGACGCTCAGCACGCACCTCCTCAATCTAGCTGAAGTCAGAAGGACAACAGTGCCCAAGCTGCACTACCAGTTAAGTACGCAACCCTTAGCTGGCGGTCTTTGTCATCTCTTGACCCGTGGAAGCATAAGGTAGGAACTTGTGAGGACCAGAGCTATGTTGCGGTGATGCACGCTCCATCACAGTTGTCGACTCGCCGTTTTGCAACCCTCAATAGGTCGTAAGCAACAATGTAAACAAACATGATGTTTTCTCCTCGGAATGATAGCTTGAGTACTCCTCAGTATGAACTATACAAAACATAATATGAATTGAAGCGAATTGCTGCTATATATTATTCAACTAAATTGACTTAAGTCACAAACTCCTCCATAACGAACTTTCGTCGCATTCGTCGATTTGACAGTTTGACATAAGTGCTTTTCTATGCTCCGCACCGACCTATCCAGCCGATTCATTTTGGCGTAAGCAACATGAGAGGTGATTGCATGTCGAAACAGATTTGGCAAATGCGGCATATTATTTTGCGACGCGACGTAACGTTCCCGACGAATGTAACGTGATAACTTTTCGAACGACTTATAACGACTTATAGTGTTGAAAGTTCCGTCAGTGTGCGGCAGGTTGGAAATAGAACAGATGTTTTTTTTTGGAAATTAAGCGAAAGGGCATGTGTACAGTGGTATTCGAACCAAAGATGTCAACTTTTGCCTAACATCCCACTGCGGGGCAGGTTGAAACATGGACAAGTCCGCCACTTCAACAGGCGAAGGAAGACGTTTGGAAGACGCTCATGTACCACTGATGGCTTTGTGATAGTTGTTCTAGTGCAAGTAACGACTTAAGCACCCCAAGACCCTATTCCAAACACGGGGTTAACGTTAACCTACAACGCTCATATTTTGCAGTGTGGTGCTCCATCTAGTGAAGCACCATACTGCAAAAAATGAGCGTTGTAGGTTAACGTTTACCCCGTGCTTGGAATAGGGTCTCGGGGTGCGTAAGTCGTTACCTACCCTATGTAAATATAGGAGAAAATTTAGAAAATTATTCATTCAGAGTGAGATAATTTTTTTTCATGTTCGTTTCCATACGAAATAACAATGAGTATTCGATAAGATACAGTATATAATTATTATTCATGTATTAAGTTAACTTTAATTAAAATAATTATGCACTGAGTTTTTTTCGCCGCATCACTGCTGAGTACTAGGCAATAAACTCGGCAAAAAGCAAATTTTCCGGGGATATAGAGAAAGCAATAAAGAAAGTCACTGCTGTCATTTTTTGCCGAACAGCTCAGTAAAAATAGTAAAACAAAATACTGAAATTCAGCTATTTTTAGCCGAATAAATTAACTGATTGCACTCCAAATTAGTGAGAAAAAAAATACAGAATTTTGGCAAATTTGGTTTTTTGATTTACTTGAGGTGGACCAAAAAAACGGGTTGTGTTAGAAGGTGGGTAAATAAAGAATTTCTGTATTGAGATTTTCATTTCATACACGCCAAGTTTTTTATACTGAGTAAAGTTTTACTGACTTTCAAACAGCTTATTCAGTAAGCAGTTCAGTAAAACTATTTTCACTGAACGATCGTCAAACAAGTGATGAACTCTCAACTGTCAAAAATTACTGAACAATTCAGTAAGCAATATGGGAGTTCAGTACAATTTACAGTAAATAACTGTAAAATTGGAAGCATCGGTAGCTACCAAAAACTCATCAATCAATACCAAAGTTCGGTAAAATTTACAAAAACAAACGTAAATTGGGAACGTTTCATAATTTTACTGTTGTTTCGGTAATTTTTCATTAAAAATCAACTTTCTCTTCCTAGCTTGCAGTGACAATGCATAATTTCAAAAGGGTAACTGAACATTCCATATGAAACAAAAATATCCTTTATTGCCTTTATGTTACTTTTTCGAAACATTGAGTTTTATGTGTCTTGATGTTGATGTGAGCGCTGTCACACCATGTCCCTGGTGCGCCGCCGGACCAAAATATCATTGTGTTATCCAATTTTAATAACCTAGCAAGGGAAGAGAACACTTGAACACTTAAAAACCAAATTATGCGCTCACCAGCCATTTTGTTCGATTGCAAAAATATCAGATTATTAAGAAAAAGTTTTTTACACCAAATTATTCGAATTTTTACGAATAGAAGTTTAACTTTCAATTTGCCACTGCATTATCACGCAAAAATGTCGAAGATTTGACAGGCGCAATTTATACCAAACGGTTCAGAAAAAGATTTCAGGAACTCAGTGGTTTTTACATTTAGCTCCTGTATTTGTAATTATTTTACCGAAAATCAGTAGTTCTTTCACACTTAGATTTTTTTACAGTATACTGTAAATATTTACCGAATATGAAACAGCTGAACGTTCGGTAATCGATTCGGTAGTTTTTAAGTTTTACAATTCGTTCAGTAAATTTGACTTCGCTACTAAGCTGTCAAAATTTACCGAAATATTCTGTAAATTTTGCTGAACGATTGGTAACGCGAGCTGTCACATTTTTACCGAAAATTCTGTAAACATCTTACAGTTGCTCAGTTAAATTCACAGGTTCGTTTGAAAACAGGGTTTTATTGATTTTCTTTCTTGATATTTTATTTCCTGTTAATTTTTTTTAGTTAGATCATTTATTTGTATGTTAATAAGAAAAATAGGATAATCAGCTAAACATAACTTGGTTACCATTTTGATTTTAATGGAAGAGTTCATGATACCCGGTGACAATTTTGTCCTGAAGCATTCCGAAATGTTCACTGAAATAAGCAGCATTTGGAAAAATGAGTAGAAAGACAAAGTATCAACACACCTTTTTCAACGATGTGTGAAATATCTTTCGAATTCTCAACCAAACGCTGCTGCAATCGGATGATCCTTGGGATAAGCCAACAATTCCTTGCCTGCCGAATATGGCTACGGTCCCGGAAAGTTGCTGTCCATTCCTCCTTTTGCCTGCACCGTGAAACTAAACCGAGCTGACCAACATTCAACTTTAAATGGCGGTAAAAGACCGCGTTTGACAGCAACGAATAAATTTACAATCTGTTCGGTACTTTTGTTACAGTTTATTTTGCAAAAGAATAAATTTACAGTACATTCGTAATTATTTTTACAGTATTGCGGTACTGAAGCAATTTACAGTTTCGATCGGTAGTTTTTCTACAGTTTAACGGCACTTTTCTATAAATTACAGAAATCCAGCATTTTTGAATGCTGGAATTTTGTAAAATGTCATTGTGTATTGTGTAATTTCGGTTTTACAGACCGAGTTCAGCAAAAAAAGTATCGAACATAATTTTGGAAATTTGGTGTGTTTACTGAGCACTGAAATTTCAAAATTTACAGACTACATCAGTAAAATAATAACAGATGTTCAGCTAAATGTTTACATGAAATACCGAAAACTTGTAGCATTTTGACTGATACTTGAAAATCAATGCTATTTACTTTCAGTAAAATTAAAATTTTACGGATCAAAACCGTATTTTTGACTGAAAACAAACCTATGTATTTGGTGTGTATATTTATTTAGAACATTATATCCTTAAGGGGTTGCTTCAGTACAATAAGCCGCTTCAATGATTTGAAGTTACTGTATCGGGATTTGCACTTAGGGAACTAACAATCATAAAATATGGTGCTTTAATACATTCCGCTTTATAATAGTATTAACCGTCTAATATCTCTGAACCCGGTGCGAGCACGGCTACGCTTGTAACGGAATGAATGAAAATTTAACAGAGCTGACGCGTTTATGGTTGTTTTTTGGAATGAGTTTCCAAAACTTCACCGGCCAAATTTGGTTCCATTTGCTTGATAAGTACCCGAGTTATGCAGAATCTTCTGTTTCATTTGTATGAGAACCCCACTTTTCAAAGACGGAGGGGTCTCAAACTACCATAGACAAAAACTACAAGGTACAGCCTAATTGGATTGTTCCAAATGATGAAGTAGGACTATGCAACTAAATGTAAGCCATTAAAATTGTACAATGTAATATTCTTTGGGTTAATCCTTTCAGGCCTAAAATATTCCAAGCGTAAATTGGTACTCAATAACGTAGAAATGATTGAAAAAGTGGGTTATTTTTTTGAGATGGGCTTAGTCATCCAAACTGTCCTGGAGCTCAGAACTTAAGATCTACAGTTGTAACAGTAGCATTATTTGCTTTACAATGTTATGATATATATTCAAACATATTCAATAAAGGGCATTCCTTGGAAGACCCACAGACATTATGGGATAATCTTGGAATGTTCATGCCCAGCACACTAACTTAACTTTGTATAGCCCATAAAGCTACTGGTATAATTGTAGACCTTATGTTTTCAATGATCTAAAACTAAGAAGATTGTCCTATGATGTCTGTGGAAGTTTCAGAAAAGTTATCGTAGTTTTGTATTAAGTTCTGAACTCGAGTCAGTTTTTATGAACTTGAACATCCCAAGATAATCTGATCCTTACATAAAATTCACTGAATGTATTTAAATGCATATTGTCACCCTTCATAGGTCATAAACCTAATGGGACGATTGTAGATTGTAACTTCTGAACTCAAGGGCAGTTTTGGCGACCGAGAACATCCCGAGATATATCATTATGTCTGTTTACTTTCCAGACGACTCACTTAAATTGGTCAATTACATATTTTTACTTTCTTTTGTCCAGAAAGCTACATTGACAGTTATAGATTTTCAGTTTTGAATCCCAGGATAGTTTGGATAACTTAGTAGATTATCTTATAATTTCTGTTGGTCTTCCAAGATATTCAATGAATATGTCCTAATATACAGCATAGCTTTGAGCAGCCCAGAAATCTTTACGCATACGCGAATAGGCAGTTAATCTAGTGAGTTTAGAAAAAAAAATGACTGTTAACCTTCCAAAAGATTAATTGAATATTTGTGAATACATATAGCAACCTTCTATAGCCCAAAAAGCTACTGTTGCAACTGTAGATTTTGTGTTCTGTAATCAAGGACAGATTTGATGACCAAGAACATCACAAAATTATCAAATTATGTCTGAATACATATCATAATCTAATATAGCCCTAAAAGCTACTGTTCCAACTGTAGACCTAAAAATCTGAACTCAAACTCAAGAAAACAATAATATCTCAATAATAGGATAGAGGCGTTGTTTAAGAATAACGTCTGCATTAAAAAAAGAACTTTTTTCGGATGGTGATAAAAAAAAAGGCTAAGACAGATAATTGCTCATGATAAATTTCCATGGAAGGTAATTGCAAAAAAAATCTAAATTGCAAAAAATTCTATGCCCTTGCATGCGGCCTTCCGGCAGTTAACCGGAACATTCGCCATGGCGAACAAAAACATGCGTGTAGGCATTATTTTGAGTTCTTTCTTCGTTTTATTTATCAATTCCTCCTCAGTAGAGGAGTAGATCTTACGCTTCAGGTTGGCTCAGGAATTCTCGATGGGACGCAGCTGAGGGGCCGTTGGACGGGTTCACCGTCTTGAGTTCCACATCGATATTCAGCCGGTCCATCTCCTCCAACAATCGCTTCGAGTAGTGGGCCGACGCCAGATCCGGCCAGAGCACCGCGTCTTTGCCCTTATGGTATTTCTTGATGAACGACGCAACTTTCGGCAGGCATTTCGTACTATAAATTTACCCGTTCACGGTCAGTCCGGAGCGAAAGAAGAGCGGCTTTGACAAGGCTGATTGCCAGCCAGGGAACTTGGTGTGTGAAATGAACTTCATCTCGGAGCTCACTTCCTTCGTGGGGAAGTAAAATACGAAGTGCCCTGCCAGTCGTTGCCATCTAGGGTGAGATTGGTCTCGTCGTCCATGGCCGCCGCCACGTCGCGATTCGTCGGGAAAATTGAATTGACCATCTTATTCAGCCGCTGTCGCTGCGTCATTGCCTGCAGCTCCAAAACTAGTGGACGCGACTTCCGCTTTCTGACAAGTATGTTCATGTTCGACAAATACGTTTTCACTGCTTGGCCGGTTGAACCGACCTCCCGGCCAAGCGCACGCAGTGATGTAGCTACTTTTTCCCTCGGTCTTCCTCTTCAGCATCCTTTAGAGTTTATTGCCGCTCAGGGTCGTCGGCCTTCCGGAACCGGGCTTTCTTTCGCCGCTCTGATTGTTGTCTAATAGTGCCAAGATGTTGTAGATGTGAAAACGGGCGTATCCTGCGTCCACAAAGTGCTGCACGATGTACGTTTTCGAAGCGGCGGGGAGTCTATCTTTGAACGCGCACACTTCTGAACGGAGTTGCTTCACTGTTTTTGCCATCACGGTTAGAGTTAGACTGATAGAGCTGTCAGCTTGTCTGCTGACTCATGAGTTACTATGATTGATGCTGCATGGGTAGTTTCATCAGTGCGGGTGAAAGTAAACCCACTCTGAAAAAAAATCTATTGTTATACCGACAATTAAATCATGATCAAGATGACTATCGCATATAATGGTTACAATAACCATGAAAATGGTCGAATTCACCATATCATGGTATTCTTGACTATGATCATGGTAGCAAGGACTGTTCCGACATTATGGCAAATGTTGGATCAACTATTTTTAATGGTCGTTTTGACCACGATCATAATCGGTTCAAAAGCACTATACTGCAATAGTCATCCTAACCCCCAATAATGGTAAAATTGACTATCAAATCTGTCTCTGTGCATGAGAAATCGGCCATTTTTGTAAATTTTTGTAAATGCAAACGTTACCACAAAAGGCAATCATTGTTTTTTTTAAATCAACTACAAAGTCTTCAGCGTTAATACCATTCAAGAGCTTCAAGTCAACATTTTGACTGATTCGGAGTTTCACCGTAATTTTCATAATCAAATAACTGAAAACATCGCGTTGTCCTTCTCCTCCTCAAGGCAGAGTCCTACCCACAGTTGAAGTCCCAAGTTTGCCGATAAACGGGTCCTACGCTCGTAACCCGGCCATGACGTCAATTCTGTTTCACGTGACGACAAAAATGAAGAGTCGTCGATGTGATTGACCTTTTTGCTGCTGGTCGGCGGCGTCGCGCCCGGTGAGAGCTCAGAAAAACACCTGGTAAACAAAGCCCGAAATCGCGAATCGCGCGAGGCATACGTGCGAGATCGCATAAATTGAACGCGTGCCAGACATCCGACCGAGTTATGCCGGACATGGGAAACGCAATTTGATTGTGATGGGTGCTGGACTTTTCCACACAAATTGCTATTTGATTGGAGCAAAGGAATCACCATCAGGTGTGTCATTAGTCTCCTTTTAATTGGGGAAGTGTTGTTGATTGGAATGGTAATCGGTGTGAGCCAAAAAGGAAAATGCTACCTTGAACTCTCTACAAGGTTTTCAACTTGATTTTTTGGAACTGAAAACAATATCGCAGCACGACTTTGAAAGAAGTGTTGAGTAATTGATATTCAAAGCTAGCCTGAGGGCTCCATGAAGAAACGCGATAATTGATCGATCGATTTTGATGGTGATATCGTTTTTTAACTCGCTGTAATTCGAGTTGAGTCCTCTGAGCCCGTGGATGTTTGCTCGCGGACCAGAAAATAAAGCCTCGTCTCGTGCACCGGCGCGTGGTTCACCGAGGGAATTTTAATTGCACTGCCGCCTTTCCTCGTATTTCGATCCGGGCGGGGTGTACAATTTTATCGCGACAGATGACACCGTTTTTCCTTTGTTAGGCACACGGTTAGTCGTGAGCGTTGTTACAAAATTTATATTGAATAAAATAAAGTTGTCACATGGGAGTTCGGTAATATCAAGGGATTTGTGTGCGGAATGCATAATTTTGAAATTCATTTCGATCAAGATTTTCTCGTAACCGTCGTTCAGCGGTGTGGGTAGGCAGCGCCACCAGTTTATTTCGTAGTTTGCTGTTTTGTTAAAAGAATGCGTAAATGCACCCCAAACTGTCACAGTGATGCAAATCGATTCGGCACGCGTAACGAAAAGCGTCGTAATCGAAAGCGCCGCCGCGGAGTCGGTCGCCACGCCGGTCGCTGGTGCACTGTGTCATCAAACTTGCTACTGCAACGTCAGTTGATGTGGTTGTAGGTCAACAGTTTGTTTATCGAACGTTCTTCACATTTTCAAGGCCAAACCATAGCTATGGGCGTATGATCGGGAATTCAACGCACCACGATTCCAATTCAAACCAAACACACCTTCAAAGAATACTGATGAACTTCGTCCCATCTTTGCCGCTTCTAAGTGGCGACGGCACCGTTCGACCACGTGTTTGGAATTTAATATTAGACTACTCTACATTGAAAAGCTTTTGCTTTGGTTTTCAGTTTCAATGTCTGGCTGACCTGTTGAGAAAGACAAAAGGGGAAACTTGTTTGTTTACAAAATCAAGCAAGCATGGTGAATCTTGATCGTCGTCATCCGCCGGGAGACCGTGGTGCGTCTTCGTTTAGCAGGCCAAGGCAGCGATGATCCCAAAACACAGAATACCATATACACGTTGCCAGCCAGCCAGCCACCACTATAAAGTGACAGCGAGGCTATGGGTATTTAATTTAATATCACGTCACCTGAAGTTTATCAATGACATATAAAGCACACTCATGAACGCAGCAACGTTGCGAATGCGATTGTGCGGGTGGGTGACACGCTTTTAGCTAGAAGCAAACGCCTCTTCGCAAGCATGGCTATGGTGATTGTGCAGAATGGAGAATTATCCGATATGCTAATTGCATCGAAAAACGTCCTCCAGTTCCGCTGATGGGCTCAGTGCTTCGAAATAAGAACCTGCGATAAAAGCGGGCTGGAAAATGTTGAAGAAATCTAGGATGTTTCTTTTTTCGAAGGCAAAATTAACGGAAAAGCAGTTGCGAAATTTGGTCGAGATTGGATAACCCTGCTGTCATTGCGATTTTAAGTCCTCCTATAAACTTTCTACTCCATTATAGGAGCAGTCTATAGGGTAACACCTCTGGCGAATCATGGCATCTTAAATCATGTGTTTTTTATGAAAAGTTGTCATAAAGTTGGCTTGCTCATATTTTTTTAGAGAATGCTGTCATATGAGCTCGATATTATCTACCTATTTCAACGCGAATTAACTTTTCTGTTATCTCGGCAATCGATTTCACTAAAGCCTGTCCACGTTAAATTTCGGACACTTTTCTTTCAGTGTAGATTTTGAATTATTTCACGGATCGCTGAAACGTTTCACTTATGTGACAGCTAAAACCCTTCACTGTATTTCGTGGTACAACCTGTTTAGAGCATCTTCAGCATTGTTCTATTTTTGGAACAACTTTATACTTGATTTGCATCAGTAAAACTTCAATGGAACCAGCTGAACTAGGTTAACTTTGTGTTGAATTTCTTGTTGTTAAACCCTGTCGAACACCTGTCATTCTGTCAATTATTCAAAGTCAGAGATAAGGTTTTTTTTAGAGTTCGTTCAGTTTCTAGCTTAAGCGGTGGCCCATTTAGTATTGGAACAAGCATTTTTGATTCTTACAGCAACCCTAGTGGTCATTTGGAAAAACCTTCGTGGCCTGGGCCAAAACTTGCTTGGGTTTTCCCCGAAATACCGTGTGACGTGTTTTTAAAAATACAGAGAAACTTTGTCGACGAATTGCAAGCCTTAAAGCAAGCGTCGGGCAGGTACTGTCAACTGCGGAACAAAGTCATCAAGAACATTAAGGCAAACCCTAATCTCAGACCGTGATTTGGCCAAAAAGTTGAAAACTGAAACTTTCGCCTTTTTCGCAACATCCCAGATCGAAATGTTGGGATAACGCTTAAATTGATTCAATACCATCCTGGCCTTCTCCGGATTTGATGTGCCACGTTTTTTTGCCAATACCATTTTTCCACTTGGTTGTCTTACGGTCCTTGAACGTTTTGATTACATGAGATACGGTTGAATGTGCGATTCCGAGCTGTTTTCCGATCCATCGATGAGAAGCGTTTGGGTGCCCAAAATTTGTTGGCGCACTATTTTTTCATTCGAAGCCATCACTGATATCACTCGACCGATTTTCACGAAACTCATTACACAATTGACACAACACAATGAAATACATTCAGTTAAAATTTCAATAATTTTTACCCACACGCTAAAAAGTTACGAACAATTGCGTGTGTTCAAATTTCATCGAATACAGTCTTTAAGTGTAAGGAAGCCAATTCAGTGTTTTTATTCAACTTCAACTTCAACTCTTTTGGCAAACTTTGTTGAATAAAACACTTAATTGGCTTCCTTACACTTACTTTTTGAATCGTTTTGTACATATGATGACCTTATTGTGTTGTACCTAACAACTGGTGTACTGATGATAAAGTGTCCCAAACAAAATTGATAATAAAAAAACGAACATAAAATGTTATCAACCTGACGACACTGATCTTGGTCGACCTGCAATACCATACACTACAGTAGCGTGCTTGCCACAGCGTGGGTCACCCATTCTACCCATTCTATAATTTCTTCAGGTCCGTTGGGGGAGCACTTAACGTCAACGTACGGTCCTCAAATTTAAGTGTGTTTGTTTTCTAGTCAAGAGGAACATTTCAAGAGGTGGAATTCTTGACTTGGCCATGTTTTTAAAAATAAGGGATGGCCTACCCTAGCAAAGGAAAATAACAAGCTGATATCATATAAGTAACAAGTTCTGTTATCCCAGTTATCGTTTTGATTTCCGCTGTTATCGCATAACAAATTTAGTTATCACCATTGGCAAATTTTGTTATCATATGTTATCATTTTGAACACACTATTTTTTATGAACGTTATAAGCTGAATTGTAAAACTACAAATATTTTCAGCATATTTGAACAAGAAATTTTGTTTATAATCAAAATATTTTTTTTCAGTTATTAGCATGAGAATTTGATTTCAAATTGATAACATAATTTGATACTATTTCAATAAATTTACTTACAATACAGGATTTGTTATCAAGTTGGTCGCAGTGATAACAAAATAAGTTATTATTATGATATTCAACGAATATTTTTTTGTTATTGATTCTGTTATTTTGGCAGTTTATTCAGCATGGTTGATAACATATTCAGTGATCAAAAAATGATAACCTGCACCTGCAAGACCAATTGCAAACAGCTACCGGGGCAAAAAATTTACTTGGCTACGGCTCAGGGAAATGTTCCTGCCAAATTCAAGTTTGTGTTTGCAGATAAATTTGAATGTAAATACCTGATTTGGCAAGGCATCTGTAGCTGCGGTAGGAAGACAAAGGCTCTCATCACTGATAAGACATTTAATTCAGAGCTGTACGGAACGGAATGCCTCCAAAACGAATATTGCCATTCATCAGATCCCACAATAACCTGTCATGTTTTGATCAGATCTTGCAAGCGGTTATCACACTAAAACAGTGCTACAGTGGTATGAAACCAACGGGATTCAGTTTAAACCGAAAGAAATCAACCCACCAAAGTGTCCCCAGCTCAGACCGAAAGAGAGATTTTGGGCTATAATGAAGAGGAAGTTGATGGTGAATGGCAGTGTCGGCAAAAGCATTAATGAATTGAGAACCAAGTGGAATAAGATTGCCAAAACGATGGATGTGAATAATGTGCGCCGGTTGATAAAACGTATTCCGGAAAAAAGTCCGCAAATTTCTTCGAAATCGAGATGGTTTTTTTTTTTTGAATTTTCCCCCTAAAGTTTACATAAAGTCGAACATTTAAGTTAAAACAGAATACTATTTTATTAATGTACATTCGAAATATGCGCAATAGTCTATGTTCCAATTCTAACTGGGCCACACCTTTTATAAGCTTTGATCAATTCAAGTAACTGCCGAGAAATGCTAGGATTGTCTAAAAGATGTAAAATATGCAATCGAATAATATAATATTTAAAGACGATATCTGGAAAAAATGGATTTAGAATCCATCTTCAAGGTATCGTCGGTTTCCCCCAGAAAGCTGATCAAAACTGCCATAGTGAATTGTGTCCTCTCCCCCAGAAGATAAGCCTGAATATCCAGATCCCCAGTAAACCTGCCAAAAATTTACATACAACAGGTTTCTCTATAATTTATCTGTATGTGGTATTTTCGTGTGTTAATCATGACTAACCCATCAATAAACCATTTGTTCACAGACTTCATTAGTTTCCATTCATTATTTAGGAATAAAACAAAACGCAATTCGCTAGCACCGGGAGCAACTTGAGGTTAATATCAGCATCCGAGGCGAGCAATACCACTTTCTGTCCGACACCAGCATCACGCGCACCCTCAAAAGCTAAAATTTTACTCAATTATTAGTATTATCAAACAGCGTGTAGTGTTTTGGAATGGTATTTTTCTTGTTCCGAATTGCACCAAGAATATATCAAAACATATACCAGATTTAAAATGATGCAAAATAGATCCGGTATAAAACTAAATTTACAACACCGGTGATGTTTTTGCGTTTTGTCAAAACAAATAAATCCCATCCACGATTTAAACCACCATTGAAGATACCCTTAAATTCTTGTTGCATTCAGTAGCGTCGAATCAAGTGGAAGTGCGCAAATGCCTTTTATACGAATGGCAGTAAAATCCGAATTTATCGGTACGCGATCTTGCCAAGAAACTAAAACTACTGAAAAGTACCATGTTTTGTGGTCAATAACTCAACAACATAAGACGAAAACTTTCTAGACAATGCTGCACTCTGCCGCAAAATCTGGAACTAGTCTGGTAATGTCAAATTACTACATTTTATATTCCAAACAACTTTGCCGAATACGGCAACTCATTAAAGCTTCATATGGCAAAGATGGACTGCAGTGCTAACATGATCCCACAGACAGACGTTTAAGCAAGAGCAAAATTAATCGATAACTTTGTGTAAATTTTCAAATCTCTAGCAAGCGCTAGCGTAAGCAACTGTTGCTTCACAAACGCTATGTAGTTCACTTGGTCGAGGTGCCCACTGATGTGGTGAAGTTGCGGCATCTGCTAGCATGTCAATATATCATTTCGTCGTTCGCCACATGCCACCCGATATTGACACGATGTTTTGACGTGCAATTATATGCCACATAGCGTCTACAAAACTGACATATTTGCTTTTTGCTAAATGCTTATTGACATTTGGCGATTCCTTTCAAATTGACGGTTGCGGAAATTTACACAAGTCGAGATTCAAGCTTGAATGGCTGTGATGATGCTATCAAAAGACGATTCGTTACGCACTGAGAAACTTTGCTCCTATATAACATTCGGTGCCAACTCCTCGACCCACTTAAAACCCACCTGTGCCTCAAGTCCTGGACCCTCCCGGAACCATCATTCGGTATTACTCCGGAGAGTGGGCCATTGTGCTTGTTAAGCACCCACTATGTCAACTATAACTACTTTGGGCTTTAGTAGTTTGGTGATCCTTCCGGCCTGGCGTTGGTCGTTTCGCCATTTTTTTTGGAGATCAAGGACGATCCGGGAGGCACCTACGCATACCGCGTCCCAGATGTCCCGGTCTTGGCACATCCTCTGGACCAAATTATCCGGAGTCGTGTTGTTACCGCTTACGGCTACCATGCCGGACCACGCGCCGTCGAAGCGACGACATGCGAAGAACACATATTCCGTGGTTTTCTCAACTCCCGCGAACTCGCTGCATGCGGAGAACTGTACATGCCCATATTATTTGTGTAGATATTGTCAAAAAGAGCCGTGACCTGACAATATCTGCGTTAACTAGAAGTTCACTTCACCGTGTCGCCTACTGACCCACCCGGTCAATTCGAGGATTAGTCGGTGGGTCCACCAACCGTTGGTGGAGTTGTTCCATTCCCTTTACCGCTTAACCATAGATGTGGCTCTAATGGTCTTTCGTATACCTCTTGTTCAACATTGTTTATGACAATGCCTATTCGCATCATCCCCGCGATGACGCAGACCGCGTCGCGTGATACCATTCGGTATGCACTAACCACTCTTAGTCACATAAGCCTATGCGTACTATCTAGCTTACTAGTGTAGCTTTTGGTATTCAAAGCGGTGATCCATGCCAGCCCGCCGTACCTAAGTATGGACAGGAGTTTACGCTTACTCTTTTGTACCGCCGACCTATTCGACATCATGCGGAATAATGCCGATATAGCCATAGAGGCTATCTTGCAGGCGTAATCGACGTGACTGATAAAGGACAGCTTATCGTCGATCATGACTCCAAGATACCTCAAAGATTTAATCGATTTGATTGATTGCAATGATCGTCGCATGTTGCTCCGATTTTCGACTGTTCACCATCGAGACCTTAGCCTTATGGTGGGCTAGCTCCAGTTACCTGGAACTCATCCATCTCTCCACAATGCCAATGGAGTGCGAGGCCGTTAACTCGACTATCTTCACCCCGTTCGGAAACTCAAGCCGTAGTACCTCATCGTATATCGTGTTCCATAGCACTGGATCGAACCTTGTGGGACGCCTGCGGTGATCTGGACACGTTTCTGGCCTGCCTCTGTATATATACCAGTACGCGATTCTGGAAGTAACTTCCAAGAATCTTGTACAGGTACCCAGGAACCTGAAGGCGTTGGAGCGAGTCAGCGATAGCCACCCAACTGGCGCTATTGAACGCATTTCGCACGTCGAGAGTGACCACTGCACAGTAGCGGACACCTCGCCTCTTGCGCTGGATTGCCACTTCGGCCGTCTTGGTGGCGGACAGAATGACATCCACCGTCGACTTCCCTTAACGGAAGCCAAACTGGCTTTTTGGCAGACCGCCTATACCCTCCGTGTATTTTGTCAGTCTGTTGAGAATAACTCTTTCGAGCACTTTACCCGCCGTATTCAACAGGCATATAGGTCTATATTCCGATGGGTCCCCTGGTGGCTTCTCTGCCTTCGGTAAAATTTAAAAAAACTAAAATTTTACTGAAATCCGGTATTTTTTTACAGATAACTGTAAAATTTTACGGAAATCCGTTAAATTGGATTACCGAACGGTCAGCTGTTGAGAATTCGGTAAAAATTTACAGATTTCTGTAAAAATTCTAAGTGTGTAGAGTCTGGATTTTCCAGGCATCCGGGAAGACACCCTCGTTCAGAAATCTTTATACCGCCCTGAATATTCCAGGCCCCAGTGAAATAGCCGTCTTGATGGCCAGGTTCGGTATACCATCAGATCTTGGTGCTTTGTTTACCTTCAGAGATTTGCCTACCGCAATGATTTACTCGTTTGTAACGGTCGCTTCGTCCCTTTCGTCCGCGGTGCTATTGGCGTGGGGCAATTCAGCCATCATAGGAGGCCAGGGTCTCAGTTCGTGGCTCTGAAAGAGTCCCCTATAGGTGACCTGTAATAGCTCTGGTGATTGCTCGGTTGGAGCTGTCGTGCCCTTGGTTTTAGCCATTACCCCAGCCATTATCTTCCATTTAATTCCAACTACCTTTGCTTATCTTCGACAGATACGCGTATTTCGTCTACAATGTGCAGACTTCTTCAATTACTTGTTCTACAACTTTGTCGAAAACAACAATTCGTTATCTCGTAGTTGGAAAAAGTTAGAATTTGAAAGTGTAGTTAAGCCCTTATGAAAGGTTAGGCGTGTTTTTTTTAAAAATGCGGAATAATATTTTGAGCAACTTTTCTCAAGACACCTAGTCGAAAAAATGATGACAAAAGGGTGAAAATGTTTTTGACCGTCTTTTTTCAGAACTGTGCCACTATGAGTCGTTGCCACTCGTGTCCCAATTGGATCATTTGGCAGCCGTATGGCTAGTGTGGCAACCTTGACCCCACACTGGATTTTAATATCTAGGGTACGTACCTCCACTACCGGTCCTATAGCTTTTTATAAGCTGGGCCCTTCAGCTTCGTGTCCTTCTTAAGTTCTAGAATCATTTCGCCGGTGCTAGTACGATGGATACTCCACACGTCGGCGCCAAGATCCGCGAGCTTACCGTCGCCTTGAGGACCTCGGAGACATCAGACTCAGTCTTCACGATAAGGGCCTCACTGCGGTCGCTTTCGAGCCAGACTTCGATACGCTTTTTCTTTCTGAGGTCTATCTCCCTTTGTCCGGACCTTGGTCCAAGGGTTTTCCCTGTCTCTGGAAGGGTCATCGCTTGTCCCTCTTTTGGTGTCCCGTACATTACTTGGACCGGCCCTATCGCTTGAGCCACTCATAGCACGTGGGGTTTCATGCACCACCGAGGCTATCGGCGCCTTTGCCGCTATTTCAGCGTTTACCGCCTGTCGAGAGCACAGCCAGCAGCAGCAAAATCCCCCAAAGGCTAGTTTCAGGCAATCGTTTCCGGTTGCAGCAATAGTCTTAAGGGTGGATTATCGGACGAAGCTAACCACTCACACGCGATTTACTTAACGGACTTTATTTAAATTTAATTCAGCCTAATTTTAACTTATTCTAATTGATTTTACCGTACTACAATCTTCTTCACATTAATTTAACTTCCACTGTGTGTATCTTCACTTGATGATTGTTGACCCGATGATTCGATGACGTCGCTGACGCAGAAAGAGGATGGCTTCTGTCACTCCTCGGCTTTTATATCGTGGCGCGGCAGAAGACGGAGCAACGCCATACTACCAATCTAAATTTCCCTTTAGGGCGTTTATAGCTGTCGATCAACGAGAGGTTTTGTTATGTTTCCGCTGAGGAACAGATGGCACATCGATGTACTTTCGTGGTCACGAACACTGCCTTTACCGCCGTTGCCTTTTTGCCTCCCTTGGTACCTGGGTAACTCACTTCACGCCCCGCAGGAAGTGCAGTTGGACCCGCCAGTTCCGACACCACCCTCGCATATATCTCTGGGCCCATGGGGCCGCCCGAAACCAGCCGCTTCTTTGACTCACCGTGTGCGGCTTCCCTCGGCGACTGCTTTCCACGCGTCGATGTCCCTGCCACCACAGTAGGTGAGGCGGGATCTCGCGCTTCCGTCTGTGTGGGCTTGCACACGGATTCTCTGGACTTTTCCGCTGCAACTAACCTTGCCATTTCCCTGGCACTTTGGTCGGCTAGGAGCTTAGCTTCCAGTTCGTCCCTCTCATGACATGCCGCCTGAACGGACCTACGAAGCTGCAACAACCTATGTTTGAGGTTCTTGCTGATGTTGTTGCGTCACGACGTCAAGTTGATTTCCGCATTCAGCTGTTCAGCGACTACCAGCACTTTAGGAAGCGTATCGTGCTTCCTCTCCATGATCCACATGAGCCCAGGCCAACCCATGCCCTCTCCAGTTTTAGCGGAGACCTCTGCTTGCGAAGCAGTCACGCTTCCTGCTAGGTTTAACGCGGGCCTTCATGGGGACACCGCTTTCAGAGCCTGATCGGCGTAGGTCAGGATGGGCATCTGAGCCTACTCCCACCGGCTGGCAAAGCCGGTCGGTGGAGATGGAACGTACTGAATGCCTGCATATTTGAGGGTGTGTTGGTGCGGGTTACGTTATTAGGGGCGAATCATTAAGCTTGGGACCCAGCTTGGGACCGGTGTGCTAGTACTTCCTGAGTCAAAAAATATATTCAATTTCTTAAGGACTATACAGCCGCTGTTAGTACTCGCCAGAATTAATTTCCATCATTGGAAAAGTTCCGTTCGGTCTGTGCAAAGATTGTTTTCAAATTTATAGGGGGTAACTAGGGGGCATGATGTTATCAGCTGACGGGCAATGTTGCCAGCTCAGGGAAGAATATTATTTCTATCAAAAGTGTTGCTCATGGCAGATTATGTTACATAGTATGTCAGCAAATATTATGCTTCTAATTCAATAAATATATCATAAGACATCGTAAAAAATCTGGCACAACATGTTTTGTACATATGTATCTCAGTTATTGAACACACCAAAACCCATTAGTTAAAAATATCAACACTCTCGTTTCATTTCACTCAATTCATGAGTACAATTGTATACCATCTGTTTATGAGTAGATCCACTTTTTACGAAAATTGAGTAACATTTACGTGAAAGAAAAAGAGACAGTATACATTGGTACACAAAAATTGAGTAAAATGAAACGAGCGTGAAGTAATAAATATGGCAACTGTCGATGATCGATGATTATTTTGCTCGTTTGTAGCGTAGTGTGTGTGGTGTCTAAAGTGTGGCTTATATTGTTGAGAATCTCGAAATTGCAATGCGGTCAAATGGATCGTGGGCGAAAGTGATTTTTCGAGTTGCGCTGTTCTTCTACATTGACAATACAGTGGTCAGGCTTGTTTGAAGCAGTTTTCTTATATAAATGTGCTTGAAACCCCAGCAAGAAAGCTGCAAATCTTTTTAAAAGCTGTGAAAATGCGGAAAACAATCTCTATGATTTATGGAAAAATTAAATGATGAGTACTTGTAAATATGTTAGTTTGCAAAGCGAATGGCGAGCTTGTATTGGTGTATTGTGTTAGCGAACCTAATTTAAATTCATATTGTTTTGTTGAATAATATGTTCTATAAAAAGTGAGAAAGAAACAATTCTACTCAGTGAACGTACACAGAAAAAAATTAGTCATGATCTATTACCGAAAACGGCCAAAAAGCATTTTTGTCAGGAAGAAGAAGAAAAAGAAACAGGCAATCATCATCATTGCCCAAATTCATTACGAGTTCTTCAACCTTAAAGAATAATAAAAAAAATTCCGAGTTATTAAATCTGCCCATTGAACCCCCAGTGTCAACATAATCCAAAATTACCCTACGTCATGAAACGTACATAAAGATTTCTCGATAACTTATCCAAAACGACGTATCTGATTATGTAAACAAAGAGGTAAGCAAAGATTCAAACGTAAAATTCTTGAAACCCTAAGTACTTTCACGCAAACTAAGACCACCAACACAAAGAGTAATACACTAAGGTTTTCTTTTGCACGGGGGATACGTTCCACTTTTAGTATGGAACCGTGTAAAAAAAGACTAAATGGAGTTGATAAATTCACATGCTTATACATTTTATATTGCTTCGATTTTGTTTGTATGCGTTACCCTTCCATGCAATGGTCAAAATTCAGTTTTTAAAATTTTGAGTATTTACACCAAAAATTGTGAATTTTTTGAAAAACTGTCATATGATTACTTTTGGCCCAAAACGTAAAATGTGATTTGAATTAGGTCGATAAGGTGTTCCGTTCTGGAGTTATCGCCGAAAACAACCCGTGTAATAAAAAACCGTGCAAGAAAAAAACCTTAGTGTTTAGTACTTCCCTTGCTTGATGGTGATGCTAGGTTCGTGCGGGTGGAAAGAGTTTTTAGAAATTACCGTTTGAATCATTGTTTGCAAATACTATACAGAAACAGTCGCAACTCGAAACAAGGTGTGTTTGTTTGAATTGATTTTCTTGTCTCTTCTAACTGTTTTACACTTATGTCCTGGAAGCCGGTCTCATGTGTCTGTCTCAGGGTATCGAAATTTACTCGACTTTTTGGTAGTGTGTACATCAGAGCCTTTGTCTTCCAGTATCTTCCCCTCACGCATTTGCCCTGGAGCTGAATGAAGGCATGTAGGTAAGCAATGTATTCATCCGTTCGCGATGCAAACAGCCGGCACGCTATCAACCCTGAGAAATCTGTGCCACCGACTACGGAGGGGTTCTACGATAACGTGTGCAAAATTTAGTTATCATCAACATCATCATCTATCATTCGTATATGGCGAGCACACTCGGTCTGTCGGTCGGTCGGTAACAACCCTTGTAATCGCTTGTTTAATCCACCGAGCTATCATAAATGGGCCTGAATCAAGATGAGATGTAACAGAGCAAACCACATGCCAGACCGGCTGTTTCCATAGGCCCTAGGGCAGCCCTCGCACGCTGGCAGCCCGCTCGATTCGGTAATTGAAACTGATTAAACAATCTACTTCGCCTTCAAAGGCAAGATTTAGATTTGTATGGCTGGAGATGATAACGCAAGCTGGTACGTATGTCGCATCAAGCTGCGTTGAACGTGTTTCCCGGTGCTGCTTATCTTGGGAATTCTAAGCCCTAATTTATCAGACCATTATTGTACAATTATGGCCCATTTAGCGGACGATAGCTAATCAGATTCCACCACTCGGACCACCTTCCAGCAATGGTGTGTGTAGATACGAGCATTGGCATACGGGCGCCAATTGGCGTGAGAAATTGCGAATTAAATATTCTTGTGGCCTTGCGGTCGACTTTGAAAAAACAAGTCTCTAGCTATGACATGCTCAGCGGAGTGAACGATTGCTTCCATTTCAACACTTTCATCGGCATCGGATGTGGGTGTCGTCATGTAGCTTTACCGAACGCTTTGCAGATTCAATGATTCGTAAACAAATTACAAACGAAGCGGAAAGTGTTTATGCCACGCTAGTGTGAGAAGTATGAGTGAAAATTTATAAATTTGATCAAATCTTACTTTAGCTTGCCCAGCAAATGATCGTTGGAGTGATGATTTTCGCAGCAACATAAACTCGTTAACGCATTACGAACGTTGTGTGATCCTGCAATGCTATTTTGATCGCTTCCGTGTGGGTCTCTCGTAAGTCGTAACCACTTACTGGGTGAGAGTCATTTGATGCCCTTCACTGACTGGTTGGTTCACGCATTCAAGTCATTTGCCGATTGAAATTTGTTGAGACTGCTCAGACTGCTTGCAACATAATCCACTGGCTACTAGCACGGCACTGTCCAAGTGCCAAACGAGATGGCAATAGGTGTTTTCGCCGATGCATTGTTTGTGCGATCTCCTGATTGAGCCTAGCTTCAGAAGAGTTGTGTGGACGAAATAAAGACGTAGTTTTTCAAATGGTACTGTAATTTAACAGTATAGTAATTTAAGTTATTTTTCAAACGCAACGGAAATCACGCGATGAACCCTGCGACATGCGATTAATTGGTTTGTTTGTTCCGGTCGATCTTGATGATATTTTAAACTGTTCTGTTGGGAATTAACAAAAAGTAGAATAACGTAGGACTGCTTTAGGAAGTCTCTAAACTTATTCTTTCAAGTACGATGTTATTACGATAACGTGTGCATTAAAAAATTGACTGATTTTTGCGATTTTTCATGCGATTTGTGTTGATGTTTGTTTGCGTGAAGAGGGAAGTAATCAAACCGGGTAAAACGTAAGTGTTTTTAAAAAGCTTGTTATGTTTTCCTTTGCTTCCAGTGGAATGGTAATAAAGGGTGTTCCGATCAAAATTTGGTCGAACAGAAATGTGTGTGCGTCGATCCAAGTTTTTATTAATAAGTCAAATTCTTTTTCATGTTCAGTTAATACAGAATACAGGAGAAATATTCACCTAAGCTTCCTTTTTACCGAATGCGAATTGCCGGGTCTTTCGTTTATCACCTGCCATAAGATTTTGTACAGTCTCCTTGTCCACTTTATTCGCTGCAGAACGCCAGTATGCTTTGAACTATTTCTCGCTCACAACAGGTTTTTGAGTCTTCATAAGGTTCCGCTTGACGATGGTCCAATATTGTTCGATTGGGCGGAGCTCTGGCATGTTAGAAGGGTTCTTGTCCTCGGGCACCACTTGAACGTTGTTGGCAGCATACCACTCCATGGCCTTTTTCCGTAATGGAAAGATACCAAATCCGGCCAAAATAGAAGGGAACAACTGTGTCGCTTCAGAAAAGGCAGTAGACGTTTTTGTAGGCACTCGCTCATATAAATTACTTGTTTGACGGTACGGGTCACAATGTAAACGATGCTCTTCAAGCCACAGGTACAGATGGCCTGCCACACCAGATATTTCTTCGCGAACTTTGACAGTTTAATGTGCTTGAAAATATCTGCCACCTTTCCCCGTCCGGTTGCCGTATCAAATGCCTGTCCAGGAAACTGTCTAAAGTCTGCCTTGACGTAAGTTTCATCGTCCTGTACCACGCAATCAAACTTCGTCAGCATCGTCGTGTACAACTTTCGCGATCGTGTTTTGGCCGACGTGTTTTGTTTATCGTCGCGATTTGGAGTCATCACTTTTTTGTAAGTCGACAGTCCACCCCTTTTCTTTAG
The DNA here is from genome assembly GCA_034211315.2 of Aedes japonicus. Classification (NCBI taxonomy): domain Eukaryota; kingdom Metazoa; phylum Arthropoda; class Insecta; order Diptera; family Culicidae; genus Aedes; species Aedes japonicus. The sequence continues at coordinate 133,476 of JASCZW010000993.1, read as the reverse complement.
CTCTTTAGGCGCCACTCTCAGCTTCTTTGTGACATCTCGGGCGGAGAAGTTGGGGTTCCGCTCAAAACAGCGGGTAACTCGTCGCTGTGGCCTCCAGCTTTCGATTTCCCCCCGATATAGCTTACCTGGCTGTCGACAAACGTTCACCGAACACTTTTAATACGTTGGTAACAGTTGATTTAGCCACATTCAACAATATCGCCAACTTTGATGCTTCTCGTCCTTCGACGCCATTTTGATAACTGTAGTGCTAATCTCAAAATCAAAATAGAGGCATGATGCTACACACATACATCTTAATAATGGTGCCGAACCAGCTGTGGCTGAAAGTTAGGAGCCTTATTAATGTGGCAAAATTGACCGAATGTACCTTTGTAATGAATCCAAGATATACAGTAAATAGTCACACTTTATAAAATAACTATTCATATATAAAAATACAGCATGATATCACAAGAATACCATAGACCAAAATCAAAGGACATATTTTTTACTATGTGTCTTACGTTGGCCTATTATGGTTATCATCATTCCTAAAATAAAACATCTGAACAAAATCATGCGCAAAAAATATTGTGTAATGTGAATACCCATTTTTTAAACGTTCGAGTGGTTAATAGATCAAAATTAAAAATAACTTAGGTGTTTTACTATAAAGTAGTTTTTTTTATTTGATTTTTTAAAATCTCTATAAGATGAAGAGTAGAAGAAACCTAGTAGCTGAAACGAAGTTGCATCCAAGAATAGACCCAATATGGAGCTTATAGACCAACAATCCGTATTCCTTAAAAGGTTATGTCTTAATAAATTTGGTTCCATAATTTTTCGTAGTTCAGAAGATCTAGTGCTTCGTTAAGCTTACCTAAGTAAAAAAATAACTAGTTGAATGTCTTTGGTAGCTCTATTACTTTTTGAGTTCTAATGAATAATGCAATCGACCGCTGCATATTAGGCTAAGATATGGGACACATAATATATTTTGAATTTCCCACGAGACGTAACTCATATTTGTAAAAAGTCGAGAAACGTAAAGAAAGATTTCGTGTAAAATTACGTCTCCTGAAACTGATACAAACGCAATTCGACGAAAGATGTGTTTGATTGAATTTATATTCTCATCTCTTTCAACTCATTCTTATGTGCTAAAGGACGCTTGCATGTGTCGGTCTCAGGAGAAAGAAATTCACAAGATATTTTGGTAGTGTGCGGGTAAATCTATCCTATTGTACCAAATGACTATTTACAGCACTGATGCTAACACACGTATGCTTGAAGTTGTATATTGTTTGGCAAGCAGAATAATACAGAAAGTCGAGAAAACTTCCAACCCGAAAGTCTTGGCAAACTGTGCAATTTCCGTTAACCAACAATCGTACAAAGCAAACTAAAAACTCCCTTTTTTCGGCTTGTTGATTTGTCACTTCACGTTTTTGAAAAGACTATAAAAAACACCGTTTCAAACGCAGCAGAAGAACGATTGGAAAACTGGGAAAAATTCAAACTAACACTTCACATGATCACTTTATCATCATCATTAGTAAATGCGAGCAAATTCTTTTAATTTCCACACAGTTTGAAAGAAACATTTGATTTTTGGTGTTATCAAATGTACTTAATATTTCATGTAAATTTAATTCAGATTCTAGTCTGTTACTTAACTAAAGCCTAACAAAACTAAAGCTGTAATGTCCGGCATAGCAATTCAATCAATGATTGCAGTTAATTGGCTTTTAACTACCATATTTTCGTTGATTAGTTTTTTTCTTAGATTAGCTTATTTAATTTTTTTTAACTTTTTAATTGTAAAAAATTACAAAGTGCAGTCCTTTGGGTTGCTAAAACTGATTACGTAGGAATACGCCACTAAATGCTAGCCTTTTGGATTGTAAAATGCAATATTCTTTGAATTAACACTCTCATGCCTAATTTGTTCAAGCGTTAGTTACTTCACTAACTAACATTTCACATTTCCCAACGACAATTCACCAAATACCCGTATGTGCTTTAGACTCTGTTAACATGATCTGTTAAAAATCCGTGTTTCGGCGATGTGGCTAACATTCATACCTTTCATGCTAACGTCACAAGTTCGAATCTCACCCCCGGACAAGTTACGAAAATACTCAAAGAGGTATTCGAGTGACTACCTTGCGACATGAACCAGCCCGTGGCTAAAAAACTAGATATTCTAAATCTTTTTCAAGGTTTTCAACTGTACTCATCACAGTCTGCTAAATGTTTTACAACTCAGCCACTTATTTCCTATGGCGACACACGAAATCACGCTAATCGTGTGCTATTTTGACTACACAAGTTTGCCGGCTCTGCATATGGCATTAATCAACGGTAATGAACTGTTCCGCAGGTGAGGCATAAATTACCGCGAAACAAAATCGCCAACCTAAATCACAACTTTTTCCGGGTAAACAATAACAATTCACGCCTACCATTAGCACCGCTGATAATGATAATTATATGCTCTGCCATTTGAATGCTACTTTGCATGATTCGATACCACACGTAATGGATCGGAATTTTGTGTCATTGACTTCGTTGTGACTGAAAGATCTCTTTTGTAGGCTTTCTAATCGTGAGGGGTCAATTTTCTGTGGAATTGTTCCCAACAAATCCAATGGGTGAATTGTGTTGCCCGGTGTCAAATGTTCAGCATTGCTTCTGGTTGATGACGGTATCAATTGTTCTTGAACTCACGATTTTTTCTTGATTAATTCTTGAATATTACACTCCCGTTTCATTTTGCTCAATTTTTCAGTACAATTGTATACTATCTCTTTTTCTCTCACGGAAATGTTACTCAACCTTTATAAAAAGTGTATCTACTCAATTTGACGTTTAGTCACCTTTCTCTTTCATGCTCATACAGAGAAATGATGGTTTGTTTCTCTCCAAATGATTTTCATTCTTACTTTCACTCCTTTGATCTAGATGGCGCTGTAGTGTGCGAGCGTCAAACGTCACTAAGCCTAATAGAAGATCATAGCAGAGGTAATGGTGTGGCAGGCCGTATGCGAATGTGGAAAAATATCAGATAAGACAATCATAATTTGCTTTAACTTAAAAATTAACTTAATCAAGTACGGACACAGTTGTTAATTGAGAGTTTTTGAGGCCCGTACACACTCAGTTGAGATCGGTTTTCTTCAAAGTTCTTTCATGATTCAAAGCAATATTCGAAAGTAACTATAAATCGTACTTTCCTTGGTTAAACCCGCTTTCTAGTATCATAAAGTTCAAATAATTTTCCAGTGCAACTCTTTTGATCTAAAGAAACAAGAATCTCAAGACTCCAAAAAGCAAGCAAGTTGAAGTTCAAAATAAGTTCCATATAGCACCCTTAACCAACAATCAAGCTGTATAAGAGATGCTCTCATGCAAGAACTTCCTCAACAACAGTACTTGAAGTACATTAATTTTACTGATTTACTAATTTTAATAAAGTGCCAAATTTCATGCGAGAGTTTTTCTTGAGCCTGAAAAAGATTCTGAGATTGAAAGAGAACTGAAACCGCGAATTGCTTGTGAATTTTACACGCAATTATAACTGCACCTTTTAAGAAGGCACGTCGTCAATTGTACATTGAGTGGAGTAAGTGTGAGTGCACGGGCATTATTTAAATCTACGAAAAGTCACTGATCACCATATGGGTCGTTTTTGATTGTTCAAAATAATATAAATAGTGTCTCCAGGATGTGTAATAATTTCAATGATGTCAAGAAAACACGTTTCTCCAAACTTCTTATTAATCTTGAAATTTTTCGGAAACCATTTGTACAGCATTAATCTGCGAGTAGATAAACTGCTCCGAATCATACTTCGAAATTTCTAACTGTTTTTTTCGGTGAGTTGTCAAAGTTTTTACTCTGAACCATTGATAAACAGGTGTTCACTTTCTTTAATAAACAGTCCTTATAACATATGCATCCTTCTTTAAATTCTACGTTTATTATAGAAAAGAATCGTGGCGCCCTCCCGAGTGGCCTTACGGAAGTTGGCTGGAACCTAGGCCATGTTCCTAGTGGTTTGTTTTGAAACGTATTGGAGTAGATCCTACAAAAAAAATCTATCGGTCGCAGTTGAGAGGGATGACAGTCTTTGTTAAAACGTTTATCTTCAGCCGACCCATCTCGTCTATTGATTTCTTGGCATAATGAGCCGAGGCCACGTTCGTTCAAAAGACCCCATCCTCCATCACGTGATACTCCTTGACGAATGAGGCAACGTCCGGCAGAACCTTCGTACTGTAGAGCACCGCAACTCGCTGATCGTCTGCCGCAGAAGAACCATATGCGGGAACCATGACTTGGGTAAGATACCCGGTTCCATGCTAGTCGTTACTGTCCAGCGTCATGAAGGTCTTGTCATTCATTATGACCACGACTTCGCGCTTAGCCGGAAAGATCTTTTTTACCCGCTCCTTCTAGGTCATTGCATGCTGCTAAGACACGGCCGACCTAGACGAAAATGTTTACAGGTACTTCTTTTTTGCCAGTCCATCAAATTCTCAGCCCAAGGCGCGGAACGATGAGCCCACCTTGCCCTCGGTTTACCTCTTCAGCTTCTGCTGCGATTTACGGCCGCGCAGCAATGTCGGGCGGTCAGAACTAGGCTTCCCGACGGGAGAGAATGTTGTAAATACCGGATCGGTTACATCCGCCGAACAAGGAGTGCCTCACGATGTCCAACGATTTTGCTGCGGGGTGAAGAAACTAATCTATCCAACAACGGAAATTTTTGCATTGTTGCTGAATGAACAATTTCACAAAGTTTTGCTCAAATCTACTACTAGTGATACGGACATTTCGGATGGGATTAAATAAGAGTGACAACAATGTTAAAACTGGAACAAATATCACCAGTCAGTTTCATGGGATTCATCCATATTTCAAATAAGCGTCCCCACATTCACTATAGTTGGGATGATTTCAAACAAGCAATAATTAAAATGCTGTACCTTTTAAAGAATAATTTCATATATAATGTTTTATGCGATTGTCACCCCATGGTACTATAGACACTTTATATTGACCGGACAATGCAAAATCATATCAACCCCGAAAAATGCCATAAATTTGAGCAATTGATCTGGTACCACTTGTATATGTACAAACTTGAAGTAAACAGTGCAATAGGCTAAAAAAAAAAGATTCGGTTTCGATGTTGGTAGTTTGTTTTGATTCCGTTTGAAGACATTCATTAAAAATAATAGTGAAAAGTGTCGTGTAAAAAACGAATTATTTGGAGCGAAATTGTGACCATTACCATTTTCAGATTCTAGGAAGCCATAGGATGGGCAGTGTAAATACAAAATACTATAATTTGTTTTCTCCATTACTAATTATAACAAATATATCCAGTTACATTTTAAATACTTACATTTACTGAATATGGAAGTAGAAAATGCCTTATTTGTTCATAATTGGCTTTTGTCAAAACAATACTTGATCACAATACTTACTCCTTTGAAGTGAATCAAAAGTTGACAGTCCGTTTGGCTGCATTTTTTGACAGGTCGTTTGGCTGCATAAGACAATTGTTGTCCGGTCTATATACAGTGTCTATACTTGGTACGATCTCGAACTGCACACAACCGTCATAAATTGTTGCAGCAACTTCATTGTTGGTGACATAAAACAAATATATTACCTTATCCGATTTGTTACTAGCATAATTACTAAAGATACGATTATGACGACAACCTACAAACAATGATTCAGTAAATATAAAATTTGCAGATATGTTCTTCAACGGCCTACTTTCGAATCCAATAATGAATAATTAAGTCGTTCTTAATTCAATTCACACGTAACTCAGAGACAATAAATAACCAGTTTCTAGCAATTCTCCCATCAGCAACTTTTCCTTGAGCAACACAGAACAGGATTTGACTTCTTTATTAGAGAAACTTTCAGCCTGAACACAGAACAATTCATCTTGATTTGAATTATCATGCATCAGTCCTCATCATTGATTGATTTTCTATCCATATGAGGCAGTTATGCGATTAGAGGCAGAGCAGATTGTCAATAGAGCACCTTTGTCTTCTTTTTTATCTTTCTTCCTCAATTCGAATGTCCATGCATACTATAGGACTTTTAATGACACCAAGCCGGCACCGTCCTCATGAACCCTACTTTATTGGAGTGTTCGAGGTATCACTTTAATACAGCTGATATTTGTATACGAAGGTCACCCGAATGAAAGGAAGGGACATGATACTGAACGTGGTGGATCTGACAAACGTTCACGCAGTTCGTGCTCAGTGGCATAAGATTGTAATTTATTCGTTTCGATTTGAAGCCCTTGCTTGTTGTTAACAGCAGGTAGGAGAACTCAACTTTTCTAAAGGGCCATTCGAATTTCCTAATGGATTTATTTTCTCGTTAAGAACTGGGCTATAAATATACATTTATCATGGTGACTTCTTTCATTCAACTTTTTTTTCGAACATTTCCGCGAATGCCTTTACACCAGGCATGTTCGATCCAACGTAAAATTTGATCCAGACAATAGGTCAACGTACATCGGTCAATTTGAAAAGTTGGACAAGAAATTCTTGAATTTTATAAAACGCTCACACAGCGGGGATGCGAAATTAATCGTGATACCTAAGTCGTTTCGTTTTTTCGTTCGTTGCGATGGCAGGTATGTGCATAATTCGAATGATTTGCTCTTCCAGGAAATGTGTGCTCACGCAGCGAGAACTGAGAATAACCATCTTTAATCACGCCTGTTTCTATTTTCCACGTTTGGGAAGCTAAAGGTTCAAGAAGAGTGGTTTAACTAGGCAAATGAAGGACCATTAGTTTCACCAAAATCATACAGTTTTTATTGGAATTTTAAATGGTTACACCGAAAAAATGATGAATTTCAACAGACGCGTACATTTTTCCATCATTCAATTGCAACGCAAACAACGAAACTGATTGCAATCTTTTATACACCGGACCTAATTTAGGCGATATCTGGGTTAAATTTACATGAAATATCCAATGAATTTAAGTCAAACCTATCACTCCACATATGTGAATGAAATAACGCAAACAATTTCATGATTTATTCAACCTGTATATAAACCAAACCTATACTATTTATACAGTTAATGTCAAATTATCTAAATACATCAGAAGTTAAATTCTGTTCGTCAGCGAGTGAAATTGTTCGTGGCCTCTGCTGTACACAGAAGATGTTTCCATTGTAATCGGTCCATGGCTGTACCTCGCCAGCCTCGCTATCTCCGGAGGGTCTTCAGGTCGCCATCTACTTGATCGATCCAACTTGCTCGTTGCGCGCCTCTTCTTCTTGTACCTGTCGGTTCGTTTTCGAGAACCATATTCACAGGGTTGTCGTCCGACATTCTTAGGACATGCCCAGCCCATCTTAGTCGACCGATTTTTGCGAGGTGTACGATGGGAGGTTCTCCCAGCAACTGGTGCAATTCGTGGCTCATTCGCCCACGTCCCGTCTTCTATCTGCACTCCACCGTAGATGGTACGCAGCACCTTCCGTTCAAAGACTCCAAGGGCGCGTTGGTCCTTCACTAGCAGTGCCCTTGTTTCGGGCCGTAGAAAACTACCGGTCTAATTAATGTCTTGTAGATGGTCAAGATCCAACCACACAATGAATTTCAAAAGACGCGTGAAATTTGCCTGGTTCAATTGCAAGCCAAACCAACCGTAAACAACGAAATTGTTTGCAATCTTTCGTACCTCAGAGCTATTCCATGATTTTTTGTCAAATCAAAAGCCCGATTCAAAGTAAATTTGGACGCATCCAACTGATCATAACTCAAGAATTAAGCAACATACACGGTTGATCAAAACGTCAAACAAAAGGATATTTGTTCAGCTTTCAAACGATATATAACAAGTTATTACATTTTACCGTTCTACTTGTGATCGATGCTCTCATGATCTGCACAGTCGCTATTGACACTTATTCCACTTTAAACGCATTTGTTGTGCATTTGTCACTTCTTTACCGTATCCTTGAAGTTTTCGGTTGACAATTGCCCAATATTTTTCGATCGGTCTGAACTCAGGGCAATTCGAAGGAATCTCTTTGGCGACGAAATTAACATTGTTTGCAGCATACCATTCTAGTACCTCCTTAGAGTAGTGGCAGCTGGCTAGATCCGTCCAAAACATAAAGTTGGTCTTGTGTTGCCGAATGAAGGGTAAACTCCGGTTTTTCAGACACTATATAATGTAAACCTTGGACGTTATTGTGTGAGATGTGACGAAAACCTTGGTTTTAAGGCCACAACTGCAGATTCCTTGCACAATTAGTTTTTTTACAGAAATCTGTCAAGTTTTACCGAATTCTCAACAGCTGAACGTTCGGTAATCCGATTTTACGGAATTCGGTGAAATTTTACAGATATCTGTAAAAAAATTACCGGATTTCGGTAAAATTTTACCGAAATCCGTAAAATCGGATTACCGAACGTTCAGCTGTTGAGAATTCAGTATAACTTTACAGATTTCGGTAAAATAATCTGAGTGTGTGCTAAATCATTAGTTTCCGAGCAAACTTATCAGCAAAAATAAATTTATACCTGGAAGGGACATCCCCACGACCAGTAGCCAGGTAAAATGTTTGTCTGTTTATAATCCATTTTAACATATGTTTAGTCATCCATTAAAATACAACCATCAAATTTCGTCAAAACTCGTTCGTATAGTAATCGTGCGCGCTTTTTGGGCCACTAAATTTTGTTTCAGGGAGCGATTTGAATGTTTACTGGCACAAAAAGACTTATATCCTTCGCTTGAAAGGATGTTACGCACGGAGGAAAATTTGGAATCGTATGTCTTTGCCAAATCACGTATGGAGACACCTGGGTTGCCTTTCATGTACCTTAAGACCTTTCTTCTCAGCTCTTTGTCCCTAGTGTCACTTTTATGATAGATGCGCTATGCTCCACGCGCACTCAGGGTATCCTTGTAACGTTTGATTACAAGACACACCGTTGAATTTGGGAATTTTAACATTTTTGCTATTTTTGAGGCAGACCACGAAGGATTCTCGAGATGTTTGTGAACAATTAATTTTCTTTTCTCAAGTTCTATGATCCGTAATTTCAAGATGCGTCGATCAATCAAGAAATATTTTCAACAATTTCTTCGTCAATGAAACATCAACAAATGCCTGTCAAACGTTTTTTGTTCCAATCACCAGGGACGCTGTGGTGTATTAAACCGTGCGTCTAAATTTACTTTGAATCGAGCCTGAACATTCTATATATGTGCATTAGATTGTAGTGTATAACCCTCTTTATGATCAGCTACTGTAATTATGCAAAGCACGATATTGTTGATATTAATAGAAATAAATAAACGATGTGAGCTAGGACATGCTTTCTTATAGTGTTGGCAGCCAACCGAGGAACAACTGTATTTTATTCCTTGCCGTAAGACTCACAAAAAACTGTAGAGAATTGTTTGAAGACTTAAAATATAAAACATTAGATAACACCAAAAAGTGTAAGTTTCTTTAAAACTGTGCATATTTGTTTTGGAATTGGCCACTTGCAGTATGTATTATAAACATTCGGCACTGATTTTTTGATGATATCATCAATGGAAGATAAACATACCACCAACATTAACCCATTTGATGCATATATTAGTTCAATATGTTAGATTGAGCAGCCCTCAACTGAGTGCTGTTCTATTGGAACATTCGATCGCGATTAGTAAGTAAGTATAATAGCAAGTTTTATCTCACACTTTTTAGAAATCATGGCCCTGCAAAGGTTTGAATGTTGATATGACCTAGGCAACGGCTGTGTTGGCTGTGATGATTGTGTTGATATGATCAACAAGCGACCAATTATACTTATCGTGTTATAAATTGTTGAGAGTCTGTTTGGGAATTCAAAGTCAATAAATAATGATAATTGTGATAATTGAATTGCCAATCGCGAAAATTCCCAACTGATTGAAGCAAACATCTTGAATATCTATCAAAAAATGATTAGGCTAATAGTGTTCAGTAATTCATTTTTCCGTGACGGACACTATTTTTTAAATTTCTATTAGGAAAGCTACTGTCACCATATGTTATCAATGTTATATGCCGGCCATTTGATTTTCCGTACCGAGCTTCCGTTTATTTACATGGTTAAAGGTAGGCGATGAATGAAGGGAAAACTAAATCTATTACTTAGCACCGCTGTGCGCCAACTGACGAGATTATGCAACGGTTAGATGAGATCAAGAGAAACTCCAATCAAGCACACTCTTTGGCTGGGAAAATCGTATTGGTCGTCCCAAAAGTCATGTATGTAAGCACATCATTTCACTCCTCACTGTTGCACCTTACTGACGGGCTCCGGTTTTTAGGCAAAATTCAGAGAAACTACTAGCACTTGTTTGTGATACCCGCATTTTGGGTATAATCAAATGATAATCCATATCGTGAACATAGAGTGGTAGTATGCATCCCAATTTCAGGGAGAAAAACTTGAGTTATCATCTAACAGCCTCTCTAGTAGTTTACGAAAATTTGAACGTGAGCACATAATGAGCATATGTTTTTGTCTTTTTATAGACCTGAATTCATTTTAAGTTTACTTTGGTAGTTGATAAACATGGTGCTACAAGCTTAACGATGGAATGTGAACCTGAAAGTTCGATTGTTTACTTAAAAACTAAGTTGCACAGAATTCCATTCACGATCCCTCGTTCAGCTGATAAATGTTAATCTTTTACCAAAAAATGTGGTTGCTTGGGTAACTCAAAAAGCAGCAGTTCGAAGTTAAAAAATTATCAATTTTGGTAATAATTTTAAAGTCAGCAGTACAGTCACAGAGAACAGACATCCACGCTGGAGTGCCTTCCGAGTGTAAATTTCTGTAACTGCTATTTTTAAATTACCGCTCTTTTCCGTTAGTGTTGGTGGATCGTATGTTGACGACGCCACTTGCGTGCCTCTAGATTTGATACTCTGTCCATGGAAACAAATCCGTTTCTGTTTTACAGAATTACAGATACAAGTCATGAATTTTAGAAGCGTTGTGTAGCCTTTATTCTTAAGTTGTATAATCAGCTTCATTATTCAAGAATCTATTCAAGAATAACAATAGCGTAGTTAGTACAACTTCCATGTACTATTATAGCTCTTCACTAAACACTAGGTTCGAATCCTGACAGTAGATTTTTTTTTGTTTACATTTAGGATCGATAAAGTGGATTTGCCAGATTCTAATCTAATCTAATCTCACACTAACGCAGCCAATTCTTGAAGGCATCCTGGAAAATGATGGTTTCTTGAATACATCATTTTTCTTGTCATCGGCCAAGCCAACTCCGCAGAGAGGATTCCAAGAAATAGAGCGATTCCAGAAAGATCTAAAATCGCTCTACTACTTTGAATCAAGGGAAGGAAGAAAGCGTGGACCTCCCGTACCAAACGCTTCCATGTAGAGTTAAACAGTGTGATAATTTGTACTTTATCGTTGGGAGCATAGATGCTAGAAAGATTAGTTTATGCTCCTTTTGCCTGTGGGTGAACTTTTGGCATTTGAACCAAAAGCATGGCAGTAATTGCCAAGGTTATAGCGCCTTATCTCGCTCAATGGGGGCTAAGTTTATGTCGAAGGATAAATGCGAAGCTGAAAATAGCATAAAAAATATTGTGAAGGGATGTTGTAATATAAAATAAGGATAACATGTGTACTGTCTGCATGTCTTTCGATTGTGGTTCTGCTGCAATTGTAGATGGACTTGCATTATCATTGCCATGAAGAAAAAAAATAAAAAATTTCATACAATACCCGGAAATTCCATGGATGATTCAAAACTATATACCGTATAGACAATACTTACATTTTTCGTGGTAGGGTAAGATTTCAGCATGCTATCTTGCCGGGGTCTCAATCCGATTTAACGGATTTCGGTAAAATTTTATCGAAATCCGGTAATATTTTTACTGATAATTGAAAAATTTCACCGAGATCCGTTAAATTGGATTACCGAACGTTCAGCTGTTGAGAATTCGGTAAAACGTTACAGATTTCTGTAAAAAAAATCTAAGAGTGCAGTGAGTAATGAAGCGTATGAGGCGAAGAAGATTAGTGACTCAGATTGCGATAGCTACCGTGGACAAATAAGTTCTGCTAAACTCAGGCATTCAAATTTATGACATCTTAGATAGTACCAATCAACAACGTCATCAGCCCTACATTATTTACTACTATGGGAGATAAGCAGTCTGTTCTGCCTGACACATGCTTGGTTAGAATCTTCATTCTTATCTTATCGCTTTGCGCTACATGTGGAACTTTTTCTCGGGAAGGTAAGCGGGAGAGAGGAGAATAGAGGAGACTAGGGTCAATTAGTTACTAGGCGGGAACATGTCTGATTTACAATCAATCACTTCGAATTGTATTTATAAAGCGAAAAAGAATATACATATATTTTGTATGGAAAATCCGATTCGAACAATGATTATATGAACGAGAAAACCGGTGAAAGTATTTTACAGGATAGTTTAAAAGAGAGGAATTTTGTGCCGTTTGAAACGAAATTGAGGTGTATGTACTAAGGGAAGGTCCATTAATTATGTCACGCAGTAGGGGGGAGGGGGTTAAACGTGAAGATCCATACAAAAAAAAATGAAGGTCCATACAAGGGTATAAAAAGTCATTTTTTGCGTGACGGAATTGATGGACGTTCCCTTATTAATCAATAAAAGTTTGCATGAATATTTTTAAATTGTTCTAATAGTGAAGACATTCAATGTCAAAAAACGTAAGAAGCAGTTTCTACTGTAAATATGTGGACGAAAATTATGCCAGTCCGAGCTCACACTAGAATGGGGAACAGTTTTATTCAGCCATCAAACCTAATTCAGTAAATTAACGATTTCATATGAATATTTTTCACTGCGTAAAATGCTTCAGATTGTTATTGGAAAACTACGAAAATGTTAATAACCACTGTACTTGATCACTTTTTGCAAAATTCAAAATAACGTGAGCAAATTTCCTTAAATTCCACAATAAAAAGCTTATCCTTTTACAGATAGGCCTATTTTGTCTGCGGCTTAAAACTTCTTCAGTGTCGAGTGCTTTTAGAAGTTTTCTTTCGGTTTTCTTGATCAACAGGACACCATCATGTACTATGTCACTTCGGATAGAAGTTTACTATACTTCTCGTCGGTGAAAATTGCCGACTGCAAGATACAGGGTGAATATTATCCGTACAACAAAATGGTATTAAAAATATCTTTTATTGTTGGCTTAAAAAATCAATATGTATTGTTTGTTATAACAACATGTTAGCCAATTACAAGTTTTATTTGTTCTTTTCAAAATGGCCGCCTCGTGCTGAGATGCATGCCTCCAAACGTTTCTAAAGTTATCCGCGATGGCCGGGAGTTCTTCGACAGATATTTGTTTCCAAACCTTTAAAAGAGACGATTTTAGATGTTCTAGGGATTTATGCGGTGGTCTATAGGATCTTGACTCCAAGATGGACCATATCGAATAACCTCCATCGTATTCAAATCCGGTGAGTAGAAGGCCATTCATCTTTCGTTAAAAAGCTTGGGAAAATGCGTTCGCAAAGGCTGGTAGTATTTTTTGCTCCATGAGCCGGCTGTGATGCCCAAGAAGCTACTGTGTCAGTTAGTAGCTTCTGATGTTCCCGATATACCGCTTGATTCACATTCACCCCCTTGTCGATGAAGATCAAATAGGTTATAAGTTATTCCAGCACAAACCATGACAGAAGCGGGATGACGACTCCTTGAAATACTTCCACGATTTTTGTAAGCAGCGGGAAGCAACTGCCGATCATATTGGTGGTTGTGATGCTGCTCAAATTGTGATAACTTTTTCATCGGCAAACAGCATTGACCGATAGCGGCCCTCGGAGAAGCGATTCAGGAGAACCTTAGCTTTTCTCAACTGGTTTGCTTCCATGGTGTCATTCAAGTAGTGATTCTTGCGCAGTTTATATGACTGAAGCTACAAATCGTCGTAAACTATGGCTCCAACGGAAGATTTTGAAATTTTCAGTAATTTCACCAACTTTCGGATGCAAATCGAACAATTTCGCTTGATTTTTCCGCCGGCTAATCTCGCGCATTTGTTTAATCCGAACGGTGCACTTTTTTCCTCTCCAATGGGTCAAGATGTTAAAAAATGTAGGTATGGTTAGTTTAATCCGCTTGATTGTGTTGAGGCATGCCGACAAGATCTGTACGGATAATTTGCAGGCACCCTGTATGTGGGACGATTTTGGTAATCTAGTAGTTACGGACGGCGTTTCTTATCCTTGAGGATTCAGTGGCCAGAAACTTCATCATAGTAGCAGGATTAGTTCTAGAAAGCAATGCAGCCTCGTACCCTGTGTTTATACTAGCAGAGAAAAAATCAGGATATAAGAGGGTCACAAAATTCACAAAAGGAGACGGGCTCGGTTATAAAATCAAACACTAGCAGTATTAAATTTGGAATGAAACTTAATGGAATGAAAAGATGAAGACAATTTTCAAACATTTGCTACAAATTCGGGAAACTCAAATTTTCTACCTGTTCATATTTAGATTTGTATGAAAGCAATTTAGTCATTCTTAAGCAAACAATTGATCTTCACCTACTAAATGCACGTAATTCAAAGTTTATTGCAAACAAAGTCAATATTTCCGATCGAATGGCGTATGATTGAAATAATTATGTTTAGTCACACGTGAGTTATTAGCGTTCGAAAATCTGGCGAAGGTGGATTTGATGATTTTTTAAAAAGAGAATTCAATCAAAGATGCATAAGAGTACAATCATTTATATAAAACGTATTACATGCATACCTCGATCTAAAGCAACTTTGAATACTGGTGAGTGTGAGCTTTCTAGTGGAATGCCTGTAACTAGAAAATGAGAAGAAAGGTCAGTAAGTTCCATTTAATTTCAACTGCCTTTATTGCTTATATTGACAGTTACGCGCATTTCGACTACAATGTGCAGACTTTTTCAATGTCGTGTACTAATACTAGATTGGTATTAGTACACGACACTGAAGAAATCCCATCTTAAAAGCTCAAACTCTCCAGGTACTTTCACCAGTTTACAGAGTTGCCAAAACGCTTAAAATTTAACTAGAAATGAGAAGAAAAATTAGTATTTTCCATTTAACTACCTTTGCTTATCTTGACAGATACGCGTATTTCGTCTACAATGTGCAGACTTCTTCAGTGTCTCGTATGTATAACTTGACGCCTAAAATTTGTTCTACATGGTTATATTTACCATAAAATGTGGAATAAATTAAAGCTTTCAATTTTTTTACAAAATCAGAGCTGCATAGGAAAAAGGTTATTACGCTAATGTTATAAGAATTTCACTGTTATTAAAGAAAAATATAAAAATTGGGAGTTAGGGCTGACGAAAAAGACCTATTAATGTGCACAGATGTTAATATACACAACCACGTCAGTTTGTGGATAATATAATCTCTTAGTTCAGCCCTTGCACAGAACTGGTCGTCGAGCCGTGCCGTAAGGGCTCAGTAGGGATTCTCTGTCCAAACCCAAGGCTAAGAATCAGTTCCATTGTGGTTAAATCACTTTAACTATATTTTCTACTGTAATAATCTACACATTTTTTCAGCGTTTCACTATGGAGAAACTGGTTGGCGTAGCCTGGGCAATGTTGTCAACTTGTCAACAGGGAAGTGAGTGGCTGCGACTGAAGATCGTGTTCAAGCGGGTTTTGAGTAAAATAAAGAGGACCCTTTATCAGAACCTGTTTCCCATATATCGGTAAATTGGTGGTGTCTCCAGTGTCTGTGAGCCGTGGCCAATTATGTTACCGAGATATAAAATTAAATTAATTTCCCAGTCAAAGCTTCTTGGCGAAATTAAGTCGGATAATATTTCACGAAGTTAAAGCACTACAAATTTGATCGAAAGTTTGCCTGTCCCAATCATTTTGTCTAGCCCCTGTATAAACAATAACAAAGGGTAACTGGAGGATACAGGGTACCAGACGAAGTGCAGGCTGGATGGGGGATTCGTGGTTAGTTTTGGATGACAATTATGCCTTCCTAGATTAAAATCGTCAGATCGATATCAGCGAATGTCTAATTATCTTCCGACAGTCTCCAGTGAGTTTGCTAACCCTATTTTTAACAAACCACCAGACGGTAATCCTACCTGTAATAGTAGCGTTTCGTTGGAAGGAGATTCTCTATCCTTCCCGTGGGTTTCGAGTAAGTGCTTTTGTTTACGGGTTCACGCCCCCGTTTTTGGTCCTTAATACAACGGAATAGTCAAGGATTACAGGAATGTACAGTTTGATCTTATAACTGTATGCCATGGAAAGTCCTGCACTGTTGGTGGCTTCCTATTACATTACGTCATAATATAATCTCCAACTGGCATGGAAAGCATTGGCCAAATCAGCAATTACATCATATATATATATATATATATATATATATATATATATATATATATATATATATATATATGATATATATATATATATATATATATATATATATATATATATATATATATATATATATATATATATATATATATATATATATATATATGATACTATATATATATATATGATATATAGTATCATATATACTATACATACTAAAGAATGGATTTCTGTCTATCTGAACCTTATAGACTCGGAGACTACTGAACCGATCGGCGTGAAAATTTGTAAGCAGGGGTTTTTGGAACTGAGAAAGGTTCTTATAATAGTTCGAGACCCCTCCCATCTCTGTGGTCTCTCTCATACAAATGAAACACCAATTTTTGCATAACTCGAGAACCAATCAATGAATCCTAGAGCGTTTGAGCTGTTTAGTGGAATACTTTACTAGTTTAGTTACTAGAAATTAGAAGAAAAATTAGTATTTTTCATTTAATTCTAACTACCTTTGCTTATCATGACAGATACGCGTATTTCGTCTACAATGTGCAGACTTCTTCAATGTCTCGTACTAATAACTCAAAACAAATTTCTGCATAACTTGAGAATTTATCAGGCAAATGGAGTCAAATTTAGCATGTAGAGGTTTTTGAAGGAGAGAAATGTTTTTTATGGCGATTTGAGACCTCTTCGTCCTCTGGAAGGGAGGGGAGTTTTCAACCAAACCTGAGAACTATCCCTACCGCTACTCAAATTTGAATGCAGGGGTTTTTGGGGCCGAGAAAGGATCCTATTGATAGTTCAAGATCCCTTCTCCTTCTGGAAGGGAGGGTTCTCAAACAAATAAAACGCAAATTTCAGCATAACTCGAAAATTAATCAAACAAATGGGACCAAATTTGGCATGTGGGGGTTTTTGGAGACAATAATTGTTCTATGATGGTTCTAGACACCTCTCCTATCAGGAATCGATGCCTCTCATACAAATGAAACAGAAAATTATTTTTTGCGTAACTGGCAATCAAGCAAATGGAGCAAATTTGGCATGTGTAGGTTTTAGATGGCAAGAAATGTTTCTACGGTGGTTTGAAACCCTTAAACTCTTTGAAATTGCGGGCTCTCATACATATAAAACGCAAAGCTAAACCACACATGAAAATTATCCCTTCTTTTATGAAAATGTGTATGCAGAGGTTTTTTTGCATCGGACAAGATTTTCATGCTGGTTCGAGACTCCTCCCCCGTCTAAAAGGGGGGTTCCCATACAAATAAAACACAAATTTCTGCATAATCCGAGAACTAATCACGAAAATGGATGGCATGTGGGGATTTTTGGAGGCAGATTTTTTTTCTTATGTGGTTCGATACCCTTCTACTCTGGAGGGGGGGAGAAGGACGGCTCTCTCAAACAAATAAAAACGAGAAATTTGAACCAATAATGAGAATTTACCATGCAACACAAACACAAAATATGTATATCTCGGGTACGCAGCATGTTTTGATATAAGTTTGAACCCCTTATTAGTCAAGAATGGGGGATGCTTGAGTGACTTTCAGTGCTACACTATGCTCAAGAAGTTAATCTATGTCAATGAAATGCATCTATACATAAATTACCGAATCCAAGCGTTAAATTAAAAACACAAAACTTCGTTTTTGTTGCAGAAATTACAAACATTAGCAAACGAAAATATTTTAACGAATTTTATTCCGAAAAAAAACAATATTATAATGCGGCAGTTCTATTAAAATTTCATTCAGTTAGTTGTATGCGTAGCAAGGCTTGCACCGGGTTTAGCTAGTTACAAATAAAATTTTCTGTTTGATTTCCTTGTTTGCATTCTGTTTGCATTCCAAATAGCAAAGGATTATTCGTTGTCGTGTCTCCTTCCTGGTTATTAAAAGTCATAAGCCTGACGGTAATTTCCATGTTCGATTCCTTCCGTTCATCGGAGGATAATACTCTCAGGCCGTTGTATGTAACCGTCATTGAGTCTTCATGTTTCAATCGAAATGACCTAGTCACGATTGCCAAGGAAAGAAAACATCACAGGCTTGGCTGATAAAAATCATTTTGAATGCATAATCTCACATCTCACAAAAAAAGTCCAATCTTCAGAAATGCACTGGGCTCAAAGGTCATACGGTCGTTATTTTCGGTGATAAATTTTATCTCAAACACTCTGGAAATTATTCATTTCTAGGATTTTTTTTCAAAAGGGCGAATCTAACAATGAGAGGCTCTCTCCTCTCTCGCTCTCTTTCATTTATCACAGCGCCATTATAAATCTTTTGAGGGATTCTCTAGTACAGATAGAAACACAACAGTGCTGGCTACCATACTCTACAAATAGTTGAATGGAAAACGTAACGCTGAATGGAATATGAATAAAAGAGAAAGTAATCAAAGAGAGTCTCTCAATTGCAGATTCGCCCTAATGAAAAAAAAACCCTAGATTTGATTAGGTCACATCTTTTTCATAAACACGCTTCAAAGAATCACATCACTTCACGCATCACGTTAAACACTTACGATCAACTCCAAACGACGTCGAAACATTCGCATCCAACCCAACTCTCCCTTACGCGACCGATTTCATCCCAACCTGCCTATCTGAATTTTGATAATGCATCTACATAATGTACATACACAACACAACACAACAATTGCGACCCGTGGATGATGAGGGTGGTGTGCTATATGGTGTCGTTTCATCAACTAATCTTTGTACTTTTATGTTTCTGTTTCCTCCCTTCCCATCCAACAGATCTTCCACAGATGAGAAGAGTTTTACCGATTTATTCACCGATTGGAGCTCGTCGCGTGCGGAGGGCTGTGAGTGGAGCGATCGATTTGCGCAAAACGGCTTACCATCATCGTCGGCGGTCTCCGGTTTCCTGCTTAGTCCCCCTGAGAAGTGAGTGTGTATAAATGTGATATGATGAAGTGATGGTGATTTAAATCCCATAAAGTGCAAAATATTGGTCCCAAGAATGATGTTGATGGTGGTGATGATGATACACGTGTTGCTGTGGTGAAAGTGAAAACACATGTCTCTAGTGAAGCGTGTCGAGTGGAAGAAGTAGAAGCGTAGAAATTGAAGCAAATTTCAAAGTGATCACAGTGAGGCATAGTTCAGCAAACGAAGAAAATGCCTATGAAGGAATGGATTTACCGGCTGCAACCGGTGCAGCTGTACGTCGTTTTGGTGCTGTCGATTTTGTACTTTTCGGTGCAACTGTTCCTGAGTCACATCTCTCATGCGTTGGTGCTGCTGGTCGATTCCTATCACATGTTGTGTAACATAATCGCTCTGACCGGGTGCATCCTGACGATCAAGGTGAGTTTGCGGTTTCGAGGATAAGATGATTGGTTGAAGTCGGTAGATTGGCTGCTATCCTTGAGTTTAAGTTAGCTATCAGCGAGCCATGATGAGTCGTTAATATAGTTAGATTGCTAGGTGAAATGCGACAATGAATAATTTACCGATGTGCTGCCGGTAGTCGAGCTAGGTTGAAATGTATGAGCTTGGTGAATTTCAATCTGAGAATGTATGAAGATATTTTCTTTCTCTGAAACTCGTGAACTGGGAGTAACGGGATAGTTTTCGATGATGATGGTCGTGGTTTTCTGATTAAGTTTTATGTTACATAGAATTTTATAAATAAGTGACTTACTGAAAAATTTGCTTTGCTACCATGGAGGGGGTTGCCAACTGCAAGAAAAAGTTGGAACTAAGAGTTTTGGAAACGATCATTTAAAAATATCTTAAGTCTCGTTACAGAAGACTAGTGGAAAACCGGCAAGTAAAAACCCTTTGCGGAGTGACACTAAAGCGTCATAATTGTTTGACCTACTTTTTCCGCTTTCAGTCACGTTCAGACAATCTGCCTGGTGCCAATATAAGGTGTGGCCCAGTTAGAATTGAAACATAGACTATTGCGCATATTCCGGATATACATTAACAAAATAGATTTAACTAAAATATTTGACTTTATGTGAACTTTAGGAAGAAAATACAAAAAAAAAAATACTCATCTCGATTTCGAAGAAATTTGCGGAATTTTCCCGGAATACGTTTCAATAACCGGCGCACATTATTCTCATCCATCGTTTTGGCAATCTTATTCCACTTGGTTCTCAATTTATTGATGCTTTTGACGACACTGCCATTTACCTTCGGCTTCCTCTTCATAATAGCCCAGAATCTCTCTATCGGTCTGAGCTGGGGACATTTTGGTGGGTTGAGTTCTTTCGGTATGAACTGAATCCCGGTGGTTTCATACTGTAGCACTGTTACTGTAATGCCAGATCTGCCTTAAACATGACAGGACCTTGTGGGATCTGATGAATGGAAATATTCGCATTTGGAGACATTCCGTTCTGTACAGCCCTGAATTAATTGTCTTATCAGTGATGAAAACCTTAGTCTTCCTATCGCAGCTACAGATGCCTTGCCAAATCATGTATTTATGTGCAAATTTATCTGCAAACACAAACTTGAATTTGGCAGAAACATTACCCCGAGCAGTAGCCAAGTAAAATTTGTGTCCCAGTCGCTGTTTGAAATCGACCTTTCATCATCCATGAGGAGACTGCCATTGAATGTTGTCAATACCTGATCATACAGTTTTCTGCCACGGATTTTGGCCACATTGTTCTGCTTTTGATCCCTATTGGGTTGTCTACAGGCACGGTATGACTTGAAGCCTTCCCGGAGACGAATCCGTTGCACGGTACTGCGTGCGGCGAGAAACTTTTTGGTCAAATCGCGGTCTGATATGTTGGGGTTTGCCTTAATGTTTTTGATGACTTTGTTCCGCATTTGACGGTTGACAGTACCCGCCCAACGCTTGCTTTGAGGCTTGCGATCCGTCGACAATGTTTCTCTGTACTTTTTCAAAACATGGTATTTCGGAGAAAACCCAACACTTTAGCAAGTTTTGGCCAAGAGCACGAAGGGTTTTCCAAATGATTGCGCACATTATTTTTCTTTTTTTCTTCATCCATTTTGTAAATCTCTGAAACACGTTCGAACTGCATCGCGAAAAAAAACTTCTGATGTTGTTATTGTTATAGGGAACACAGGGATGTCATAGTTTACACATCCGACCACTAGGGTCGCTGTAAGAATAAAAAATGTTTGTTCCAATATTAAATGGGCCATACCTTAGATAAGACTTCATCATCATACCACCCCATACCATAACTGATCCGCCGCTTTGTTTCACAGTTCCACGCATATTCTTTCTTTCGATACCGGCACCATCACTTCTCCAAACTCTAACAAGCCCATCAGAAGCTCTGTCGTAAACTTACTTTTATCCGTCCATAGTACCTTTTTCCAAAACGACATCGGCTCTTTTACGTGCTTCCTGGCGTAGACCAAACGCTTCAGTCTGTTCTGTTCACTAATGAATGGCTTTTCCCTAGGCGTACGACTCTTGATTCCTGTTTCCTTCAAAGCTTTGCAGATAGTGAACCGACTTACAGGTTTTCCGACGATCGGTTTGGCTCTAGATCGACCACTGATGAACGGATCTATTTTGACTGCTTGTTCCAAATTCCGTTCGTTTTGCTGTGAAAAAGCCGGTGAGCGCCTACCAGTGATGTCCATATCCTCAGTGTGGTAGAGAGAGATTTTATTTTTTCCACACACTCTTCCTACCTTAACGAGAGCTCTTCTCTCTTGTTTATATTTACCCCCGTGTTTGCATACGGGTAGCGCATGTGAGTGGAGAAAAATGGTTTTTATTCACACTATCTATCGCTTTAGAGTGAGAAGAAGAGCTCTCAAATTCACATAAGCGAATGCAGATAAATTCCCTGACGCGTGCGCCCTAGGGCGTGGGCTCTTCTGCTAATATACAGCAGTGATCGCAAATTCACTTTGACGCTACATAACAAAGGAAGAAAGAAGAATGTTTCATTTTCTACAATTCCGACGACTTTTTCACTTTCAATCGCATCAGCGAATCACAGAAAGATCACTGGCGCGTCCTCGCAGTGATCGATCGCAGGCGAGAGTACGTGGGCGAAGACAGCTGAGAGCACGTGAGAGCGATCGTTAAAAAGTGAGAGCAACTCCAAGCAATCTCATCACAGGCGCACACTCTCACTCTGTCTATTTATCACGGAATAAAAGAGCACCTTGGTTTATCTGCAGTGCGTTATGGTTGTATCCTCTGCGAAGGCACAAATCTCACGCATCAGCGTTCCATTAGTGCGAAATGCCACCTATGGCGCCTTCATCTGCGACGATTATCAATACGCCGGTTTCACCGCGTTTTTGAAGTAAAATAACATAACTTCGATGAGGTACCGATGTTTCCTTCCTGTCGGCCATTGTGAACTTTCAACTTCTGGCAAAATTGCAAATAAGCGTTCTGCAGTAGTACTAGTTAAATCAAAATTCGCGTCTGCATTTAATCATACAGTCAAACTGGTTTGATTATTATTATCGTTTGTTTTTGTTATAATTTTAATGGGCAATATCAATTGACAATTTCAAGATATTGTCCAAAAAAATTTAAAAAAAATTACATATGCCTGTTAATTAAGGGGGGTTAGACTGACCAAAAATTCAAAATTTTTTTGCGTAAAAAGTTTGTAAATTTACCGTAGAATACGCTCCTGAAACATTTTTTTTTGAAATTCGAACTCCAAGTGTTTCTTTTCATCATTTTTTGAAGACGCCGTTTTCGTGCGCAGCAGGTATTTTTCGATAATTACAACTTTCAACGAGTTTTTCTCAAAACTGCATTTTTGGAGTTTATGCCGGTGATAACTCAAAAACTAATTATTCGATTAAGCTGAAACTTATAGGATTTCTTTATTATAGTACTACCTTCTATATGAGTTAAAAATTCTTGTAATATTTTATTAATAAATATGGAAAATGTGATAAAATGGCGGAAAATTTTTTTTTTTTCTAAAAAGTTACGCTAAAAGTGAAGTTTTTTTAACTTCTTGTTTTTAATACATCTACTAACTGTAAATGTAATTAATGTAATTTTTTGGATTAGCAGGTTTCAGATCGAAATGGCGAGCCGGCACAAGCAATATACAACGACTCTTTCAACGCACTCTAACGGCCGCCATTTTGTTGAAAAAAATTTGAAAAAAATATTTTTTTGGATGCACTTATAATTGTAAAAGAGTTTCAATTAATTTGAGTAAAAACTTCCCCTTGAAATTTTTTTTCAAAAATGAGTTTTTTTCTCGTTCTAACTGTATATCCCCCCTTAATCGTGAAAATATGGCAACTTTTAATCGTTAAAATTAATTTATCGAACGAAAACCAATATGGAAAAGCAATAATATGGAAGCAAAAACTAATAATACAAGTTTAACGAGCGAATCCACGAAGCTATCAGATGCGTCCGACAAATTTTGTTCCACAGTGTATATGGAATAACAAAGTATCCATGGAACATGTAGATGCACTACCATAGATAGTAATATTTATATCGATGTCTCAAAATGTCCTCCTCTGGCTACTACGAACGCTTTCAATTGCTTGGGGAAATCACTGGCCATGGACGTTAGTTCCTCCATAGATATAGGCTGGCTTTTAAATGATCCAAAAACATATGTGGCATATTACAGGTTATGGACTCAAGAATAGACCAGACGGAGTCATCCATTGGAATCAGATCAGGAGAGTTTGAAGGCCAGAGATTCAGCGTCCGTTTTGCTCCATGTGATGATGCCTTGTTGAAACGTCCATTTGTCATTCAATTGTTATGTAGTTTGCTGACTTGTATTCGAAGATTTTCTAGTACTCGCAGTCATTGGGTCTTTGGTGGTCATGTATAAATAGAGAATATTCAATTGCACCAGGAACTGAACCAAAATTATACGGGCTATGTTCGTACCGTGCATACTCTATGGATCGGAGCTATGGAGCAGGGGTGGTGTTGGTAGACAGGAAAAACTTACATCGATGGTTCGGGTTGCGCACTCGAATTGCGTGACCTTGTCCAAGGTCGTTGGGCGAAAGGTGTATGGCTCCTGATTCCAAGTACGGCCGGAGGTTTGGGGTTCCGTGTTCCTTCCTCAATTACATTAAAAACACTCGCGGTTGGATTGAAACATGCGGGCAATAATCACTACATTTATTTATTCTAAAACTAACACAAATTGTTCTAAATATTAACACATTCGACCTGTCGATATGCTACTAGTGATCCTGGTCCAGCGATGGTCATCAGATAGCCATGAGCATCACATGCGATGTTATTCGATCGGCTTCGTGTTTCGCGAGATTTTCCGATGCTGATCCTCGCAAACTGAAGGCAAACTCACCACTGCAGACGCTTATGGGTGACTACGTTGAGGCTCTGAGCAGATAGATTGGGCAGCAAAGATACTTCTGCATTTAATCTCTCGCTCAAGATACTCGTCCGCGGACGATCCAGACCATTGTGTTACAATGATAACAATGGTGTTGTTGATGGTTTAGCTCTGCGGGATCCATAGTTCCATACTGACTGAGGGTGCTGTTAGGGTGACTGGGGGTGTTATCAGACAAGTGAAATATCCCTGCTTAAAATCCTAGAACCTCAATACAATGAGGCCTATATGATTTGTAGCGGACCCTTTCGGACCTCACCTATAGCTTCCCTATTGGTGGAATGTAGTAAGGTCCCCTTGGCAAATGTTGTAACCGAAGACATGGCTATCGCAGCCATGAGGATCCCACTCTCGATTACAGATCTACCGTCTGTAGAGCACACGAATGGTGGCGAGACTTAACGGGAGGAGAGATTCCCACGTTGTGTCAGCTCCCTAGGCTGTGGCAACGGGCATGAGACTCTACGTGCTCCAAAATGGATTGAGGTAGCGAAAGCGGCCTATGGAGAAATTGCCTCCATATATGAAGGCCTAAACTGGCTGTTTACGGACGGCTCGTTAATAGAGGAAGAGGTTGGTTACGGGGTATCTGGGAGGGCCGTAAGCCGTTGCGGTTGGTTACCCGGCATCTGCGGTATCTTCTCAGCTGAGGCCTACGCGTTCGGCATGCAAGCTGTCAAATGGGACTCAGACTGTTGTGTTCTCCGACTCTGTGGGACATTCGTGGCTGTTGAAGGTTCAAAAGTTTGCTAACGTAACTTCTGTCTGGGTATGTGGACACGCAGGTATACCTGGTAATGAGGCGGCTGATAAGCTAGCAAATCAGGGTCATCATGCTCAGCTGGGGGACCTGCCTGTTCCATACAGCGACGCTACCCACTACTGGGTGAAGCAGATCTCCCGATGCGCGTGGGAGGAATCATGGTATAACAACCAAGAAGCGTTCGTACGTCGCATCAATAATTCTACGCAAAAGTGGAAAGATATGCCCTACCCTCGAGATCAGAAGATTCTGACTCGGATGAGGATAGAACATACTCGACTTACTCACGGGCCTCGAATTAACGGTAGTAAGGTCTACTGCCAAGGAAGCGGAGCGGAATTAAATGTCAATCATCTATTAGTGAAGTGCCCTGCTAGGGCACAATTGAGGTTGAAACGGGAGTTATAGGCACAATACGTGAAGTATTGTGTAACAACCGAACTATCTGTACTGAAGTACCTAAGGGCGCTGGACTTATGTGATAAAGTATAAGCCAGCGAATAGGTGGCACTTTTAAAAAAACCTAATGACTACTGACCACAGTCAAAGACCTCCAAGCGGCCTGTAAAGAGGAACAATGATGCTATATAGAACGTCTTGTAGGTTTCGAAGAGGCATAAGAGGGAAAAAGCGGAAATAAGGAATTAGAGGGAATGGGGGCATGCTATTGCGCTGAGGTTCTTGCGGTCCTTATGCCGTCTCGAATGAACTAAACTACAGCAGACGTACAGTTAAAAGAGACGATGATAAAATTAATCATGAACTGAATCACGTAATCATGAACTAAATCACGTGTAAAGGTAAAATTTTTGTTTTTAGTTCACGGTCCGTTGTCTTTTTCGGAAACGCTTTTGTTTCTGTGCACATAAATCTTCGTAAATATTCGTTAGCAAAAAGTCCAAATAGCAGTTTTGTTGATTTTTATATGATTAAATTGGCCGTTTTGTCAAAAATGACCTGCCGTTTTTCATGATCCCTAACGACTGGGAGTAGGATACATTCATTTTCAGAGTCCGGAATGAATCGGCATTGATGGCGTTGATTAAAGTCCCCATGGATGTGAATTTTAGCCTCAGGAGGAAGTTTTTTGAGCAATTTCGAAGAAGTTTTCATAAGTGTTTTTATGAGCATGGCCTGGCGGAAAATGTACCCAGGCGAAAACGCATATTTTCCCTGCTATGCGTGCTTTCACCCATACCGATTGGCCGAGAGAGCAATGAGAACTCCACAACCTGACTTCTTCTGAGACATTTGAAAATGTCTGTCTTCTCTGTAAATTACTCGAAGTGACGTGACTCTTCCGGGTAAATCAAATGGCGAGTCACGTTACCGCAAAGTGACTTATCTCACTTCACCAAGCCAGATAGATAACAAATCTCACTTCGGATGAGATGACTCTCCGTGCAAATTACAATGAAAATTATCAAGTTGTCAACGAGTCGTCTCACCTCACACGTTTCGCAGAATAAGGCTGATTGAATGTAAGCCATCAAACTTTGCTCATGAGGAAAACAAAACATTTGCTCGTTCCAGAAATGACGTTCATAAATACCAACGATTATCAATTCATTAGCTTACTTATTTCAATCATCGTGATCAGTGCGTGGCAGTCAACAACGACGGGAATGTTTACATTGTGAATAAGCTTACCGGAGTGCATTCATATCTTACTGTGTGCGATTCCCTGGCAGGTAATGGTGCTAATTACAGTCATCCATCAAATTGTACATATCATTATCATCGCTTTTTTTCCCTTTTATCATCCATGCCTATGCATACGATTGGGATCATTATTTTCCAAGATTATTCACGGGAAAGTTGTAAAGTACTGCTCGTATCAATTGATGACTGCCAATTTCGGAGGCTAATGACAACTATCCAAACTAATTCGAGATTTGGGAAAAGAGAAAACCATTTAAAATGGAACAGAATATTTTTATCTAACAGATTGTTGTAATAGCTTTCGAACAATACGAAACAATTCAAATACACTAAGCTCGTATCACGAATCAATCCGGAACTAATAATCGGAATAGAATCGTCTCGTATTGTTCTGCACATGGTAAAGAAACCATTGATCGAATAATTTTTACACGATCCCGACTGGATCACCATAACCCGGCCGGCATATTAACGATCTGCGATATTCCTATTTGGACATGCCGCATCAGACACCGGGTAGATTTCGATCACGAAGCTAGTTACCTACCCATCGGGAAGCGCCTTCTTATGTTATTATTGACATGTGCCACCGCACTGACTGCCTCCAATCAATGGACGCTAAATGGTAGGCAATGACTATTACCTGTACTTAGCTAGTCAATAGCCTTTGTGATAGTCAATTTCAATTTCAATGGCATCTGAAGCGCGCGTTTCGTTCGAAACTAAACTTAATGTGTGCCTTCGTCTGCTGTGGTCAACCGCCAGATGCTTTTGAGGTTGCCTCAAATCATTCAGAATGAGTATAAAGGTTTACCATGGAATATTACGTAATATGCCTTCATAACCTTAGTGAGATCGAGAAGATAAACACCAATAATTCGCTGTCAATAGGTCAGCATTATTAAATTAACCGATAACCGATTACCGTGACCACGTACCTCATCGTTCAACAGCATGCTACCGTTTATCAAAGGTAAATTTACTAGGTTATACCTATGAATCTCAACTAACGATTCAAACCTTTTCTAGTTAATCGTTGATCGTTTATTTGTACAGGCTTAAATGAATCAACTTTACAGAGCCAAGTTTTCATATTTATAAACATCAATTTACCTTAAAACTAAAGTTAATTGCGAAACAAGTGTCAGCTTTGTGGTAGTTGATGCTGCATCTGTAGCAGGGTTGAGCTTCTAGACCGCTGCCCGATCTCTTCCAACCTGAAGGTGAATGAAAGCCGACTCTGGAGGGACTGGTATATGGAAGTCCATATCTCCCACGAACTGTTGAGTGCCGGTAGTTTCCCCGACTGGAAGGACCTGCCCTCGGATATGACGTATCAATAGCTGCCACTGTCAATTGTTCAGGCTTACCATGCTTCAACCGATAGTATTCTTCATTCATTGCAACCGCCTCGATTTCCCGAACTACGTCTACTATATCAGTAAACGACCCTCTACGGTTTAGCATTTCAAACGTCCTTATGCCTTGCATGGGCCGTAACGGCACTACCAATTTCTTCAAGCTCTTTTCCTTCTTGAAAGTCACACAAACGGGCTGTAGATCATTATAAACGAGAAGTCTGATTCATCCGGTCCTTGTATGTTAAGTGCAAGCTTGCGACTTTGGAGCCAACCCGGCTCCAGGCCAACAGAGGAAATATGTTTTCAACCGGCCAACCCGAAATACATTTTCAACGGATGCAACATTGGTCCTGGGCAAAAAAGCAACACATCAATTCGCTTAGAAAAAATCAGTGTGTGAGTGAGGTTGTGAAGTTGATTAGTAGTAGTAAATTTAAGGGCTCACAAAAAAACAGATCTTTGATTGTGCTTCGCAGGAAAAACTGCCTTGACGTGTACTTTCAGCCACTTTTACTTATACGGCCGGCCTCGGCTTCCACTTCCTCATGACGATGTCCCTGTTGGTCAAATACTGTTCGACCATCTGGCCGGGTGGACCGACCTCCCTACCCAAGGATTTCACCACCTTGCCTTCCGTCCTCCGCTTCAGCGCTTGCTGCACCTTCCGTTCACGCAAAACCGTTCGACCTTTCTTCTGGAGCACCAGGATGTGGTCACTTGCTGTAAGTTGCTACTCCGTTATTGTCAGATCAGCTGTTATTACACAGCGAACCAACAGATGATGATTGAGACTAGCATACATCTTCAATTTGTAAAAGCAGGTGACCCCAAACTATTACCACCACATCTCACCAGGAAGCAGCTTTTATGTTTTTTTTCTGTGCTCTCTCGTGTTCGCATCGCCGAACAATAGATAACCGAAAAGAGCCATGTTCAATAACAAATTAGTGCACAATAGAGCATCGATACAACCGTCCACAGCCGATGCTCGAAGCAAACTCTTTTTTCATAAACATTCAATGTTAACAACTGCATCCTACAAACTATTTTACTACTGTAACTAATATCTGCATCAATCAAGTAGAAGCTCTAAAGAACAATCTATGCTATTCCATTTAAAATTACAATTGCGGGATTTTGGAGAAACTAAGAGCCCGTAGATGCATTTCATGTCAAAGCTCATCGATTTAGCACCACCCTGGGGAGACTTGGCCCTATGCCCCATGATATCATTATCTCTAATCCACTCAACCAACTGCAATGTTTTGTGATATAGTGACGTCTTCCAAATTTGGCAGATCGACAGGAAATCGGTGGAGACCCACCGGGTACCTCATATCTAAATGAGTAGGAGCGGACCAGAAGAATGGATGAGCTACCTTCCTTTACGCGAGATGATTAGTTTGTGTAAAGTAGCCTAAGAGCTCCGAGACGCGAAAATCGAACAAACACCGTTCGTAAAATTACCTGTAGATGTTCTGGCTTCCAGGTTGACGTACAAGCTACACATTTTGGACATAGTAAACAAGTTTTCCAAAGCTCTAGGCTTTATAATCCGGATGAACAAAGTCTCCTCCGATTGTTATTGCTTGAAGTCTTTGTATTGCTCCCCTGTGTTGTCGATTCTACAATAATGCTCCACCGTCTGGTCTGGACTTCAACATTGACCAATGATGCCGAAGGAGTCGAATCAGTTCAACACAGGTTTCCATGTTTTGCTTGGCGAAGGTCGGCGTGGAGAGATCCGTTCCGTCTGCAAAGTTACGAAAGCCGTTGCCAGTTTATCGATCTGGAACCTCTTCGGATACGCCGGAAGATATATCTAGAGCTCTCTTTGTCGTAGAAGTTTCACATGGCCGAATCGATAACAGTACCATTTTGGAAGAGATAAATTCAATGCTCGATCACGGGCATTGAGTAATAAGTGCAAGGATGCCAGTTTCACCAAACGAAAGTACGGTGAGGCTTGTGGAATGCAGCAGGAATTCATCTAGTAGATCATCACCTTGCTGGCCGAAAGAGCATCGAGAGGAAGCCTGGGTCCAGCTATTCGACATTTCTGTGCGACTGGAAATTCCAACAGAAGCCAAAGCGCAAAACCGAGGAGGAGAAGGAGGCGAAATTCTTCCGTGCCTTGAGAGGAAAGCTCGGTGCAACCGAACAAACCGTCAAAAAGTGCCGGTCCGAGAAAGACGACGCGTGATGTGGTGGTAGTGATGGACGATGAGACATATCCGACCATGGACGCCAACAACTGCAGATATTACACAACCAGATGAGCAACCAGTTGAAGTTCTCCTGTGACTTACCATCAGTGAGTAAGGGAGGTCGAAGTCACAGGGACTAGCTGTGCATAGATAGATTTACAGTATAGTACCATGCGGGAGAGGAGGTAGAGAATTGGCAGGACATGGCAATGGCCCACTACACAAAAAGCTCGGTCGAAGATATCGATCGCCTGAACTTCACTGTGGTACGGCAGAATGGACAATGTTGTGGCCAAGTCCGACAAGCAACTGATCGAAAAATCGAAGACGGACCCGAAGAACATCCCAACACACATAGGCTACAGACAAAATGTTGGCTTACTGCCGTGTGGTCGCTCATGATCGATAAATATAAAATTTGTGGAGAAAAAATTATGTTAATTTTTCAGATCCTTCCGAAAACCGTCTATTTTTTTCAATGCAGACGTTAGTTTTCATTCATGCACGAAAAAATAAATGCGCTGTAGAAAATACCATTTCGAGGGTTGAATTAAGAGCAAACACCAACAATTTTCAGCTAACTATTAATGGGTTTGATTTGACCATGCCTGCGATTAGATCAACCATGTTGGGGTTGATATCAACATGAGGTCTGTCAAATATTCCACAAACGCTGAAGGCTGTACCATAAACGTAGTAAATTTGACTGAAATTTCATGGTTGTTGTGACCTCCGAAAAATAGCGTTCTTCCCAAATTTCGACGCCTAACACAATTCTAAGGGACAAAATTGCGCTATCCCTTTACCTGCCGAGCGGGTTGCCTTCCTTCTTTTCAAAGGGGTTTGAAAGCTTCTTTCGTCGAACAGTTCATAAATTGCACACGATCCGTCGCTTCACGGTAAACGGTAAACTTAGGCACTTTATTAGTCGATACACATTTTTACACTAGACAAACATTTTATTGGATGACTAACACTACATTTATTACACTAACTACTTCTATTTACTATTCTTTTGGTGACCGGCCGCGCTCCAAGATGTCTGGCTATTCGAACTGATATTCAAAAGGTATAAAGGTTTTCTAACATGGACGACCGCGCCTTTTTATAATGCAAGAATCTACGATGATTTCCGAGTGAACGGTTATTTCGTATGTGCTCGACACAATCGGAACTTTCCGTAAAAGCTTTCGTAGAATGTTGCGTGCAATATTACTACGCCTACCCTACTGCTCCTACCATAGCCCTTTTCGTACCGTGAATCAACATAGCCGGCCACCTAAATTTGACAGCTCAAATTTACTAAATCAAAACAAAGATGATGTGTACGCGGAACAAGCCAAGCAACATAGGAATGCAATTTTTTACCTTATTTACTAATCAATTTGTTACCATTTTAGCTGCTTGCGTTCCTGGAGTGTCGGTTGGTTCGGTGGTTGGCTGCTGGTCGTAAGGAAGTGGGAATATCCTCGAGGTAGGTCGTTTGTAGGCTCCGCTGGCTGTTCTTAAAGTGGCAACTCGTACCACTCCGTCTGCTCCGGGATGAACTTCTTCGATGCGTGCGAGGGGCCAAGAGATCGATGGTTTTCCGTCCTCCTGTACCAAAACGATTTGTCCTACGTGGATGTCCGTCGGGAAGGAAGATTTCTCGCGTTGGTGGTTCAACTCCGTGAGGTACTCTTTCCTCCACCGTTCCCAATGCTGTTGGATCAGCTTCTGCAGTTGCTGGTAGTGATCGAGCCGGTTGGTTGGAATGTTGGTGTAGTCCGGCTCCGGAAGGCTGATGAGTGGTGTACCGATAAGGAAATGCCCGGGAGTGAGGACATCTAGCTCCTTTGGATCGGTCGACAGTGACGTCAGAGGCCGGCTGTTCATGTTAGCCTCGATCTGGGATGTAGAATACAGAGTTTGTGTGAAGGAAATGTTAAGATGCTTTGTAGAATTTTAAGAGTAATAATTTACCTTTCGATTGGATAAAATTATCATTCGATTTGAGTATAATCAACTTAGCGTGAAAGGAAATAAAACTTGTAGTATGCTTTGCGAAATTCTCTTCACTTCGTAAGAATAAACAAAACCAACGCAACGCATTGACATGGGATGGCGTTGGCTATAAAAACCAGCTAGTTGTGCTGATTCAGTTCATTCTTGTAACGAACTTTGACAGCAACGGACCAGTAGCAGCAGCAGCAGCAAAGGTGAAGCAACATTATCGAAGCTGAAAACGACGGTCAGGTCACGACAGTATGCTATGTAAAAATGTTCTGATTTTGCAAGAATAAACAAATCCAAGGTAACGCATAGTTTCAAATACGAGCTACCTGAGTTTGTTCAGGTCATTCTTGTAACGAACTTTGACAGCAACGGACCAGTAGCAGCAGCAGCAGCAAAGGTGAAGCAACATTATCGAAGCTGAAAACGACGGTCAGGTCACGACAATGGCACAGTTGGTAGGTACAATTTTGTTTAATTAACAACGCTGCTCACTTGTGAAAGTGCACAAGGATAAACGAGTATACAAAAAAAAATCTTCGATGGAAGGATGGAGAAGTAATATTTACTTCGGTAGGCTCCCTGACGGATATGGGCAGTGGAGTAGGCCAAATGAAATATAAAAAAAGGATCCCTCCGACGGAAGGGCGGAGGAGATCATAAGTACCCTCGGTAAGGC
This sequence comes from Aedes japonicus, assembly GCA_034211315.2. Lineage (NCBI taxonomy): Eukaryota > Metazoa > Arthropoda > Insecta > Diptera > Culicidae > Aedes > Aedes japonicus. Next base: position 100,039 of record JASCZW010000993.1, on the reverse strand, counting down.
TCCCTGACGGAAATGGGCAGTGGAGTAGACCGCAGTGGGCAACATATATATATATATATATAAAACAGAATCCCTCCGACGGAAGGGCGGAGGAGATAATAAGAACCCTCGGTAAGGCTCCCTGACGGAAAAGGGCAGTGGAGTAGGCCGAGGTGGACAAACAGAACCTCTCTGACAGAATGACGGAGGAATACGTGATAATAGGCAATGGAGTTAGTCGATGGTGACTCAAGAATGGAATTGATCGACATAATAACTGCCATTATAATAAGAGCATAAGGGTTGTAGTTGAAATCAAAATGTCACCATTTTGCCAACAAACAAGGGATGGTATTGAAAGGAGAATGAAAATTTTGAAATGAATGGCTTTTCAAGGTGTTTTGGAAGTTGATCTTAAGAATGAGCAAACACTTAATCATAAATGATTGTGTTCTCTGTTGTATTTTGCTTTGCCATGACAAGATGGCCTTCTTGTTCTACGATAGTTTTCAATCAGAGCTTGGAAGCTTTAACTGTATAAGCTGTCAGTACCGGTTGTCAATTTCGATTTTTAACTGACGCCAAATGCTTATTTTTTCTAAGCTGACATTATCAGACATGTAACAACTGGCCAGTTATGACTGTTACAATCGTTACAGTGACCGTACTGTATCCTGGGCTTACGTCAATGCTTATGTATGTATTTAAATTCAAACAGTATTGATATTGATGCCCTAGATAATATTACTTGGTTTGTCAAAAACCTGTGAAATTGATATCAAAATTAAAGTTAACGCTGTGATACGAACATTTTGGACGTCATTTTTAACTCAGAACGATTTTATGTGTAAATTTGTTATTAATACAGATTTAGAGAACGAGTGCAGTCTAATATGGTATTGTTTAGAAGCCTATAATTCTCCGATCCGTTTTGAACTATTTAAATTTGTTAATGAAACCATTGCATTTTCACGAAGCTCTTTTAATGTCTCGATGTATATAAAGCGTGATCCACTTAGTATTTTACGGCATAAAATGAAACACTTTTTTCAAAAAAAAAGGACATGAGAAAAGCGGTTAATGTTTCATTCGGCTGTGAATTCCTGGAACTACAAAGGAAAATACTACGACCAATTATGTTTTAGCATTTCGACTGAATTATCAGACTTTTCGCTTAAAACCACTCATCATTGTTTGCACAATAGAGCTGTCAACTTGATATGCCATCTTTTTTCAGCATTTCTGAAAATCAGATGAATTTTGAGATTGTTTTCATCAGCACTTACTCGTACAGCATTCTTGCGCGGCGTTTAGCAATCAGGTTCTGTTTCAGGGTCCTGTTGAGGGTGCTTGTGGCATGGTATGACTGGAAACCTTCATGTTGACAGATTCGTCGAACTGTACTGTACGGTGCAGAGAACCTTTTCACGCTTTTCACCCGTTAATACAAAGAGAACCCAGGATTGTTCCGGACTACTTTACGGACCTCATTGTTTCTGGTAGTACGGCCTGTGTCAACGTTTGTTTTGTATTGTGAATCCAGCGATAGTGTTTCCCAGTAACGTTTCAGTATGGTATTTACAGTCGATTTCGGGAATTTCAGATTATCAACGAGACAGGTTACAGTGACGGTATTGAATAACGTGCTTAAGTCAATGTTTACGTGTATATTTAAATTCAAACATATCGATTGTTGATGTTTCTAATAACATGGCTTGAGATCAAAGTAAAAATTAACGCTATGATACAAACATGTTGCAAGTTATTTTGACTAAAAAAAAAAAAAAAAAAAAAAAAAAAAAAAAATTGAGGTGCTGGCGATAAGCTTTCATGTTGAAATGGTGGCATTCGAGTTGATAAGTATGTAAAATCAAAGATTATATCTATAGTTATCGTTACGTGGAAAGGTTGAAGTTAAACAAAAAAATATCCCACTATTTTTTATATTAATATATATATGAGATTGCAGATAGACTATTTAATTTACAAAGGATTTATTTGGTAAATTATAAATTTGAAAAAAAAAAGTAATGGTGACCTATGATCATCTTCAAGACAATAGTGATTTCTTCTGAGGCAAATGAAATTTATTGGGATAATGTTCCAAAATATACCAATTTAAAAGTACATTAGTTGTGTTAATTTGTATACAGATATTTAGATACGAATGAGACTAATTATATGCTTGTCAGACTGTTATTAGATTTGTTGAATATTTGTGGCAGATACTGATTTTAACGATTTGCTTATGGAAAACAGAATTTGCATGTAACATTTGCAAGAGATTAAGAACATGATTAGGCATTATAAGCCCAAAGATTCAGATTTTCTAATTCATGAAGCGACAATGAGAAAATTGAAATTTATATCAATCATGGAATTGATAATCTGAAGCTGAACTTTAAAATTAAATTCATAAAACAAGAAAGCTACATTATGCGTATGCTAACCAACAAAGTGAAGAAAATTAAACATATTCTTTATAATACATTCAATTGAATAACAGCTCAAAAAAAAAAAAAATAAAGTTCAGAGTAGACGAGGGGGGATTGTAGAATACAGAGTTTGTGTGAAGGAAATGTTAAGATGCTTTGTAGAATTTTAAGAGTAATAATTTACCTTTCGATTGGATAAAATTATCATTCGATTTGAGTATAATCAACTTAGCGTGAAAGGAAATAAAACTTGTAGTATGCTTTGCGAAATTCTCTTCACTTCGTAAGAATAAACAAAACCAACGCAACGCATTGACATGGGATGGCGTTGGCTATAAAACCAGCTAGTTGTGCTGATTCAGTTCATTCTTGTAACGAACTTTGACAGCAACGGACCAGTAGCAGCAGCAGCAGCAAAGGTGAAGCAACATTATCGAAGCTGAAAACGACGGTCAGGTCACGACATGGGAGAGCACCGTCGCGTAATCCTCGAAGGAAAGTTGGGTACTGCCGAGCGTTTTCACCAGCGATGTTTTTGCCGTTTTCACAGCCGCTTCCCATAGGCCGCCGAAGGATGGTGCTCTTGGAGGAATGAAGTGCCACTGGATGCGATGCAAGCTGCATTCGTTGACGATTGCTTCCCGGGTGCGTTTATTTTCTAAGAGGCAGTACAGTTCGGTGAGTGTGTTGTTTGCCCCTTGGAAATTCGTCCCGTTGTCCGAGTGAATCTCTGCTGGCATACCGTGGTGGGCGACGAAACGACGTAGAGCTGCGATGAAGGCATCCGTAGACAGATCGCCGACCAGCTCGAGATGTACGGCTTTGGATGCAAAGCAGACAAACACGGCGATGTATGCCTTTCGTGATGCTGCTCTCCGGTGTGCTGGTTTCGTGTAGACAGGTCCGCAATAGTCTACCCCGACGACGGTGAATGCTCTGCTAGGTGCAGTGCGAGGTTTTGGAAGTTGGCCCACGGGTTGCGTGACAGGGACAGGGTTGAGGCGAAAGCATTGCGGACACTTGCGACACACAAGGTTGGCAACGCTTTTTCCGTTCACTGGCCAGAATTCTTGCCTCATCGTGGCTAAAGTCATGCGGGGCCCAGAGTGCATGCAGAGTTCGTGGTAGTGTTTTGTGATGAGGCGTGTGAGTGGATGCATTTTTGGTAGTATCATAGGGTGCTTGGTTTGATAGTTCTCTGCGGAGTGTTCGAGTCTGCCACCGAGTCGAATGATGCCTTTTTCGTCAAGGAAGGGACCAAGTAACCTCAACGACGATTTGTTAGGGACGGATCGAGTTTGAGTCAGCTCCTTCAACTCTTCGGCGAACATCTCCTGTTGTGCAATCTTCGCGAGCGTTACCTTGGCGTGTTCTAACTCCCCTACCGTGGCGAATAGGTGAGGATAGGGGTTAGATTTGTGACGACAACGGTTTCCAAAGCGAAGAACTAAAGCGGTGATCCGGACCAAGCGCCAAAAAGAGGAATACCGGTGAAAAAGGAAGCAATATTCCGGTGGTTGCTGTATCACAAGTACAGTTTTTCGCCGCTCCAATAGGTCTTCCGGTGGGGTTCCTGTTGGGTGTTTAGGCCAGTCTTCTTCGTTTTTCGATAGCCAGGATGGACCACAGCGCCAGTTGGGATTTGCGATGAATTCTTTAGGTAGCATCCCACGTGAAATGTAGTCCGCCGGATTGTCCGTTCCCTTCACGTGGTTCCAGCTGTGTCCATGTGTAAGTTGTTGGATTTCAGACGTCCGGTTTCCAACGAATGTCTGCCAAGTATTGGGAGGTGCCTGGATCCAGTGAAGTGCAACCATTGAGTCCGACCAGAACCAGCAAGGAATACCCTCCATCCGCAGCGCTGCTGAAACCTTGGCGTAAAGTTTCGCCCCCAGAAGTGCAGCACAGAGCTCAAGCCGCGGCAGACTAAGCCGTTTGAGTGGGGCAACCCGTGATTTTGCAGCGACGAGCTCGATTTTGAATTGTCCCTCCCTGCCGGTCGAACGAGCGTAGATGCAGGCACCATACCCAACTTCGGATGCATCGGCGAAGACGTGGAACTGTGTGGAGATCGCATCAACCAGAAAGACGAACCGAGGAACCTTGTAGCCTTGTAGAAGTGGTAACTGTGCCGAAAATTCCTTCCATTTGCCAGCGATGTCCTCCGATACTGGATCATCCCAATCGAAAGCGCCAAGCCAAAGATGCTGCATTTTGATTTTTGACCATGCTACGACCGGTGAAACCAAACCGAGTGGGTCGTAGAGCTTCGCAATCGCCGAGAAGATCTTCCGTTTCGTCCAACTGCCTTCGTTTGTAGCCGGTTGTACCTCGATGCAAAGCTGGTCTGGTCCTGTTTCCCACCCCATCCCTAGCGTTTTGATTTTCTGATCCGCCTCGAAGTGCAGCGTGGTTTCACCTCCAAGTGCTTCGGTGGGCAAGTTCTTCAGGAGTTCTGGGCTATTTGAACACCATTTCCGTAGGTCGAGACCTCCTTCTGCCAGTAGAGCTCGTACTTCCTTTTGCATCTGTATGGCTTCTTCGACCGTGTCCGCTCCCGAGAGAAAATCATCCATGTAGAAGTCATCTTGCACGGCTTTAGCTGCAAGTGTGTACTTCTGACTCAAATCCAGTGCTAATTGCTTCAACACCCGGGTGGCGAGAAATGACGATGGGGCCAAACCGTAGGTGACAGTCAGCAGCTCGTACACCTGGATTGGATCCGACGGATCGAAGCGCCAGAGAATTCGTTGAAGCGAAGTGTCGTCTACGTGAACCAGAATCTGCCGATACATTTTCGCAACATCCGCGACCAAGGCGATGGCATGTTTTCGAAACCGAAGCATCAAATCCAAAAGTTCGTCCTGGATTGTGGGCCCAGTAAGTAGAGCTTCATTGAGCGAATAGTTCGTGGACGTTTTCGCCGAGCCATCGAAGACCACCCGTACTTTGGTTGTAGTACTTGATTCCTTAAACACCGGATGGTGTGGAAGGTAGCAGACCGTTTTGCCTTCATCCAAACGAGAATCGTCAGCGTCGCCGATGCATTTCATGTGGCTCTAGCTCGATGTACTCCTTCATGAAGTCCTCGTATTGCGATCGAAGATTGGAATCCCGCTCTAGCCGTCTCTCTGTCTGCATAAATCGTCGCACAGCCGTCTGCTTCGATTCACCAACCATGCTGGCGAAATTCATGTGCCTTGGGTATCGTACAATATACCTTCCAGTATCGTCGCGTGTGAAAGTGTTCACGAAGTGAATCTCGCAATCTTCCTCCTCCTGTGAGCGTGGGGTTTTCGTAGGTAGTTCTTCCACCGTCCAGAATCTTTCGATTGCTCTTTCGAGTGGTTCCAGCTTCGCAACGTGACAGCTGACCCGTGGTGATTCCTCCATGCATTTGGTTTCGCCGGCCGCCACCCATCCGAACACCGTGTTGACAAATACTGGAAGCGTATTGTCGAGATTGCGAACCTGTAGCCGGCCACCATCGCGTACATGGAAGTCGTAGAAAAGCTGTGCACCCAAGACCAAATCGATCGGACCAGAGACGTTGAAGTCCGGATCGGCTAGAACCATGTCGGACGGAAGTTTCCAATGCGCTATCGGTTGCGAGATTGATGGCTGGTCGTCGGTGACCTGCCCCAGAACCAAAAAATCCATTGACGTCGAGAAGTTCTGCACCCGAGAAGATATTGTGGTGGAAACTTCGTAAGCTGTGCGGCTTCGAGATCGTCCAATACCAGATATTTCCACCTTCCTGTCCCGCCGTGATAGTCCAAGTAGCTTGCAGAGATTTTCCGACATCAAATTGACTTGCGATCCAGAGTCCAAGAGAGCCCTTGCTTGGTGTGTCCTTCCCCATGCGTCCTTCACCTTCAGAAGTACCGTTAGCAAAAACGTGTGCGACCTAGTCTGCCCCACCGCCACATTGGAAGAAATTGATGCCACCGAACTAGAAACCGATTCACCAGAGTTCGAAGCACCGCCGGTCATTGATGGAGCAGAAGTATTCACGCTATCATTCGCTGCTAGAGTGGGGGTAGGAGTGGAGATAGAACCAGAACCAGGGAAACCAGGGTGCAGCAATGAATGATGCTTCTTCGAGCACGTTTTGCATCGAAATTTTGAAGGACAGTCTCGCGCTAAGTGATTCCGGCCCAGGCAGTTGCTGCAGAGACGCTTGAAGTTGGTAAGCTGCAGCCGTTTATCCACCGGAAGACTAGCGAAAGTTGGACACCGAGTAATCCAATGTTTTTCACTGCATGCGAAGCAGTTCGATGGTGTGTTTTCAGTCGCCGAGTTGACCGAAACCTTGGTTGGACGAAATTTGTTACCACTCGACGAAGTTGCTGTTGAGAACATGTGCTGATCGACCGATACGGCATCCAACACACGAGTTTGCCTTTTGAGGAATTCGACCAGCGATACAAACAACGGCTCCTTCTCTGGTGCGACATTTTCCTCCCACCGCTTCTGCATGACCTCCTCCAGCTTCGATACCATCAAATGCACCAGCATCGCTCCCCAGCCACTCGTCTTCTCTCCTAATTGGTCCAGGATCTTCGTGTTGCGCTCGAAGCAGTCGATGAGATCGTGTAGGCTGGCCGCTGATTCCTTTTTCATCCTGGGGTACTCGAACATGGCGTTCAAATGGCGTTTCTTGAGGAGATATTTGTTGGAGAACCTTTCGACCAAACCATCCCAAGCAACCCTATAATTTGCCTCACTCATCGCAAACGAATCGATCAACTTTAGAGCATCGCCCTTCAGAGAAGCACGCAAGTAGTGGAACTTCTGAATGTCGTTTAGTTCTGCCGAGGAGTCGATCAAAGCCACGTAAGTATCGTGAAACGGAAGCCAATTTTGATAATTGCCGTCAAACTCTGGCAGGCTAATTTGAGGAAGTCGTACTGAAGCTTGTACGTTTGGAACGTGATTTGTGTGTGCAGTTGTGGTGTTAGGTGTCGCATGCCTTTGAGGTAACCTTTTGCCAACCCTGCCCTTACCTCGAAATATTTCTCCTCGAAATCAATCCTCAGCTGGTCGTACTCCGCCACGTTCTCTTCGTTGTCATCGAGGCCTTCGATGTCACTCTGGAGTTCCTCGAATTCCTGGTATTTTAGCTCGAGTTTCTCCAGCCGAATTTTGACCGCTTGCTCATCGAACTCTTTGGTGTTTTTCAGGAAGTGTTCGACCCGATCCACAAAATTGATAACGTTGTTCCTGTTGCGCACCAGGCCCTTGTATTTGCGTGCCGTCGACATGTTCGTTGCACAAGACGAGATTCACGAAGAGCAGCCAAGAACTGTGGAAGAGCAACCAGCAAAGCACCTTCGAGGGAAAAGATAGCGTTTGATGGACAGGAACTCACCTGGTGAGCCTGTCAAACAGGCCTTGTATGAATAATCACTGTAGAGCAGCACCAGTCCACACCGTCGGTAAGAGCGCGATGCAATGTTCCTTGATCGTAGAATCGTCCACCGTCGTAAACGGTACGATACAATGACCTGGTGAGCCTGTCAATCAGGCCTTGAATCAAAATATCGTTGTCTCAGCTTCCCTCTCCTGTGTGAAGATTTGATCTTCGCACACCCCAGTGGTTCAGAACTCTCCACGTATGGTCGATAGCGTCTTGCGTCCCCTAAGTTGGCCCTCAGAACGTCCTTCTGAGTCCACCCGTAGTCCGAATCGCGCGAAAAAGATGAAAGTATATCCGGCCACCAAGAACTCCGTCGAAGTAGGTAAACATGTAGGAACCAAGAAATGACCAGGTAGAGATGAAACCAGAAAAGTAAGTAGTTGGACAGGTCCTCACCTTGAAGGCCTGTTCAATAAGCCTTGTATAATTTTTCAATCTCTCCTCGATCCCAATTCCAAAAATCTGTTATGGCTGCACCCTAGCCATGCGTACGAAATCGTGATGGCAGCCTCCAGTGAATTCACGTGTTCGACGGTCGTGATGGCGCCTCGTGCCTTTGTACCGAGCGAGAATGGCGCCAGTACAATTGTCCAATGTCCCAATGGCGTCTCGGCGTCGGTTACGTACCAAAGAAACACTATCCTGGTCACGGCACCAATGTTGTGACCTCCGAAAAATAGCGTTCTTCCCAAATTTCGACGCCTAACACAATTCTAAGGGACAAAATTGCGCTATCCCTTTACCTGCCGAGCGGGTTGCCTTCCTTGCTTTCAAAGGGGTTTGAAAGCTTCTTTCGTCGAACAGTTCATAAATTGCACACGATCCGTCGCTCTCACGGTTTACAACGGTAAACTTAGGCACTTTATTAGTCGATACACATTTTTACACTAGACAAACATTTTATTGGATGACTAACACTACATTTATTACACTAACTACTTCTATTTACTATTCTTTTGGTGACCGGCCGCGCGCCAAGATGTCTGGCTATTCGAACTGATATTCAAAAGGTATAAAGGTTTTCTAACATGGACGACCGCGCCTTTTTATAATGCAAGAATCTACGATGATTTCCGAGTGAACGGTCATTTCGTATGTGCTCGACACAATCGGAACTTTCCGTAAAAGCTTTCGTAGAATGTTGCGTGCAATATTACTACGCCTACCCTACTGCTCCTACCATAGCCCTTTTCGTACCGTGAATCAACAATGGTAGTTTTGAAAATAGGAATAGTCGGATAAAATGATAATGTTTACTGCAAGACTTTTTTCCAGAGTATCACACGGGGGGCTTCCCTATTAAGAGAGACAACTATGGTCTAAAATTTCAAAAATAGATTAAAATTATCGTTCCATCTAAATTCTCATTCTGGATCAGTGTGCAACGTTGAGTGTACAATATGTGATGCTTTTCCAAACCTATCAAACAGCCAATTGCCATAAATTCATCGGTTTACCTCCGGACGGAGACTTACATAATTAATTCTCCCTCGATGACGACCGACCATCATCGACCGTTTCGCTATCTCGTCGAGCAGGTTTAAGTGCTTTATTATTTACGGCCTCTCGTAGCGTACCCGGTGTTAGATTAATATCGCATATGGCAGCTCTTCTTCGCTGGCATTTTCCCACCACTCAGCAATCATAAGTCATGTTTTCAATTTTCCGATGGGCGGAAACTATCCAGCGTTTTTCGGTAAACTGCTGCCAGCCCAGATATCTGATGATCAGAACAACTATTGATTATTGATGTTAGGCAAAGATTGACGTCCATGGTTCGAGTACCATTGGATACATGCCCTTTCGCTCAATATTCAAAAACATCTGTTAATTTTCCTACCTGCCGTACTCTGACGGAACTTTCAACACTTTCTCTTCACATCTTTCATTCTAGCCAAAAACATTGTTGTTCACTCTTGGTGCCTCATGGTGATGAGCGAACATCTCCTTCTACATCATATTGATTACTGCTATTTCTCAAAGGTTGATGCTATGTATCAAACATGGATTATTCCGAACAATGCCATTAGGAAGATGGTCTTTGAGTCAAATGATCTAGGCCGAAGCTCTTTAGATCGATGGTCCTTGGTCGGAAGTGCATTTATAAGTTTTATCGTGGTTTTAAAGTATTCTAAAATGTCAAAACCATGATCAACAGAACGCCCATAAAATCCAAACAGTTCCGTTGGAGGTCTTCAGACCGATGAGCTGTATGCAGGGCGGCCACACAATCTTAATATAAAAACTCCCGCATTTCATGAGTTAATATAAATTACTCGTAGCTAAATCTCTGAGCTCCCAAACTTGTTTCAATTAGATTTACCACCAGACACTTTCCATTTATTTAAAATACGCCTTTTTGTGCGACAGGATGAGCCAATTTTCTACAAATGTTGTCAAATTTGGTAGCTCCTTATTGGTTCTAGCCAAAATTTGTCCAAACCATTGTCTTTTCTCTGGAATCCGGCAAACAACGTCAGACGGCATTGAGCACAGCTGCCCAAATTCTTCTTTCAGCATGTCTTAACACCCTTACAAACGCAATTCGCCAAACTTCAAACACATTCGCCACCACATGAAAGATAAGTTCATTTTTGGCCTCACCTGCCAGATCTTCTAAGGGCATCTTCAACGGTGGTTCAAATCGTGGTTTGGATTTATTTGTTTAGACCAAACGCAAAAACATCGCTGCATCGCTGGTGTTTGTACATTTTGTTTTATACCGCATCTATTTTGCATCATTTCAGAACTTATTTTCAGAAGTTTCTTACTGAACGCACTCTTTAAAAATTTAATTTAATGGACTTCGGAATATCTATGAAGATTGGATGGAAATATCTATAATAAAAATGCCAGAAGTTGATTCAACTTCTCGGCAGTTGAATAAAATAATTGGAAGTTTCCAGATAATCATGATGTTTACTCGCTGTCTTTCGAGAAGAGAAATGGTGGAACTTTAGAGAAGTTCATTGAATTGCCGAAAAATTATTAACGTTTCTGGAAACTTGGATGAACTTCCAAAAAGTTTGCTGTTCGTCCATGGAATAGGAACAACTTTCAGGAAATGACGGGAACTTAGAAAATCAGATTTCGCTTCCCAAAAGTTGTTTTAACTTCCAGCAGGTACATATTCCGTGATAAAAAGCAGAATATCACACATATTTAAATAACTTATGAGAAATTCAAGAAAAAAATCTTGGAAGCCGTGGAATTTCTGTGGAATAGTTAGCATTACCGAGATGTTGTTGAACCGTATAAGAACTTTTTATGATCTCCAAGATTGTGAATAGGTGGAAATTCTATGAAATTGATTAAAAATTAGTTGGTTTCTTTATTCTCGTTTTGGTTGAGTTCGAAAAACTATCGAGTAGTAAGAAGTTTGAGTTCTTCTTAAAACTTAAATACCCTGAACTTTTGGGATGTTTTCGGAACTATTGAAAAAATTCTCGATCACCTGAAAAGATCCCTGAAGTTCTAGGAAGCTCCCCAAACTTATGGAAAAATCCTTTGAATGTTTCCTGAACTTTTCGAATGCTCGAATGCTTGGAAAGTTTCCTGATCTTTAGGGGAGTTCCATGATCTTTGTGAGCATTTCCTGAAGTTCTGAGAAGTTTTTTGAATTCATGAGAAACCCTGAACTTCAAGGAAGTTTCATGAACTCCTACATGTTCGCTAAACTTCTAAGAAGTTCTGTATATGTCTAGCAAGTTTCATGAAATTCTAAGATGTTCACTAAATCTCTAGGAAGATCTGCAAACTCTTGAAAAGCTTCATGAATTTCTTGACTGTTCTTTATTGGAAGTTCTCTAATTTTCTGGAAAGTTCCTTGAATTTTTTGGGAAGTTCCCTGAACATCTTGAGTAGTTCTATGAACTTCTGAAAAATACCCAAAATAATCTGATAAGTTCTGGAAGCCCCCTGAATTTTTGGATAGTTACCTGAACTTCTGTGAAGAACCCTTTACTTTTGGAAATTTCCCTGAACTCGTGGTAAGCTCCTTGAATTTGTGGACAATTCCCTGAATTTCTAGGAAACAATCTGAGTTTCAGGAAAGTTGTCTGAACTTCTAGGAAGAACCCTTAATTTCTGGAAAGTTCCCTGATTTTATGGTATGTTCCTTTGACATCAGGGAGAATAGTTAAACCTCGGGAAAGTCTAAGTCAAATCTAAAAAGTATACCGAGCTTCTGATACGTTCCCTGAGTTTCTAAGTGCACTGAATTTACAAGATTTTTTTCGAACTTTTGGGAGAAAATTTTTGTCCATCAGTTTCTTAACGTTTTCCGATATTGGGGGCATAAATACTGCGGGCCGTAAACCTTAAGGATAGATTTGCAAAAATTCCTCAGGGTCACAAACCCCCAACTTTTCGTCGAGAGAACTAGCTGAGGACATACGCCAACATCCGTTAGGCTGCAGTGTACCTATGTAACACTAAGGCCAACATATCCAGCTGCATCGCAACAGCTGGAAAAGTCATCAGTTGACTCTAGTTGTCACATAATGTCTAGGATCATATCCATTGGCATGTTGAAACGTCGCAAAAAGTGCTTCTTTGCGGTTGGCGTGGCGCTATCTATCACTATCAGCACTATCTAAAATCATTTAAATGAGATGCATGCATTCACAAACTCACCACCACTCAAACCAATACATGGTAAAAAGTTTGCGAAAACACCTCGGTTCTAAAAAAAAACAAAACTTCTGATCTCTGGATATTGTATGATTGACAAGATGATAGGTGATGGTGGGTTTAACAACAAGAAATACTACACCGGTGCGGGGAACGCAAAGTTGGTCTGTTTTAGCTGGTTCACTATAAGTTTGCTGATGCAAATCAACTATAAAGATGTTAAAATAGACCACCGCTGAAGATGCTCTAAGCGGTACGTTTTGAACAGGGTGAACAATGAGATCGGTGGACCGAGTAAAAACGCTACTCAAATCATTTGAAAAAGGTGTGAGTATGGTTCCTTACATATGACAAAAATTCCCGATGACTTTTGAAATTCCCACCTTTTTGCCGCATATTTCCCGATGATTTTGGATTCCCGCATTTTTCCCGCATTTCCCGATTTTCCCGAGTCTGTGGCCACAAACCTTTAGCTTACTTTAGCTACTAAAAATAGCATTGTCAGGTTCTGGAGGCAACCAGGGACATTGAATGGGCTTGACAGTCATACCTGTCGGGGGTGAAGGAACAAAAGGTCAAGAGGCGACCAGGGAATGTCGCCTAAGTCTTCACTGTCGATTCCTGGTTCCAGGGGGGTTTTCCGTCGACAAAAAGAATATTTTCAGAGTTTCATAAAAGAAACACAGCTTGGTTTTAAAAGTTTGATTTGTAACGTCTTTATTCGATAGAAGTTTTACATGGAATCGATCTTTCAAATGTTTTCTTCACCACGGCCACCTATGTCTGCTATAATTTCTCATCACCATGAGGCTCCAGGAGTGGACAGCAATTTTTTGCTAGAACAAACTTGTGAAGAGAAAGTATTGATAGTTCCGTTAGAGTACAGCAGGCTGTGAAAATTAAATAGAAGTTAAGCTGAAAAATGCATTAGGTCCTAAGTGGAGACTCTCTTCGTCGACTTTCTCTTTGCGTTTCTACGGCTATGTAAGAATATTTTCAAGCATTTTCAACACATAGCACGGTCATATGAAGTGTAATTGAGGATCCAATACGCCAAAAACATCAGCAAATCGTTTAATAGAGAAACTATTAACGAATGAGAAAGTTGACGAAGAGAATCTCTCAATTACTTAAGACCTAATGCATTGCTCAGCATGCCTTACATGGGAGAGAAACTATCTCCCTCTTATGGGTTTGTTTTTAGAATACAACGTCTGTTTTACCTAACATCATGTTGGGAAAATATTATTCCTTGCGTTAGTGGCTCTTACCTTACCTTACCAATCAGACTAAGGCCGGCGTGGCCTCTGATGTACACAGAAGTTGTGGCGTTAGTGGCCCTAGGTTGCATGAAAATGCTAAGGGTTCCTCTCATTTAACGTTTGAATCTCACTTCCCTTTTTTGTTTACAAAATCAGGTACGTCTGTTTGAAAAAGTATCCGAGAAATACTGTATCGCTTTGGTGAAACTTATGGTGAAACTCATTCCGCCCCGTATGCTCATTATGCACCTAATATAGTACTCCTACAGACTTGAAACGAACCGAATTGTGTTGCCATGGGAAGCAAAGCGGTAAGTGCCGGATAAGAGCATCTGCTCCCTTTGTTCAAATTATAGAATCATATCGTATCTCGACTATGCTAATTTATATTCTCGCTGCTAAATCTAGCTGACTCAGCGAATGGGTGCTTACCGAAAGAATATTTAAGCAACCAACTAATTATAAGCAGAAAATGTAATCAGAGGAAAACAAGTGCAATGGCGTGAAATTACACCATTATATGCTTGTTTGTTTCCATGCCATGTGACCCGCATAAAGTGCCAATAATTGTTCTCGCTGAATAAATGCTGTGAACAATTGATTAGGTTCACATACTGCTTATCATGCGCGGTAGAAGTTTATCTATTATGGTTTCAGTTGAAAATCGAATTTATCGACTAGCGACAATCGATTTTACTCTCATTCTGTACGTTATACATAATGTCGGAAGTAGTGCGCTGTACAGCGCATCTGATGCGCCATACAGCGCACTACTTCCGACATTAGGTATAACGTGCAGAACGAGAGTAAAATCGATTGTCGCTAGTCGATAAATTCGGTTTTCAACTGAAACCATAATATGAACGAAGCATGAACGCCGAACGCACATACGTTCAAACAAATAGCTGCAAATGTAACTATTCGAACTCTCGATAACAACCCTTGCCTTTGGCACCCAGCACGCTAAACAATTACTCAAAACCAACCATTGTCAAATTCAGATATCAAAACCTCAAACCGTCAAAACCAGCAAAAACCGATTAATTGAAACCACATACCCACATCGTTATCTATCGTTTCGGTTTTTTCCGATTGCACAATTATTTACTGTATCGATTGACCTTCAATTTCATTTCTCTCTCTATCCATTCATCCATGCAGCACAGCAAAAAGACTCCACGACCGGTGGAACCGTGCAGCCGGCTCAATGCATCCGCATCGCAAAATTCAATGGATCCATCGGCGAGCGACTATCGCTTCATCGAAGTTCCAGTGCCACCGAATGGCGATAACTCATCGTCTTCGTCGGACAGCGGGAGACTTAAGCAGCTTAAACCGACCTCGCTCGAGGAGGACGCCACTAGCGTTAAGCAGAAGGTCAAGGCCAAAAGTCGCCAGCAGCGGGAAAACAGCCTGAAGAACACATTCGGCTGGACCCGAATCGATGTCCTCACGATGTTGGTGGTGTGCATCTTCCTGGCATCGTTCTGCTTCTCGGCCGTGATGGAAGCCTTGCAAACCCTTTCGCACATCCATCATCAGGACGCGATGCACTTCCCCATTCCGGTGCTCATCCTCGGTTCCATGGGCATCATATTGAATGGTTTCTGCTATCTGCTGATCGGCGGCTACACTTACCATCAGGGCAGCTTCCTCTACATCACATCCAACGGTACGGTAATACTCGATCGAG
This sequence comes from Aedes japonicus, assembly GCA_034211315.2. Taxonomy (NCBI): domain Eukaryota; kingdom Metazoa; phylum Arthropoda; class Insecta; order Diptera; family Culicidae; genus Aedes; species Aedes japonicus. The sequence continues at coordinate 84,619 of JASCZW010000993.1, read as the reverse complement.
TCGTCACCGGGGATGGCATTCGGAAGGGTGAGCGACGCCTATCGGGATCGCGGCGGCACGTGCCAACCTCGGCGACCGGATCGGCCAAGCGACAAAGCGTGCGGGAGCTGATGAGAGATATTTGCAGTAAGTGTGCACCGATTGGGGGGGCGGTAGAGGATTAAACTGTAATTTCCGTATCTTTCTTCCCGCAGGTACAATCTTCGTCATCGTGTGCTCGATGATAGTGCACTATACGAACGAAGATGAAGATACGTCCAAATTTGTCGACCCACTGTGTTCGATAATGTCTTGCGTGGTGCTGATGACGCTGAGCTATCCCTACAGTGAGTACGATTTTGATAATTGTATTATATGCAAGTAATTCACACAATTCAATTTGGTTTATAGTTCACTGGATTTTTTTTTCCTTTATTCGTTCTTTACTGGATTTTACTGGTATATGTCTCGGAAGCTTACTGGCCAATGTGCACTTGGTTTATTCTTTACGTTTCATGTATCTATAGGATATATTGCGCCAACATACACAGAAAAAAATAATGCATTTTAACAGGCGCGTAAAATTTCCCCTCGTTTAATTTCAAACCAAAGCAAGCGTAAACAACGACATTGTTTGCAATCTTTCATACGCCATACAACATTGATGGAAATCTTTCATACAATAGACGTGATTTAAACGATATGGGAAGGTCCATTAATTATGTCACGTGGTAGGCGGGGAGGGGGGGTTTGGGAAAACGTGCATTCCCTTTATGTGCATTAGATAACGCAGAAAATTCAATGTTTCTTTATATCTGTGTACCCATGTCCGAAGTGGCAGATTATACAACTTTCATATAATTGAGATTTTTTTTCAACAAAAGTTAGTTCAGGTGCTTACGTTTGAAAATCGGTTGATATGAAAAATATTTAAACGAGGGAAAATTCAGAAAACTTGATTTGAAAGTTTTGCTCTTTATACCGGTTGTTTCTTTTTTTTATGGACATCCCTAATAAAAATTTCCATTAACAATACAAATCACTCAGATAAAAATTCTAATGTCATCAGTACAACTGGAAATTCAGTTCATGTTTATGATTTGGATGTTATACATTTCTATTTAAGATTTTTTTAATTATTATTATTTATATTTTCATGCCATCTGCTCGACACGGAACTTTCGGATTTAATTGATCGAGTCCTCCTGGACTTGATCCGGATTGCGAAGCTGTCGAAGTCCACGCCGAACGGAATAATTGACCAAAACTCGATTCGTCAAGATTGTTAGAGCGAGTGCCAGTTGTCTCAAATTTGTTAAAGTCCGTTCAAAACTCTAGGATAGTTACTCAACCAAAGCGAGAGTCTAGTAATGCTTCTAGTGTGGTACAAACTTTAACAAACTAAGACAGTACTTTTAACATTAAACAAGCTCCTTGAATAAGACCAAAGACTAGTTGATTAATTTCACGCAAACTCGTCTTCGTGGTTGGCAGCACCATCTCAAAATCAAATGAAACTTTGTGGGTGTATAAACTATGTCTTGTAAAGCAACTTTGCATACTTTTTTTTCATAATTTATCTAGACTACCATTTGAAAAGGGTAGACTACGATTTGAAACAGTTCTTTGACCGATCTTTTTTAAATCAACGTAACACAAACAGCACAAGATTTACAATAAAGTGATATATGAGTAACTTTTAGGACTTTTAGATTATATAATTCTTACATGCTAAAAAATATAAATTAGAAGGGAGCTCATAAATCGTCCGCTAAACGTCATATTTAAATCGTCTTAAAATGGATATGCATCAAGTCGTATCAAAATAGATAATTCTAATTTGATAAGAATTGATGCATATCCATTTAAAGACGATTCAAATCTGACGTTTTATGAATTGTTGAAATACTGTTTATGGCAATGAAAACTAATAGATTTTTGTTTGGTAAAGTTTTTATTTTATTTAGTTTTTTATATGTACATTTTCACGTATTAGTAAATAACATAGTTTCATATACATAATTTATAACTCTTTCTTATACAAACTAAATTTCTTTGGATTATCCTTTGAACCAGAATACCTTTCAGCTGAAATTTTAGTTTTGGAAATATGTACAAAGCAATGAAATTTCTGTATACCGGTTATTGTATTTACGTGCCTGTATAACTCCTCAAGTTCTTCTGACATTTTTGCATACTGGTCAGCTGACATAAAGCAGAAATTCAAATATTTTTATTTGTCTGTTCAACTGCTCAGTCATATAGCTCCCGAGGAGTTTTGATTGTGTTTCCATAATCTTGAGCATGGCTTGCTCTCTTTGCCATTCGCCATTTGAGAGCACCACCAATAGCATCATGGACCTTTCCCATGAAACGTTGCTAAGAAGTACCATTCTGCTTCCAATCCATACTTGGATTTGAAATTGCACAAACTGGCAAAGTTTATTTTGTTCTTTTACCTAATGGGCCGCTGCTCTATCTGACATGAAAATATTTTTTGAGCAATACATTGAATTTTGTTTAATGAAATCTAGCAATGTTTGGTTGTTGTGAGTCCTTGATATCCTGTTCACAATTTGCTTCGTTTCCATTTGAACGCCTCTAGTTAGTGGTGGGATTCCTATTGTGCGTCAAAATTTCACGGCATGACTCACAAATACGCATTGTTTAATCCAACTTGTGGTCATATCTCCAGCAATGTATTTTTTATATCGTAACGGATGATATGTTACGTAACTTCTTGTTGCTGCACCTGGGATTTTTGATACGTGCACAACATCTTATTCTGGTTGATGCGATACAGGGTAAAAATAGTACATTCACTTTTAAAAAAATATATATATATATATATATATATATATATATATATATATATATATATATATATATATATATATATATATATATATATATATATATATAATAATATATATATATATATATATATATATATATATATATATATATATATATATATATATATATATATATATATATATATATATATATATATATATATATATATATATATACATATATATATACAGCAATTCCATGAAAAAAGTTATACGATCTCTCAGAATTTTATAATATTCGGTAGGATTGTTCAACATCGAAAAATATTAGACCCGTATTTTTTTATTTCGTTATTAGACTGGACCTTTCTGCGTTAGACTGGTCCAAAAATCGTGATTTTTCAAAATCTTCAATTTTCAAAAATTTATAACTCCTAAACCGTTTAACCGATTTTAGTCATTTTTGGCCATTGTATTGGTATTTTTTGAATTTCCAAGCAAAAATACGAAACCTTTGAATATATCAATTTTTGTATGAAAAAATACAAAACAAATAGTTTTTCTTGAATTTGACTGCGAGGGGCCTCAACGACTCCTTGTTTTAGTATTTTTAAATGAAAGAGCATTCAATTTTACATAACATATCAAAAAATTGGAGATGTTCTGCGTGTCGTTTTGGAGATACAATTTTTTAAATAATAAATCATTACTCTTCATTTTATACATCACCCGCCTGTAGAAACGATGAAGATGCATGGTAGATTACCATGCGTCTCCATCCAATCAAACCTATGACTAATGAAATCTATGAGTTACTTACAAACTTAGTATAACATTCGAATCAGTCTTTAAGGCTTTCCGTTAACCACACAGACCAATTGCTATTTTTTGACGATTACCTTTTCAAATAAATAAGGCTTTAAAATTTCAAATATTTTTGCTTAGTGTAAGTTCCAAGAAAAAAACACTTTAAAGCCGCGCGACATGATGAACATGTTAAAAAATAAGAAAAACACTTTTATACATTTATTTTTATTTATTAAGTTTTTTCATAACAATTTTATACATTTTTCTTCCGTTGAAAATGAATTTTGTTTCACAATAATATACTCTTCGTTTTGAGGCTTAAAACTATGGAATGACTGAGTCCCTGAAATTTGCTTCACACGTGTGTAACGATTTTTTAATTTTCTTTCCATTTTATTATAGTCGGATTCCGAAAAAAATTGATAGTGTATTTTCGAGTCTGGCTTAGAAATAGCCCATGAATAAAGTTCTTCGGCCGTTGTTATGTGATGATCTTGCAAACTGGCTTTCGCAGCATTTCGTTTCAATACGCCTCCCAAAGCATCACAAGGGCCCTTTCCATGACAAGTAGCGAAAAAATTCCACTCGGCATCCATGCCAAAATCTTTTTGCATGTTGCACAAATTAAAAGCGGTCATTTTATTTTTGTATTGGCTTCCAGATCCATCTGAGAAGAAATAAATTTTCTCTAAACCTGATAACTTACTTTTTATGAACGCTATGCATTGAGTCAAAAAAAGACGCACTGCGACATGATTATGTTTAGTGAAATCAGCAATTGCAATAAAACTGGTAAACTTCAAATCATTTGATTCTTCATCTTTAAAATAAATAGCACAAGGGTTAATAGTACATTGAGCGTTTGCCCAATGAAAGCCTTGAACTGCATCCTGCACAACGAATGAATAATTCTCCGAAAACTCATATATTATGATACACTCAGTAGCTTTTAAATTGTTTTTCACGTGTTTTAAATAGTTTGCCTGTCGCTCAGCTGTAAAGTTATGTGGCAATAAATTGAGTAATTTTTCTAAAAAAGTATCAATAAATTCTTGTGTGTCCATTTCAACTAAGTCCAAACTGCATCTTTCTGCTTGACGCCATTGTTTAAATTGTAATGATTCAACGTGACCGTTATTAAGAATGGTCATAAGTTCTACCGCCAAAATTTGCATTCCCGGACAATTTTCGCAACATTGCTGCCAGCAATGCTCATTTGGATTTTGACAAATTATTTTTGAAAACATATCATGGTAGGACTGAACACCATCTGGAAGTAATTGTTTACTTTGGAGTGTTTTAAAAATCAATTTAACGTTTTGGTGGTAAATGCAAACGCACACCGTATGCGTGCCACTTGTTCCTGCCAAAATGCAGTGTTTTGGACGGTTACTGACGAACATCGAAAATCCAATCTTAATATCAGGATGAGTATTTTTAAATATGGAGTACGCCTCTTGCAAATTGCATAAAACTAACCTTCTTTGTATGTAGATCCTACCTTCTTCATTGTTGGATATCAAATAATCCCTTTTTCCCGGGCACACACGACTTATATCGTCGCTATTATAAAAATTACGAACACGCATTAGCGTTTCCTCTCCTAACGAAGCTCTACTAATCCTCTTTTTAGGCACTGACATTATTCCCTCCTCTTGTTGTAATACTTTCACTTGGTTGGCCATATATTGGGAAACATCAAACTCTTGCATAATCCTATATGTAGACCAACTTTTGGGCAGTGTGGTTAAAATCCTATACCGCTCATTGCTATCTTTTGTTTCCTTAAATTTATCCTTAAGCTGTGTTAGCATTTCATTATCGTCAGACAAAAACGTGTTATTGGTGGTACCGATCGATTCATAGCTGGTTGTTTCCAATGAGCCTGTAAATAAATATAACAAATTATTGATTAAAAATTGATTGATTGGAAATCATGCAAATAATTTCTATTTTATTATTTACTTTGGTAGGGAAAAGGAACAATGCCGGACGGTCCTGCAAGGGCAATCGTTTCGTGACTGGTTGCTTCGCACGATTCTAAAAGAATGTAAAAATAAAAATGTTCCAGTAACAATTGCAAGAGAAGAATTCAAATTAAAACAGAATTATATGAACTTTTATATAACATACCTGTAGTGCCTATACTGGATGGTCCTGTAATGGGTTCTTCGGTCATGGTATCAATGTGCTTATACAATTTCTTGTAGCAACTTTGACAAATGAAAGAGCTACTCTCATCAATTTTAACCTTTTTTTCCACAGCATGGTCGTACAATTTTTCGTTGATTTTTCTGGAACACGAACTCAACACCCAAACACTACAAATTGAACACTTACGTTTCATTTTACGATATTCTTTGATATAACTGTTCTGATATGATACTTTGTTTTCAACTGGTAACTTCTTACATAAATTTCCGTGTTTTATATGATGTTTATATTGTACCTACGATCAAGTGAAGTGAACTGCAGCCTAGACTACAATAGGTATTGAATTGTTTCTCGGCTGTAGCGATCAGGTCTATTTGCAGACGGGAGCGAGTAGAGCGGAATTTCTAAAGCGAGAAAGCAACAGAATAACAGATAACGCAAGCGAGCGACGAGTATGAAATGAAAGAGATGTTGTTCACTCTGCTGCTTCTCCGCTTTAGAAATTCCACTCTACTCCCTCCCGTCAGCGAGTAGACCTGATCGCTACAGCCGAGAAACAATTCAATTCAATCTCACAGGTCGATAAACATTCTACATCTACAGTAGGTAGTCAATACGTATCAACGGTTCTTCTTTTAAATAATAATACCAATGCCCCTCTGTGTAACGAAAAGAATGTTAGGTAATCAAATTGTCAATATCTACCTAAAGTCTCATTAGTCTTAGTTGCTATAATATTATATAATTATGTCAAGTAAATATTATTTACTATATAATATTTACTTGACATTCTGTGACCTACTCATAGATTTCATTAGTCATAGGTTTGATTGGATGGAGACGCATGGTAATCTACCATGCATCTTCATCGTTTCTACAGGCGGGTGATGTATAAAATGAAGAGTAATGATTTATTATTTAAAAAATTGTATCTCCAAAACGACACGCAGAACATCTCCAATTTTTTGATATGTTATGTAAAATTGAATGCTCTTTCATTTAAAAATACTAAAACAAGGAGTCGTTGAGGCCCCTCGCAGTCAAATTCAAGAAAAACTATTTGTTTTGTATTTTTTTCATACAAAAATTGATATATTCAAAGGTTTCGTATTTTTGCTTGGAAATTCAAAAAAATACCAATACAATGGCCAAAAATGACTAAAATCGGTTAAACGGTTTAGGAGTTATAAATTTTTGAAAATTGAAGATTTTGAAAAATCACGATTTTTTGGACCAGTCTAACGCAGAAAGGTCCAGTCTAATAACGAAATAAAAAAATACGGGTCTAATATTTTTCGATGTTGAACAATCCTACCGAATATTATAAAATTCTGAGAGATCGTATAACTTTTTTTCATGGAATTGCTGTATATATATATATATATATATCCCTCAAAGTGTCCATCTTGCAATGTATGGCGAACTTTCAGAAAATTATATTGGCTAACTCTAACTCTTTAACTCTTTAATTTTTAAATATTTTTTTTTAGCGTGTAAGAATCGATTTTAAAATTTTTACAATGTTTTTTCATAAAAGTTCAGACAATTTTCTAAAAGTTACCATTATGTCACTTTTTTGTAAGTCTTGTCCTTTTTAGTCCATTTTAAAAAAGTGATCATATGAAGTGTTAATTTTAAATTCTACTAGTTTCCCAATCACAACCGTTTTACTAATACGCTCACAAAATTTTTTTTTTAAATAGTGTTTTTTTTAAGTGAAAGGACTTTTTAAGTTATTTTTAGTTGTAGATGGATGGTATTCGGACTTCACAGAGAGATGATTAGCGACTAACAAACATTCAATTTATTCAAGTTCAAGTTTTCCTATCGACACAGATTTTTCATTAGGGCCCAACAGACAAACGTAAACAATGGCTTCTTCCGTAAATTTCCCGTGACACAAAGGCTACCCAGGAAAGCGTCTAATTCTATTGGATAGGTGAACTCTTCTTCTTCAAAATGACCGTGGCGGATTGATTATGGGAGTTTTCAATGACGAGAAAATCGCGGAAAAAGCCATTGTTTCCGTTTGTCAGCTAGACGACGTTAACAATGCCGCTCTCACATTTTCTCATGTCTTGGCATACGTCATTGACAGGCATGTGCCGAAAACTATACCACAGAAAGACTCTCTTCATCCGTGGCAGACGCAGGAACTAAAAAAGCATAAATCGACCAAGAGAGCAGCACTACGAAGATACACTAAATATCGCGAGCTTCCCTTGAAACATTTCTACGTGAGGCTCAATTACGAGTTCACGCGCGTTAGTCGGTTATGCTCGATAAACAAATTCATTAAGACCACCTCAGGTCAGATGGAATATATATATATAATAAATAAATAAATAAATAAATAAATAAATACCAACAAAATGTCCAAAGAAAGCTGAAATCACGTCCGAAATCTTTTTGGAGATATGTTAATCAACAGCGCAGGGAGTCTGGACTACCATCGTCCATGGTCTTGAACGGTGAAACCGCTTCCATTCCTCAGGATATTTGCCGCTTGTTTGCGATCAAGTTTGTCAGCATATTCACTGACGAAAATGTTACTGACGATCAGATAACTGCTGCTACGAACAACGTTCCTCTGCATGGTCACTCATTTGGAGCAATCGATATCAGTATTGAGATGATCTCCAACGCCGCATCGCAGCTCAAGTCATCCTTCAATCATGACCCGGATGGAGTTCCGTTCTAAAGAAATACATGTCCATTCTGCTGGCCCCCTTGCATTGTCTGTTCCAGATTTCCACATCAAGTGGCATATTTCCCTCGTGTTGGAAGGTTGCTCACTTGTTTCCAGTTCACAATAAGAGAACCAAACGAGATGTGGATAATTACCGAGGCATTTCGTCTTTGAGCGCGGTATCGAAACTATTTGAGCTCGTTGTAATAGACCCTCTACTCTCCCATTGCAAGCAATACTTAAGTGAAGATCAACACGGGTTTATGGTCGGCCGTTCCACTACCACTAATCTGTTTTGTCTCACTTCGTTTGTTACGGAAAATATGGCCGAAAGGGCGCAAACGGACTTCATCACAGCGTTTGACAAACTCAACCACGACATCGCTATCGCAAAACTACATAAGCTTGGAGTAAATGGAAGTCTCTTACAATGGTTTCGCTCCTACATCTCTGATCGTCTGTTGACAGTTGCTGTTGGTGATTGCATGTCCGACGTTTTTCCAGCCACTTCAGGAATACCTCAAGGGAGTCATTTAGGGCCGCTGATCTTTTTGCTGAACTTCAATGATGTGAACCTAGCCCTCGTAGGCCCCCGTCTTTCGTATGCCGATGACCTGAAGATCTTTTTGCGAATCCAGTCTGTCAACGATTGTCACCTTCTACAACAGCAGCTTCAAATCTTTGCTCACTGGTGCAGCCTCAACCGTATGGTGGTTAATCCGGAGAAGAATCCGGTGATCACTTTCTCTAGAAAAAAGGAGCCGATTCTCTTCGACTATAAGCTTCAAGGCACGGTAATCAAACGTACGACTTACGTAAAAGATCTAGGAGTTATTCTGGATTCTCAGTTAACGTACAAGTTTCACATCTCGTACATCGTGGACAAGGCGTCAAGAGCTCTAGGCCTTATTTTTCGGATGGCTAAAGATTTCTCCGATATTTACTGCTTGAAATCCCTTTATTGCTCACTGGTGCGATCGACTCTGGAGTATTGCTCTGCCGTCTGGAATACGAGCTATATCTATTAGTGGCGCAAATAGAGTCGAATCTGTCAACGCAGGTTTTTACGTTTCGCTTTGAGAAGGTTGCCTTGGAGAGACCCGTTTCGTATGCCGAGTTACGAGAGTCATTGTCGATTGATCGATCTTGCACCGCTTCGGTTTCGTCGGGACACATCCAGGGCTCTCTTTGTTGCAAACATTTTACAAGGCCGAATCGATTGCAGGGCCATCCTGGAGCAGATTAATATCAACGTTCAACCAAGGGCATTGCGCAATAGTGCTGAGGATACCAATGCGCCGTAACAACTATAGCATGAACGGCGCGATCGGAGGACTGCAGCGTGTTTTTAATAGAGTCTCGACGATTTTCGACTACCATGTCCCTCGGAAAACTCTGCGCAGACGCTTCACGTCATTTTTTTCTGAAATGTAGACCGTTATGAACAAGTGTGTTGAGGTTTGATATTTAAGTTTAAGTTTATTGTACTCGTCATATTTTTAATACCACCATTGGGGCTTTATTAGGCCTGTTGGTGACGACTAAAATAAATAAATTGGACCCTAATGAAAAATCTTTGTCGATATAGCAAATTTGGTCCTAGAAAATAACTCTTGCCACGATCATTATTACACTATATTCAGTGAGAGAAAATCTTCTCGTCTCACATATGACCTAAACTACTATTATTTGAACCTAAATTAATAAACTCAAAGAAGATAAAAAAAACCGCTTGAAAATTGAGGTTTACATTCTTCTAAAATTATTTCATCTAAATAATGGCTGATTGTCGCATTCACAACACCACCAGAAAGTGTTACATCTACTCTCTAATCAATGTTCCTCCATGCAAGAAAAGCCAAGAAATTGTTCGACAAATTTATTTTTTAATTTTCATCCCTTTATAAAAAAAACACAAACATCTGATTTTTGATTTCATCTAGTTAATTATATAATTTGATGGAACGAATTTAAAAATGATACTTAACCTTCTTTAGGTGTAGGGGTCAATATTACCCGGAATGGATTTTCAAAATGCCATAGCTTTCTAAAATAAGCATCTTTGAATTTTCTTGACTTTTAATAATAGATCATATAAAGTTACCTTTCTGCATCGAACCCATTTTTTTTTTCGACAGTTCTGAAGAGCTGTTAAAAAAAACTTACGAATAAGATGTTTCAGGTCATGTTGGTCTGTATTTCAAATTTACAGTGCGGAAAGGTTATATGACCAAATTTTATAGTCTTTGTAGTCAAAATGCTTGTTGGAGTTCCGATTTTTAGTTTCCGGTGAGTACTGCCCTTTTTAAACCGATTGGCCATTGGGCAAAAAATTATTCGTATTTGTCCCCTCTTAAACGGCTTCCTCGGGGCATCCAGATGGTCCCGGAACGGCCAATATGGTCATTGGCCCACTTCAAGGCTAGAAGTAAATTATTCATGAAAAACCATAAAGTTGGTGCCGTCGAAAAGCATGTTCCGATGAAAATTTGTATCTGTAGCCGTTTCACAGATCGTGGCCAAATATGCCCTCTTCCGGCAAAAAATCCTTGTTCCCAATCGGATCAAAAAGGGCAGTTATCACCGGAAACTTAAAATTGAGACTTCAACAATCGCTTTGACTGCAATGACTTTAAAATTTGGTCATATAAACTTTCCACAGTGTGAGTTTTAAATCCGGGTATAAAATTTTAACACTTAACACCCAAGGAAGGTAAACAGAATACAAATTGTTGCTGGCGGTTTGGGAATTGCATTCCTGACCTGGTATCAAATGTGACTACTGTTGTAAAGGGCGATACGGTCAAAATTTGGTCAATATCAACTTGACGTATTTCTTTCAATTTTGCATTTAAAAAACCTGAACACCCCTCATTTTGAAGGTGTGTGTGTGTAGAATGTTGCTCCTATTTTGATTTTGGAATTCACTCTTCAGTTGTCAAAATGCCGTCCAAGCAAGAAGAGCAGCGTATCAAAATTTTGCTCGCGCATCGCGAAAATCCGAGCTACTCGCACGCAAAGTTGGCAAAATCGCTAAAAGTTGCCAAGTCAACCGTTACAAATGTAATTAAAGTGTTTGGGGAACGTTTGTCGACAGCCAGGAAGTCTGGATCGGGGGGAAATCGAAAACCGGAAGCCGCTGAGACGACAAAGAGAGTTGCCGGTAGTTTCAAGCGAAACATGCCGCAAATAAGCTGGGTGTATCGTCTACAACCGTGCATCGAGCCAAAAAACGAGCCGGACTATCGACTTACAAGAAGGTAGTGACTCCAAATCGCGATGATAAACAAAATACGACGGCCAAAGCGCGATCCCGGAGGCTGTACACGACGATGCTGACGAAGTTTGACTGCGTGGTAATGGACGACGAAACCTACGTCAAAGCCGACTACAAGCAGCTTCCGGGACAGGAGTTTTATACGGCAAAAGGAAGGGGAAAGGTAGCAGATATTTTCAAGCACACGAAACTGTCAAAGTTCGCAAAGAAATATCTGGTTTGGCAAGCCATCTGTACCTGTGGCTTGAAAAGCAGCATTTTTATAGCTTCCGGGACTGTCAACCAAGAAATTTACGTGAAAGAGTGTTTGAATAAACGTCTGCTGCCTTTCCTGAAGAAACACGGTTGTTCCGTACTGTTTTGGCCGGATTTGGCATCTTGCCATTACGGTAAAAAGGCCATGGAGTGGTACGTCGCCAACAACGTGCAGGTGGTTCCCAAGGAAGCCTAACTGAATATTTTTCCTGAATTTTATACTAATTGAACTTGAAAAAGAAATTTAATTTGATTTTTTAAATAAACGATTTCACCAATTTACACGCGTTTTCCCTTGACCAAATTTTGACCGTATCACCCTTTATGCGGTGACTGCCTTGAGCATATTTTGTTGGTGGTTGTTGTGGGTTCCAGGAACTTTATAAATCATCCACGTTTTGTCAAAATCGTTATAAATTCTGGGTTTTTTTTTTCATTAGGGCGAATTTAACATTGAGAGACTCTCTTTGATTACTTTCTCTTTCATTCATGTTTCATACACCTTTACGTTTTTGTTTTCTATTATTAGTAGAGTATGCTAGCCAGCACTGAGTTTCGATCTATACCCTAGAATCCCTCGAAAGTTTTATAACGGCACTGTAACAAATAAAAGAGAGCGAGACCGGAGAGAATCTCTAAATGTTAGATTCACCCTAATGAAAAAAAACCATAGAATTGCTCCATTATTGCATTGCTCTGAACATCGTCCAAGTCATTTGTTTACATAACAACAAAATTCAGACACGAGGAGTTTCCTAATGTGAAACTTCGGAGTTGTTGGTCGCCTTGAGACAGTTAAACTTTTGCAGAACTCATCGATATATTGGCGATATCCATCAGCAAATTCAATGTCATAGCGTTTGTCAATCACAGATGTTGCACCACGAGCGCGTTTTCTGTTAGACCAGCTTGAACAACACTTCTTGTTTGGATAGAAGCGCACGGCAATCTTCCCGCGAAGCCAAACTGGGTATGTCGAGTTGCGCTTGCAGTTTCCACCCATGGTTATACAACGCTAGGGTGGTGTTTGCAATGTTATACAGGGTGAGTGAGTATTCCTGTCAGTGAATTGTATGGTCATAAAAATGTCATAAAAACATGCATGAATTGTAATTTTCAATGTATTTCCTGTTTGGTATATCTTCAACATTTGTCTTCAAATAGTTCAGTTCAAATCTTACTCCCTTTGCCTAAATTGCCAGACGCCTGCGTTGTTGGAACCCGCCACAACTGGCTCTCACGATATCTGGAGGCATTTCATTCCATATTTTCACTTAAGTTTCCACGGTTGGTCATTTGGTATTCCCCAGTTTGTTCAACATGTAGCCATATGCATAGAACTCGAGAGGATTCAAAACAGGTAAAGAGGCAGGCTATTTTTTCGACAAAACAAATCCGGAAAATTGTCTACTCACCAAGCCTGCGTAGCTTTCATCTGGTGGGACGATGCAGAGTCTTGTTGGAAGCAGTATGGTGATTTTTTTTGTGCTTCTTGACGAAAGGAAGCAAATGGAAGCAAAACATTGCGGATGTAACATTTACTGTTGATTTAAATATCAAATTCAATGAACAGCAATGGAACCTTCAACTGGAATAGAAAAAATCTCCAAATCATCACCTTTAAAATATTCTGGAACCTTTTAGCAGCTAGTTTATCACGAGGAAGGTGTGCTGCATACACCCGATAATTTTGCTGCTTGTGGTGATCCCGTAGCAGGATCATTTTTTCGTCCGAAAACAGAATTTCACAATCATCGAGCCGCTTGAGCAGCTTCCGACATCTTTCAACTTTTGCAGCCTTCTGCTTTTCAGTCAAGCTATGCACCCGTTGTTTTTTGTACGGATTTCGTCCTTGTCGTCTTTTCATATGGTTGACTTGCGACATTCCCAGTTCTTGGGCCATCTTTCGGTCCGACTTATTTATCAGAATTCCGTCAAATTCGCTCTCTCACTCGTTTGATGACTTCGAGACACCTGCGTTTCCGGCCAAACCAGTTTCATTGTAGCAGTTGATGGTGCGAAAGATAGATCATTTGTTTATGCCGAGTAGTTTCAATTTCTTTAAAATTGTACACGGTCTAAAAGGTTTCAAAAACAGACTTATGACGAGCTCCCTTTTTGCGTCCATGATTACCACGAGGCTCAAACGAATGATAACCCAAAACAAAGTTTTGAGCCTTGTTGACATTTGAATATACTCTTAGAGATAAAGTGCAAAAAACATATCTGTGATTAACCCAACAAACTTACAGATGTTTAAAAAAAAACACTGACAGGAATTATTTCTCAGTCTATACATTATTATAAAACTTAAATTTAACGAAGATCCATGAGTTTTCGTTAACTTTTATCGAAGCATCGAGTCCACCAGCTTCCTGGTCACTGTTGATAGAATTACCTTACAAATCTCCTGAATCGCAAGTTTGAGCTCCATTTTGTTTCTTGTGTGCGGTCGCAATGAAAATCCGGACCAGCCAGTAAGAAAACTTACAAAAACGATTGGTTTTCCTGCAATAACCGATGACATCACAGAGCACAGACGTTCATCTTCGATATTTACGTCGACATTTCAAATATATGTCGATATGCTCCTGGTAGGCGGCACTCCAGTTGTGCGATAACTGTCATGTTAATGTTTATTTATACAAAGCCTAGCATATAACCTCAAAAGTTTTGTTTGTTTTCTCTGCGCTTGCTTTTTATACCAGCTGCCCATATTAACTTTTACACACGTTTTTCAAGAAAAGATATATGGACATTACTGTCTGTCCTCTGTGCTTCTATTAAGTTCAAATACCGTTTTGGCTTGTCCTTGATAGATACGCATCTCTCTGTTCTGTTCTGAGGAATATTTAACTATGTTATTGATATAATTGATTTAACAACAAGTTTTTAATCCAACAAATTCACGTAACCACACTTCTTCCCATTTCAGTGAAGGAATCCGGCATGATTCTTCTGCAAACGATCCCGGATACGATCGACATTGAAATATTCGAGCAATCACTTCTGAAAACGTTCCCGGACGTAGTCAGCGTTCATGATCTGCACATTTGGCGGCTTAGTGGCCAACAATACGTCGCAACGGCTCACATCATATTCGAAGATCCCAAAGTAAGACTTCGTCCTCATCCGCTGCGGTAACAAACTAATCATCAATTTCCAACACTTACAGGTATACTCAGTCATCAACGACATGCTGATCAACTTCTTCCATGACCAGGGCATCAGCAAGGTCACCATCCAACCGGAGTTCAAAACCAAATTACCAGTGTTGCCCCTCTTGGCGGCACCTGCTGCCACCCCTTCGAGTTCGTGCCTGATGCAGTGTCGTCAGGAGGCTTGCCTTCAAAAGCACTGCTGCGAAGGAATCATCAAAGACGATGGCAAAAAAACGCCGGCATCCAAATCATCCAACTCGGCATCCAAGGAGCATTTGGAACAAATTCCCATGGAGGTGCAGCAGGAAAGCATCGAAGCTGGAACGCAACAGACGGACGTTCCGAGTGGGGAAAACGAGACAAAAAGCCCGGTCGTTAGCCTCACGGTGGCAATCGTGAACGAAGCCCAAGTCCCAGTAAGCTCCACTTCGACGGCCGACAAGGACGGGGACTGCTAGTAAAGTACAAAGAACCAGTAAGACTGATTCCTGGCCCAGGGTCCCATTGAAAACGAAATCAGGAAGCACTACAGTCGAGAGAAAATTCGTTACGCTTATTGCAGATTCAAAATGTTCTTTTATTAAGTTTTACCAACTTTCTTGATAAGGTTGTAGTTATACGTAGTGACCGAGAATCCACTTAAAGGAATCTACAGGAATAGAGTTGACGTTAAGGTCGATTCACAAATGGCGTCCACGACCGCATGGAGAAGGTTCGAATATGTACGGCCTTTGTGCTGAACACTTAATTGACGGCGTTTCATAACGACCAATGCATGGATTTGCATATTACGTGTCAAGCATTATAATAGTCTATGCATATGGAAGTCGATATAATGCAGATTCAAGATCGAACATCGAACCCGTCGAGCCGTAATTGATTACCATATCTGCAAACTTTGATATGTTACAGTATGCATGCCTCGTCAGAAATGGATGGAGGGTACTCAAATGTGTTGAATTTCTAACATAGATAAGATATTTTTTGTTCCATGTGATAGATTATTATGCCTACAAAATGTTGAGCCATATTGACGAAGAAAAGAGTACTAAGTGTTTGAAAATAGAAAACTTAGATGACCCTAAGATGATAATTAAGCCCAGGATACTACGAAGCAGGGAAAAACGCCTTTCTTTACGGAATTTTAAAACCCTTGTTATGCATTTCAATCATCAATATTATAGTAAATATATTAAGATAATTTAAAAATAAACGAATTTATGAAATCGAAACCTTGTTCAAAATGAAAGAAAGTTC
The DNA here is from genome assembly GCA_034211315.2 of Aedes japonicus. Classification (NCBI taxonomy): domain Eukaryota; kingdom Metazoa; phylum Arthropoda; class Insecta; order Diptera; family Culicidae; genus Aedes; species Aedes japonicus. Next base: position 68,245 of record JASCZW010000993.1, on the reverse strand, counting down.
TGATGACTGGGCAGTGCTTGATATCTTGTGCAATTTACGGAGTGGTAGCGTTTTATCGAATTGGTAAATAGGCCAATAACCTAACCGTGCAATCTCTATAACCAGCAACGTGTATCGATACTCATGTAAGGTCTGTATCCACAATAATCCGGACACCTCAAAACTTGAGTTAAACATAAATTTCGCATTATGGGGCCAATTACAGAAGTCTATTCGACCGTCAATTTTCTCGACAGGTCTGTTTTGGTATTACAGATGTCGAGATTGACGAAATGTTTAGTAACTGATCTGTCACATTTTGTCGAGTAAGAGTTTGTTTTGATACGCGTTTTTAATCGGTTAGTGGTGATTGGCTGAACAAGGTAAGAAATACGCTAAGCCATTATTTTTTTTTACAGGTGAGGTAACAAAAGAACCAGTTCCTTATAGCAAAAACAAATGTCTTATCCTATTTAAAACAAAACCAACTACCGGCAGTTTAAATGGCTTATGATCTAGAAGTTTAGAAAAAAAATATTCAGAATTTAGGGCACATCCTAGAAAGTTCAGAAGGAGGCTTCCCAAAATTTCAGGAAGATACATTTAAAAAGTTCAGGAAGAGATCGAATAAAACACTTCTGTGAAGATCAGGCAGAAACTTTTCAAAAGCACACTTTATGAAGCACATCTTAGTAGTTCAAGAAGGAATATCCCAAAATATACATGGCAATACATCCGCGAGTTTCAAGATCATACTTTCCAGAAGTTTGGGAGATAACTTCTCTGAAAATCAGAAGAGGACTTCTCAGTACTTCAGGTAGAAGTTAAGGGAACAGGATTTCTTGAAAATTTAGAACTTTCCAGAGATTCTGGAGTTCTTTCTGGAAATTCAAGAAGTTTTTACTAAAATAATGAACAAACTTCGACAAAGCTCAGGCTTATATGTCCTAGAAGTTCAAGAGATAACTTCTCTGAAGCTTAGGAATGGACTTCCCCAACGCTCCAGAAGAAACTTCCCAAAAGTTAATTTGGAACTTCCCAGAAGAAACCTCTCATAAAAACTGAAAGGAACTTTCCAGAAGCATATGGGGTACTTCCTAGTAGTTTGAGCAAGAATTTCTCTAAAATTCAGGAAAAAACTTTCCCGAAGTTCAGCAGAAAACTTCCCAACAGTTTAGAAAAGGACTTCTGAAAATTTAAGTGAATTTTTCTAGAATTCCTGGAGACTGTCTCAAAGTTCCGGTTAAATATTCCTCGGATTTCAGGATGGGTTTCATCACAAATTTAGAAAAAATTAACTCGGGAAAAATGTTCCCCTGATTTAAGGAAGAAACATACCAAACATCTATATGTAAAAGAAGGATTTTTTGTTAAATTTCAGCAAAGAACTTCTCTGAAGTTCAGGAGAGGTCTTCCCAGAAGTTTCTAAGGAAGCTTCCCGATGGAACTACCCAGAAGATTCGTGAAGGTAAAAAATGAAACATTCCAGAATTTCAGAATGAGGCTTTCTCGAAACTTAGGAATTCCCAGAAGTACTGGTAGATGCAGAAAAATAGGAATAAACTTTCCAGAAGTATGGGGAGTACTTCGTAGTAGTTCAAGCAGGCATTTTTCAGAAATTCAGGAACAAACTGCCCCGAAGCACAGGAAAAACTTCCCTGAAGTTCAGAAAAAGAATTCTCAGAATTCCAGGAAGAAAATTCCAAGAACTATAACAAGGCTTTCCAAGAAATTCTGCAGAGATCTCTTCCTCACCGTTCAGGATTGATCAAATGTTTCTAAAGTAACTAAGTTCAGGAAAAAACTGACCAAATGTTTCGGCAAGGTAAAGTTAGGTTGTCAGATGTGAATTTTCAAGAAAATCAGGAAGGGCTGCCAACTGTCCGGAATTTTAGCCAACAGCATTGCAGAAGATCAGGAGAAAACGTTTTTGGAATCCAAGAAATAACCACTGACTAAGCGACGGAGCATTCTTTTTTAATGAGTAAAGAACGTACTATGAGCTAGGACACAAATTCACATAGGAATTAAAATTGGAAATGAGAAGAGAAATTAGTATTTTCCATTTGATTCCAACTAATTTTATGCTTATCTTGACAGATACGCGTGTTTCATCTACTCAACTATTAGTACATGACACTGAAGCAGTCTGCACATTGTAGACCAAATATGCGTATCGGTCAAGATAAACAATAACCCAAGACAAAGGGCGAGAGATTCGAATTGAATTAATATGCTTCATTTCTATAACATGTATCTTTCAAATGAAAAATAAATGCTATGATTTCGTTGATTTGTTTTGCTGTAATCCCATTTTGTTTTAGTAACACCTATTGTAAGACACCCTGTATAGCATCGTGCACTAAAGTACCTATTCATTGCCACTTTGCAGCTTCTCGTGGTTTACTTTTTTTTTATTATTATTTCTTTATTAGAGTGGCTTTCAGCCACCTGGGCTGGTTTGCCACTGTCGTGGTTTACTGATCCGTAGTACCTTCGTTCCTCGCAAAGAAATCCACAAAGCCATTTGAATATCAGCTGACAAACGACCCAAAAATCGACGGTATATTCTTCTCTGATATCATCAACGTTGACACCTACAGTAAAGGGCGAACACGAAATTATTGCGACACATTCAACAGGGCATAACTTTTTTACAATTGGGTCAAAATCAACCAAATTTTGCACACTTTCTCATTGATGTGTATTGTTTACATGCTGTCAAACTCGAAGTCGTGTTTTTCGATTCAACGAAAATGGAGGTGAACCAACGCGACGGTGGGAAAGGTGAAGCGGATGATTAAAGCAAATCCCAACGTCTCAAGCCGTGATTTGGCTAAAAAGATCGGCATGTCGCAGAGCTACGTCCAGAATGCAAAGAAGAGAGCTGGACTACATACATACAAGGTACGGAACTCCCCAAACCGCGATGAGCGGCAACAATCGACGGCTAAAACTCGGGCACGTAAGCTCTACGAGAAGATGCTGACAAAATATGGCTGCTGTGTGATGGACGACGAAACGCATATAAAAGCCGATTTTAAGCAAATTCCGGGGTTGGAGTTTTTCACCGGCAAGAGCAAGTTCTATGTGGACGACAAATTTAAGAAGAAGAAAATGTCGAAGTTCGCCTCCAAATATCTCATTTGGCAGGCCATCTGATCTTGCGAACTGAGGAGTGAGCCTTTCGTGACAAAGGGCACAGTAAATGGCGAGATCTACAAATCTGAGTGCCTCGAGAAGCGCCTTTTGCCGTTCTTGCAGCAGCACGACGAAGCTCCGCTATTTTGGCCAGATTTGGCATCATGCCACTATTCTAAAAGTGTCCTGGAGTGGTATGAGGCCAGTTCTGTCCATTTTGTTCCAAAGGACATGAATCCGCCAAACTGTCCGGAGCTGCGTCCGGTGGAGCAGTACTGGGCAATGATGAAGCGGGAACTTCGGAAGAGTAAGAAGACAGTCAAAGACGAGAAGGACATGTTAAGAAAATGGAAAAAAAAACTGAAAAACTGGTACCGGATGGCACTGTAAAGACTTTGATGGAGGGCATCAAGCGTAAATGCGTTCAATTTTACACTCAAGGCTCCATCGATTAACTTTTCTTTGGTTTTTGAAGTAAATATATGTATAAAACTACCCTAAAATTTTGGTTTGATTCTAAACATTATAAGAAAATTGGCATGACATTTTCGGTGTCGCAATAATTTCGTGTTCGCCCTTTATGTCCCATGAAAAATGCGAAAATGCATACCTCAAATGAATTTTTTTAATAGAAAATGATAAAAAAAAAATCATAATTTTATTTAGGGAATCGTTTATTAAGCCTTTCACGATTACATTACTCAATATGTCCACCATTTTTCTCGATCACCTTCTCCAAACGAGGACGGAATCGGAATGCCTTCTCAATGTATGATTCAGTCATCGAGTTCCATGCCTTGGTAATGGAAGCTTTCAGGGCGCCAACACTAAGGTGAAAATGTTCACAGGCCTTAGCCTGAACATATGCCCATATTGAGTAATCCAAAGTATTCAAGTCCGGGTTGCTAAAGAGTGATACGGTCAAAATTTGGTCAAGGGAAAACGCGTGTAAATTGGTGAAATCGTTTATTTAAAAAATCAAATTAAATTTCTTTTTCAAGTTTAATTAGTATAAAATTCAGGAAAAATATTCAGTTAGGCTTCCGCTTTTCCAAATCCGAATTGCCGGGCCTTACGCTTGACCCCTGCCATCAGATTTTGTACAGCCACCTTGTCCACCTTCTTCGCCGCAGAAAGCCAGTTTGCCTTGAACTGCTGCTCGTCCTTAGGTTCCGCTTGACAATGCCCAGTATTTCTCAATTGGGCGGAGCTCTGGCGTGTTGGGAGGGTTCTTGTCCTTGGGAACCACCTGCACGTTGTTGGCGGCGTACCACCTTACGGCCTTTTACCGTAATGGCAAGATGCCAAATCCGGCCAAAACAGTACGGAACAACCGTGTTTCTTCAGGAAAGGCAGCAGACGTTTATTCAAACACTCTTTCACGTAAATTTCTTGGTTGACAGTCCCGGAAGCTATGAAAATGCTGCTTTTCAAGCCACAGGTACAGATGGCTTCGCCAAACCAGATATTTCTTTGCGAACTTTGACAGTTTCGTGTGCTTGAAAATATCTGCTACCTTTCCCCTTCCTTTTGCCGTATAAAACTCCTGTCCCGGAAGCTGCTTGTAGTCGGCTTTGACGTAGGTTTCGTCGTCCATTACCACGCAGTCAAACTTCGTCAGCATCGTCGTGTACAGCCTCCGGGATCGCGCTTTGGCCGTCGTATTTTGTTTATCATCGCGATTTGGAGTCACTACCTTCTTGTAAGTCGATAGTCCGGCTCGTTTTTTGGCTCGATGCACGGTTGTAGACGATACACCCAGCTTATTTGCGGCATCTCGGAGAGATAGGTTAGGGTTTCGCTTGAAACTACCGGCAACTCTCTTTGTCGTCTCAGCGGCTTCCGGTTTTCGATTTCCCCCCGATCCAGACTTCCTGGCTGTCGACAAACGTTCCCCAAACACTTTAATTACATTTGTAACGGTTGATTTGGCAACTTTTAGCGATTTTGCCAACTTTGCGTGCGAGTAGCTCGGATTTTCGCGATGCGCGAGCAAAATTTTGATACGCTGCTCTTCTTGCTTGACAACTGTGTTCAGGTTTTTTAAATGCAAAATTGAAAGAAATACGTCAAGTTGATATTGACCAAATTTTGACCGTATCGCCCTTTAGGAGGCGAAATGTCATTTAGCATAAATTCCATGTTTTCCTTCAGTCACGCTTGAGTCCTTTTTGAGGTATGACACGGTACTCCGTCCTGTTGGAAAATGACAAGTTGGTGTGCTCCAAAGTTGGTTTTCATCCATGGTCCTTCAAAATGTTCATGTAAACCTCGGTATTAACTTTTAATCCAGCTTTGATAAATACTAGAGGCATTTTCAAGCCATTGGACGCAACTGCCTCGAAAACCATGACTCCGGCCGGATGTTTGGTTGTAAACTTAAATTCCACGTTCTCTGGAACATCCTCAATCATCCTCAATTCTTCGGCAAAATAAACCTGTCTTTACGTGTGTTAGATACGGGATCGATGGTGAACATTTTTTCATCGGAGAATACGATGATGGTTGCTTCTTTTTTAATGCTGACACCAAACGTTTCGAGCGCTCCAGCCGTAGTTGTTTGATTCGGTCCGTTACAAGGTGGCGCTCTACTCTTGCTCTGGACGAACATCTCAAGTCATCTTTGACCAACCGTTGCATGATAGTTTTTGAAATATCGGCTTTCTTAGCTAATTTCCGGATCGATCTGATAGGATTTCGTCTCACTTTGTCTCTCACTGATCTGATGACCTTCGATATGCGCGCGGACCGTGGCCGGCCACTTCCCGGCTTCCGTGGGCGTGGTCTATCAAGAAGTGCACGTTGGATACGGTAAACGGTAGCCAGATGGCATCCCACAATCGTTGCAATTTGTTTTACGGGCTTTTGGGCGTAACCTTCACCTTGGGTTTTCTTTTAAGTCGAGTTATAAGTACGAGACACTGAAGAAGTCTGCACATTGTAGACGAAATACGCGTATCTGCCAAGATAAGCAAAGGTAGTTGGAATTAAATGGAAAATACTAATTTTTCTTCTCATTTCTAGTTATATTAGAATGTTAAGAAAGGCTCGATCGTTCCTTCAGTATTTGATGCTTGTTTTCCTGTAACGTTACTGAATTGACCACTCTCCCAATTCTCTGAACATATACGCACAGGCAATAATAACATACAATATATCTTTTAAAGGATTAATTTTATAATTATTTCTATTACTATTTTTTTCAATCAACATTTAGACATAGAATGTTGTGCTTAGGTACTTTTAATTTATCTTTCCTAGCACTGTTGATCTAGTCTTCTATTCCTGATTCTGGTTCCTGTTCACTTCTTTCATATTTATAGATCTCTTCTGCCTTTTCCTTCAACTTTTTTTGTCTCTTTATCAATTCGATCTAGTCCTTCATCTATTAACCTTGGTATATTATTTTTATCTTCCTTGATCGAACCATTCCAGGTCTTTGCCGGCCTACCTATCTTTTTTCTTCCATACTTCATTTCAGGCAACTCTCAATGGATGCCCAGTTTGCCTTCTTTGTATGTGACCCCAGTAACTAATCCTCATTATTCTAATCTTTTTAACCACTGTTTTCCGTCTAACAGCTTTGAAAATTTAAGTCTTCCTCTAGGTTTATCCCTACAGCATCTGAGCATATCCTTTACTTTTTGCTTTTCATATTTACTAATAGATTTTCTATTCCTTTTTATAAGTAGATGCAGATTTTTAAGCCATATGTTATAGCCACTGAAATAACTGTCGTGTAAATTAGTTCAGTCTAATTCCCATGTTGGTTTAGATCTTCATAGAAATTGTATTATCACCTTACTACTACTGACAGCTTGCAAGAACTCTCTTTCTAGAAGTTTGTGGTCTATCTAGCGTCTCTGTTAAGTATGTTTCTAGATATGTTCATACTCTTCACTACTTTGTACTCTTCTTCATTTATTCTCACAGTTTTTGGAATATACCTGCCATTTTGTGGCTCTCTAACTACAACCTGTTTTTACTGACATTAATTTCTAGTCCCACTTTTATCAGTTCATTTTTCAACAATTGACTTTTTTCTATTTCTTCTATTTTTTCTGCTATCACTATGTCATCTGCAAATGCCAGAATGAGCGGTAGTTTTCCATAACCTATTTTCAATGGGTTAATTTCTTGGGTAATGCTTTTTTCATTTCCAAAAGCTCTTTTTGCATTATCAATGTAAAGACGTACGGCGATAATGGGCACCCTAATTTAATTCCCTTTGCTTTGGTCCGTTCTTCGGTTCTTACTCCTTCCCATAGTCACACTTGTAGGTTCTGCAGACATCACTTGTAGGACTCTATTTATTATATGTCTCGGCACGTTGAGTTCATCTAATATTTGTTCCACCTTTGTCATTTTAAGTTTCTACTGGTAAAGCCAACATTTCGTCTTCTCTTATTTAATTATTTTTCATGATGAAACACGAAAAGTTACTAACCGAAGATATATCCACGAAATCGAAATGCTTTTTTGAGATCCACAGACATTAGAATAATTGTGTTACCACTAATCCAATTTTCTCGAATGCATCTTTTTCCAAAACATATCTGGTCGTCCGTTGATCTGTTTTGTGTGAACACTGTTTGATGAAATCCTGGTTCACTTGCATAATTTCTCAGTCTTTGCACTAACCATCTTGCGTATATTTTGTATCCTATGTTACTTAGTGATATTCTCCTGAAGTCTGATGTTTTATTTGCTCTTTTTTTTGGTGTCAGTATTTGCACTGACTGTTTCCATATGGTCTGACATTTTGTTGGTTATCTATACTTTTTTATCAGTTGATATAGTTCTATGCTCCTTCATCACCATATTTTATATATTCGTTTTTAACTCTGTCCAGTCCTGCTGCTTAACAACTTACTAATCCACTAATTATATTCTTAATTTCTTCTCTACTAGGTTCTGCTGTCAGTTCTTCATTATCATTTCTTATTTTAATTGACTCGTCTTCCCCTAATTCTAATTTTTCCACCCATTAATTTATTATTCATACGACCTCTTTATTCTTTCTCCTACTTCAAAATCCTGCAATTCGTTGTAAAATTTGAACACTTTCTTTTCATTATGCGCTCTAATTGCCATAAAATAATCTTGCCTTCTTATGTTTATGTTTTCTCTGTACCATGTTGTGTCTAAACCTCTAGCCTTGCTAACTTCATTCTCTTCCTCGCTTTTAGGAAGAGAATCTTTTTCTTTTTGACGTTAGCAATCTTTTTCTTTTTGACGTCAATGGATTTTTCATACGTTCTTAAGCTTTCCTATCAATATTAGTAATTTTTTCAGTTAATTTCTCATAGGCTTCTGTTATTTCTATGTTTTTAACATCTATGGTTTCAAATTTCGATTGCAGTGAAGCAGCCGCATATTGGGCCGAAATCCAAAGAGCATTTAAAGCGACTTGATTGCTTGATAGGTTGCCGTAAAGACGCTTTAGAACTGCTTATTGGTTACCTGGATAGAGAAGCTATGCATTTAAGATTTTTTTTTGTATTGAACGCCTCCAAAAGAGGAACATATACGTCATCTGGCTCATATTTCATGTTGAAGCTAAAGCTATGTTCTGGACAGTTTGATGGATTGGCTGTTTGTGGCACGTATTTGACCGCTTGTACCTTATACCATTCCAGGTAAGATTTTGCATAGTGACATGGAGGCCAAATCAGCCCAAGACAGAGCTGGAGAGTCGTGGTTTCTGATAAACGGTTGCCATTGCAGACATTCTTTCTCGTACACATCCTTATTGATAGTGTCGGTAGACACAAAACTTTTAAATTTTCGACCACAACTACATATGGTCTGCCAAATCAAATACTGCTTCGGGAATTTGGACACCTTCTTTGTCCGGAAATGTTCAGCAACGACGTTTCTTTGCATTGCGGTATACAAAACCAGACCCAGAAGTTGTTGAAAGATTTCGAGTACGTGGATGTTTCGTCGTCCATTATGATACAAAAAATGTTTCAAAAAAATTGGGGTAAAGCTCCTTAGCATTTGACTTCCCAACTTTGCGAGAATGTAAACATGTTGTACCACGAAATAAAGAGGAGAGTTTGAGCTGTCATATTAGTAGAACGTTTCAGCTATCTGTGAAATAATTCAAAATCTACACTGAAAAAAGTGTCCGAAATTTAACGTGGACAGGCTTTAATGTTGTTTATCTTTGAAAATGCAACAACGCACGGAAATATAGTTATATGCAATTTTCTGTAAAACAGAAAATTCCAGAATGTGCAATTGCAATTCATGTTCGATCATGGAAATGTAAGTAAAACAAGCTCTTTAGTTAGGAAATTTAATTGATCATCCTAAGAAAGATAGTGGGCATGGTCCGCGTTGAAAATTAATACCTCTTTCCGGTTTTCTTGGGCAGCAGGCCACCATTATGTGCTACATTGACTCTAATTGTAGTTTGGTTTGTTCAACTCTTCGTTGCTATAAATGGCAGTGCAGTAGATAGGTTTTGGTTTTCTAGTTGGCCTTGAAAATTTTATTATTGCTGACAGGTAGACAGGGACACCGGCACACACACGCTTGTCATACTGGCTTACTCCGTACAACACTTTATTTCATTTATCGTTTTGCCTTATCGGATGATGGTTGCCAAGTGGCTCCCACTGGACAGTCGTTTATTTCACAACTGGCCACGGATAGCCGATTGGATACTCTACCTAGCCACCGATTGCTCAGCCATTGTCCTCATCGCCCCAATAATGACGAACTTGCGGAACTGGGGCAACTACTACTTTGCGAGGGAGCTTCGGCGTCCGTGTTAAGAAAATACTGCCTGTCTAGTTAATTCAGTATGCAAAACGTTATTAATTAGACATCACTCTTTATTTGAGTTGTTTACAATTGTGTATAATTTTTGAATGATTATTTCTAATAATTAAATTAACAGAGTTACAAACTTGAAAAGAATCTATTATTTATGCATTATCTAATGCACATAATTTAACCGAAATATTGCCTTAATCATGGCTGTTGTATAAAAGATTGCAAACAATTTTGTTGTTTGCGTTTTGCTTTGCTTGCAATTGAACGATAGAAACTTCTACGCGTCTGTTAAAATTCATCATTTTTTGTTTGGTGTATTCGCGTTCAGTACTTAAATATTTCGTGACAGCCACGGTTTATCAAAATTTTATTTGATACCCAACTATTGCCATAAGACGTTGTATACGCCAAAACCCTCAAACTCACTGGAGTTGCGCTCAACTCCAACCGCTTTGAGGTTTTTACCTATTAGTTTGCATTCAGCAGGACCTCAACGCAGAAGTCAGTTGGAAATTAGAAGCAGCTCAAGGTTAAATGGTATTCAGAATCAAACTAGGTGGATGCATCGGCAGCGCGTGGAAGAGCTATCATGGCGTTCTGCTGAACCATCATGTGTCGAGTGCTACTGTGGATTCACGAACATATTTTTCAAATGATACAAAAGGATCAACACCTCTGCCGAATAAGAGAGTATTCAGTTTTTGCTTAACAGCGAGATGAATAGATGGAAAACGGAGAACAAAACTAAACAATACTACTGACGATCCGACCAATACTGCACCGGAGAAGTATGAGGAACGGTGTGTCAGTGCTTGAATATCTATCATGACCCTTTCGCTGAACCATCATGTGTCAGAGCTGCTGATAGTTCTGGACATATTTTGAAATGATACAAAGGATCAACTTCCTATGCCGAATACGAGTGATTCCTGCTTGTGTAACATCGAGTGAGATAGAGCCCCCGTTTTTGCCAAGCAAAACCAGTAACGCTAAAATGATGCTTTATTATGGAAATATCCAGCCGATTTGGAATATTTTAGCTGGTGTTGGATTCAGAAACTCAACCACTTTCTCAAAACTGTCTCATTTGACCGATGGACAGCCTTTGTCTCCAAGAAAACCGGATTTCCGGAACCGTGTTCTGAAATTGGTATAAATCAACAATAACGATACTAAAAGTTGTGGAATGAATACACAGGATTGTGTGTGATTGCCATATGACAATCCGGAGACTTGATCCTGGAACGGTTACTCCGGAGCAGGTTTCCATGGGGTCACAAATGACCAGAAAACAAGTTGTATTGAACCCTAGCAATATGGGTGTCAAAATTACTGGTATCGTTCCAGAAGAAAGTTTGCCATATTTAGTAGACCATCCGGTCACTTGGCTTTGGAGTGGCCAGTTCAGAGCAGTTTCCCATAGGGTCACGGATGGCCAGAAAATGATTTGGATTGAACCGTAGCAATGTGGGTGTCAAAATTCTTGGAGTAGTCCGATTATAAGACCATTCGGTCACTTGGCTTTGGAAACGAATAAAAGAAAACTGGGCTCGCGTTTCTAACTCTGGGCTGGCCACACCGAAGCAAAGTTATCGGAATGGAAATTAAATATAGAACTGTTCCAATAATTTTGATTCCCATATTGCTAGGGTTCAATTAAAATTATTTTCTGACCATTCATGACCCCATTGGAACCTGCTCCGGAGTGATCATTCCAGGACCAAGTACCAGTATCAAGTCATGTGACAATCAGACACATTCCTATGTTTTCTATTTTACACGCAGCGAAAAGTTTTTAAACGTCAATGATATTCTGTTAAAAACTCCAATAAAAATTGTCATTCTCCGGCTAATATTTTTATTGTTAAATGTAACCATAAGTGATTATTGTTTGAACATAAAATATTGTTGTTTTCAATATCTATCAAAAAACAAAAAAAAGTTTTTTTTGTTGAATTAACACTTCTTTTTTTATTATTTACAAGTACAGAATCTTTTTTAAACGTAACAAAAAATAGTTGCTGCCAAAACATAATTTCTTTGTAACTAAAAAAAAGTTTTGCGGCTTTAATTGATCTTTTGAAATTGAAAAGATTTTGTTTTGTTTTAAATACATTAACTGTCAATTAAACCAGATTATGTTTTACTCCGAAATAATTTGAATGATTTTGTTTTGGTTTAATTTTTATTCAATAAAAAATGAATTAATTAACAGCCCAGCTGGGGATAAGTTGTGGGCTTGTGCATTGATTGTGTTGGCAATAACGATGGAAATCCCTTTAATTTTGAATGAAGCAACATTAATTTAAAAAAAAACTTTGATTTTGTAGATTCGTACCTGTCGCACACCCTCAAGTCTTTATTCCGTATATGCATTTAGTTTGCTCGGCCATAAATGGCGTAGGTATTAATTATTCTATTTCCTTCCATTCGATTTCAATATTTCTTTAATATTGCAATGGTATACTGATTTTCTGTAAATAGAAAATCTTTATTGAACTACACATTTCAATCTAAATTTTCAATTGCTTACCAAGGTAGCAATCACGGATTGCTCAGAAAGTCTAAAACTAATCAATAAATCGACTAGCGCGTCGTTAGCGTCCTCGACCTCCTCAAATAATATTTCCTCTGGTGAGTTGATTTTGCTTTTCGAATAAAGCGTAGAAATTGAGGCTACAGAACTGGCACATCGGCAAACATTGAAAACATACACATTCACTGACAACTGTCAGAATATATTTGTTACGGTTTATTTTTAATCGACATTTTTTATTAATTTATTGAAATTACTTTTGAACACAAAAACTTGTTGCAATTGCAATTTACGTTTAAGTGACTATGATGAGAGATGAACCAGCTCGAGGCTGTAAACCTCGTTAAGTCTGGGGGATCTGACCAAAGTCAACAATCAATACAAAATTTAAAAAAAAAACAGTATGGAGAAAATCTAAGAAGGGGGAGAGGGACGCCTAAGATTTTCAAAAAAGTTGGTCTACGTGGTTTATGAACAGGCTTTTATAAAAAAAAAACAAAGCTTCTTCATACTCACACAAAGAAATCACTCTGCTTTGAATAAACAAAATATTGTACAAGGTTTCTTTTTGTTTCAATTCATAAAAAAGTTCCGAATAAATTCAAAATTTCATTCAAATCAAACCAATAAAATTATTTAAAGTAATCACTGCTGTGTGATATTAATTCAAATGATATTTTTTCACCTTAGGAAATCACTATGTTTTGAATCAACAAAATATTTTGTTGCCATTAAATACAAGGTTTCTATTTGTTTCAATTCATAATGAAGATTCAAATCAATTCAAAATTGTATTAATTTCAAACCAATAAAACTATTTAAGGTACTCATCACTGTCTGATATTAATTTAATAAAATTCGATTTATAGCAATCAAATTTATTTCAAACTTAAATGGTTAATTATATGTTTTAACAAAATATTTGTATGAGCGCTCATTTTATACTGTCAGCCTGCCGAGCAGCCATACTATTATTGTTTCTCAGTGCTACCAACTTGGTAAATTGCTGCATTTGCCTCTGGTTTCGATAGTTTTTCTAATGTAAGTTCCAGAGTAATATATTTTTATTTTACTATATGTATCGATATAAATATAAATATGTAAAGATAGAAATCCATATGAACCAAAATTTTATTCGAAATTATTCCTGTTTTGGTTGATATAGCTACGTACTTTTTTGTGAGCTGATCTTCAAAATGATCATCACGGTCCTGGTGGTCCTGGCTATCACTTTCGGGAGCTCTACGTCTGAATCTGGTAGGGTCAGGACAACTGAGGACAATTTTTGAACCTCAGTTTTTAGTATCGGCAGTTCAAAATTCGAGGTTTTGCAAAGATATCATAAAACTACATGCCGTGGACCTACCGTCCGTCAGAGCCTAAAAAAACATTTTTCATATGTTATATGTTGGTACTGTTAGACAGTTTACACTTCATGATTTGTCATCAAGAAGTGAGAAGAGAAAGAAATTCCTTCTTATACGGTACATAGAGTTGAAACTTTCTCTTCGAACAAAAATCTGCATAGAATTAAACTGCCATTTCATTCATCGAGCATATTTCTGAATGTAATTTCGAATAGTGCAGAAAAGCTTTACAGCTATATAGGTTCAAATTTGCAAACACTAACACATTTCGATTGAAACATTTTTTTCTTCCGTTCACAAAGGCGCAGCCGCTGGACCAATGTGTTCCGTTCATTTACATCAGCTGAATATGAACCAATCAGTATACGCAACAGTATTGACACAACAGTTTCATGAAGACAAACTGATCCGATACATACCGAAAACGGAATACAGAAGAACACAAATGATAATAAGCGAGAACGTTCAGCAGCAGAATTTACTTTGACCATGCATTGTCACTGAAGACTAGCGAAAACAATCCTTCTCTTCCCCTTTTGAGCGATGATTCGTAGATATAGGAATAGACAAGTCTCACAGGAGTGAATGATTCATCTAGTATCATTCAAGAACACAAGGCATGTGAACGCATTCGGTGATATACGAAATGGGCAAACACTGATCAGCGATACAAATTTTTCTGAAAGGTGTGAATGTAACACCCGCATTCAATCGCGTTTAGAAAATCGGAAACCTAAAAAGATCCAGTATTTTGTAACTAGAAATGAGAAGAAAATTAGTATTTTACTAGTATTAGTAAATCGACTAAAGTTATTAGTACACGGCAATGAAGAAGTCTGCAAATTGTATAGAAAATACTAATGTATCTTCTCATTTCTAGTTACAGGTATTCCTCTAATTAGCTCACACTTTCTAGGATTCAGTATTTTGTAGTAATTGAAGCTCAAAACGAAATAAAGTTACATCATTTAAACAATAACATAAACAGTGTGTACTTTGTCATGTTTGACCAATTTTTGACCGTTCCACCCTTTAAACCTTTAAGTTCACCACTGAAGACTTTCCAACCATTTCATAAATTTATTGAAACCTGTCCCTAATATGCACATCATTAATAACTATTGCTAGGTTAACATATTCGAAGCTCAAAAAGCGATTAGGAAACGCAACATGAGAATTAATTTCACATTGAGGAAGTGTTTAGTCAACTTAACATATCTTGAACACTATGAACAGCAAATTCCCACTCATCAGCCGTTGACCTCTCTTGCACTGATCAACGGTAACCTTGTGTTCGGCCATGGCATATTTGAGTTCCTTTATCAGGGCAGCTATTTTATCTGCACCTGAAATCGTTTCCTTGAATCATCAACCGCACCATAACCGGGAAGTTGTCACTGAAATCCTTAGCATGCAGTTCGGTTAGCTTATTGTGACTCAAATCAGCTTGATGATCCTCGGCAGTTGTCTTCAGTACGTCCATATTCAGCTGAGTTAACTGATTGTGTGAAAAATGAACGTATTTCAAATAGGTCCAAGGTGTGGAAAGCGAGTTAGACAGCGTTGACAGTCGGTTGCCGTCCAATTTCAGCAAGATCAGGTTCTTGAAACTTTGGTCACTGAGTTGAAATCCACTGCCTCTATTTCATTGTAGGAGAGGTCTAGGGTAACTATTTTTGTTGAAGCTGGGAATCTGGTCCATGCTTGTTAACTTATTGTGAGATAAACGGAGGAAGATAAGCTGTGGTTCCTTTCCTAGAACTTGAACCGATTGCAGTTGGTTGTTCGATGCAACAAGTTTTCTCAGATTATTCGGTATGGTGACTGTTTTAGTCGGTTAAAGCTAATGTCGATCGAGTCCACGGACCATTCTCGTTGGAACTGCTTAGCTCGAACTTTTGAAGGATTATTGTGGGACACGTTCAAGAAAACAGCGATGTGCAGCTTTCGAAGAGCAGGTCGTCAATTTTGGATGAGAATTTTGCTGTAAATCAATGCTTTCCAGTGACGTCAGCGGAGTAAAAACCTTGTTTGGAAGCATTGTAATTTGATTGTTATCCAGCTTTAGAACTGTTAGCTTACCTAATCCGTTGAATGCATTTTCCTGGATTTCATTGATGCTATTTTGCGAGGCATCCAAGCTGGTAATCTTAGGTGCTTCGGCGAAGAGATTATTTTCCAGCAGTTGAATTTTGTTGCCAGTTAAATTGACTAGCGCTTATGTTGTTGCAGCGATGAAAGAACCTTTGGGAATAGTTTTCATTCCACTGAAGCTGGCATCAATTTGTTCAACGTTGGGGAATGCTTGAAATAATCCATTTGGTACTGAATTCATCGAAGATTGTTCAAATTTAACATTTCGAGGAAGCTTTCCGTAAGCAGAGAAGGATGTTGCTGTGAATTGATCAGGTGACTTTAACTGAACACCTCGAAAACACACCGGTCTACGGAATCTGTATCGTGCACTTGTACTCCTCGCTTGTGACGTGGATGTGAAATAAATTAAGCTGAAATTCTTAGAGGCTATTAGTTCGCAGATGAATAATTAATTTTATTGCAAACTACCAGATTATGCTGAGAAGCTTTGCTGCCGACGCCATTTCCATACGCTGTTCAAATTCCAGACGGTTGTGTCGAACTAAAGTGAGTCTTATCAATGCTACTCAGTTTTATTTCGAGAATTACGCTATCTGTTGTTTTGTAAATTGAGCGGTGATTTTTGCCGAGTTTGTTCTTGCTCTCTCAAGAAGTGTAGAGTGTTTTAAACTCTTCCAGATTGCATTCTGAGAAATGACTATGTTGAAGCTACTAAGCTCTCTGTGGGTCATGTGTTTACACTGTATTAATCTTTCAACTTCTGGTTTTTGTTTGTTATGCAGCTCTTTGCAGTCATTCATACATTTATGTTTAATGGTATGCCTCACGTGACATCGAAGAGTAGGTAGATTAAAAGTGGCAGAGCTTTTCCCAGCGACAAAAGAGCCTTCCATATTTCATAAATTAACTATCACCATACCTGATTCTGAACCATTCATCTCTCTTCAATGTGGCCTTCGGATAGTCAGGTAATTCAAGCAGCTTTTCCATTTGTGATAAAACATCTTAATCATTAATTTGTTGCAGCTCTTCTCGGTCCGATGTTATTGACAATTATCATCACGCATTATCAACGTCATCTTAACTAAGAAAAAGCAACACTCGTTTTCTAGAAGGGATAATTCTACGCAAGATGAAGAGTTTCCCACCGAAAGGAAGGACGGTCCATGGTCCACGACCAACAAAAAATTCTACTCTCGTATTTGCACCGACGCTGGGCAGTAAATTATGCTCACTGGAAATGTATAACTCATCCGAGAGCTCAAAGATCACAGTCACGTACCAAGTCAAGCATCATTGAGCTATGATAGAAAACAAAAGGATAACGGTTTACTGGAGCGGAGAAATAATTTACGGCTTTGGACCTAAGGACGGACGTGACAAGCCTGGCTATGGACCTTCCTGGACCGACTCCGAGAACTCGACAGAACACTTAGCAAGACCGATAAGGAAAATCGGGCAACGAACAAATGTTTTTTTCTGAATTGTGAATGGAGCCGCTTCCATCTGTTCCATTTCCAGTTGCAATAAATCAAACCCGATATAATTGTAGAACCATTTTATTCAGATCCTGATTTCAATCAGCCCAGGTATCCATCGACTTTCCATCCTTGCCTTGATTAAAAGCTCAGGAGTCTTGGGACGAACGATCTCCGACGGTGGATGCAGGACTAAATGACCAATATATCGGTATCTGAAGGTAGACAGTTAGTCGGAATATGTTTACTCAGACTTTCAATACGCTACTGCCATAAATCAAAGTAGTGTCGAATAACGGAGGCTCAGTGGTCTGCAGCGATGAGAAACTCGAAAATGCTTAGGCATGATAGGCTCTTCCAACGAGTTTCCAACAAGTATCAGATTCGGATGGTACCTGACTACCATCCGATTGCTAAGCTTTCCCAAATCCACCTTGTTTCTGGGGGTTCCGCGAAATCAAACAACACGACGCCAAGCTACTTGCCGCAAGAACGCTCTGGCGCTGACTGGCGTGGTGACATGCAGCGGTATTCAAATAGGACCTGAATAATATAACATGCTTGAGTTGTTTGCCGGGGGAATGTTTTATCGAAGCTAGTTTACGACGGTTGGCCGTGATTGTTCTTCACGTAATTTGTGGCATAGATAGGAGCCTCGATAGTTGCGCTACAACTTGTGTCCACGGTGGATTTTTTTTAAAGAATCATTTTTTTTTCTAATATTCGGGACTAATTCTCATTCTGACTGTGTTCAATTCTTGCAATGTACCAGTAAATATTTATAATATCGATTAAAACATGTACGTTGTTGAATTATGAATATTAATTTAAAAAACACTACCAATGAACTGATGCTAAATTTGGTAATTGTCACTGTCTTTTGCATAACCGCTTTTGAATAAGACGCTTGTAATCCTCGCTAAATTTGAACACATTCAAATTTAAAGGTGACTGTGCACAACCTGTTTGAAATTTGTATGGGAATTACTATGAGTAATCACAAATTATGATTGCATCGCTCTTAAAACTTAGACCAGTGATGTTCAACATTCCGCCCACCAGATGTTTTTTTTTTGCAACCCGTGGGCTACTCCTGAATGTGGTGATATTTGCATGTTTATGGCACAATAGTTAATGCTCATGTTGTCGCAGCCTGCGTCCGAAATAAGTGCGGAAAAAAAACATTATTCAATTCGTTGGTCTTTGCTGAACACACGAACTACTAATAAAGAGAACAGGCAATGAACGAACGAACACATGCATTCCGGTCCCTTCCAAAAAAGGTGACACGGATACCTAAGTAGCACAACTTGTTTCAATAGAGCATAAAATCTCTCTTGAAACAAATAAGCGATAGTTTTGTTTGGCTATCTACCTCAAAATCATACACAACAGCAACGCAAAAAGCGCAAGGGTGGAGCTTATTTGCAACTTGACATTGAATCCTAGAGGGTTATATATATATAACTTGACATTGTTTGTACAGAGTTGCACTAGCCTTTATTACAACTTTCAAATATCAAAATTTACTTAGAATTCAAAACTACTGAACTCCACATAACAAAATATTAATCAATTTAATATTAAATTAATCTAATAGCTGCTTATTTGTTCAAGGGATATACATAACCTCCTGGAAAGAGGATGCTTGACTGAGTATTTTTTAAATTTTATCCTCATAGATTATAATCAGTCAGGGTTGGTTTTTGAAAACTCTCAAGTGATTATGCCGGAAGGATTAGTCTATGGTGACCAAATAAACACCGGGCTTTCGAAATCAGCTCACATAATCCTTCTTGAAATTTTTGGATTCAGTATCAGTCAGTGTACGCGTTTTGTTGTCCAGGCATTTGTTAAGTCCGTGTTTTTTGTACTTTGTCCGTCAGTCATTACGTTGTCAGTGATATTCGTGTCAGTGCAGTTTTTGGTATCTGCGCAACTTCATATAGTACAGGTGTGACAATGTAATAGCTATCTCCTTATTCTACGCTCCCAAACGAACAAAGTATTTGACGTTAGACTCATCAAGCGAAACGGTGCTCTGCTGGACATAGGGTATTTGCGGGCAGTCTTTTGTATATAGTTATGTTTGTATGGTGATGTGTATGTTGTTTGGAAATGTTAACTGGTTTACTTACCACACCGCTCGTTATTGCTTTTGATTTAGTTGGAACTTATGTCATCATTGGTGGTACTCAGCGTGTCATGCTATCCACGTAGTTCTTTCTTGGGCGCAGCTTGGTCTCGTTCCAACCATAGGCCAAGATGCCTGCCTGTCCATTTCCATCTCGCCATGAGACTCGGATTTGCATCAGGCTCAAGCCTCGGCATGCTGATCCTTCCACATATTTCTTTCGGTTCTACAGAGTATGCAAATGTTCGGCTCATCAGCCAATAACAGACAAACCAAATGTAGAATCTGTGTGTGTGATGCTCAGAAAATTGCAGACCCATGCAAAACTCAGTTATGACAGCAGTAGACGATTCTATGAGTGGTAGTAATATTATTAAATTGTACAAATTCTACACTTGTATGAAAAATAAAGAAGATATGTCGTAAGAAGTGAAAAATGCTAATGCTGGTGGGTTCAAATGCACTTCTGGTCCACATCACCCCTGGAAACCGATCTTATCCGTTTGGGTAAAGATCCAGTCGAGCCCTGGGACCGGTAGTTTATCAATCTACCACAAAGGTTTTCCAATGCGGTGGTAAGGATGCTGACACAGCAATGTCCACATTGCCACATTCAACGAGTTTTCAATCAATTGAGCAAAGAATTTGAATAATTCAGAAGCTAAAACTTGTTCTTTTACTTTAAAAAAACTGGAAAACAATTGAGTGAGGATTCACTTTTAAGAAGTACAAACGAGATAGTAAATAAAATCCTAGTACTACTAACTTCCACATAGAAAAAAATGACTAATTTTAACGAGCGCGTAAAATTTTCCTCGTCATAATTTCAAGCCAAGAAGCGTAACAATGATGTGTGCTGATCTTTTGCCACAACAGGCTGGATTTAGGCGTTTTCTGGCTTAAATTTACATGAAATATCCCATTATGTTCTGCCAAATCTAGCATTCCCTTTATGTGCATTAGTTAACGCAGAAAATTCAGTGTTTCTTTTTATCTGTGCATGTATTCTCAGTCTTAAAAAGTAAATTAGCTGTAACATTTATTTCCAAAAGTAAAAATAATGAAAGATGCAATTTAGTAAATTAGTGGATCTAGCGAGAGATAGATTGTAGTGAAAAAAGAGTAGAAAAAGGTGAAGAAATGGTAAAATTGCAGAAGAAGTTTTTATTAAACCATATGCCTTTTCAAATGTTCAGCTAGTCACTCAAGGGGATTAAATAATTTATTAAACACTCAACTGTATCACCGCAATGCAGTCAGTTATATTACAAACATTTAGATAAAGTACAATCTTAAAATAAGTGGTCATTCTTAGTTGTGGTGAAACAGTTGTCGGAGCACCGAATAAGTAAGACCATCTGTTCTCCTTTTTTCCACACGAATGTAACCTTAATTTTATAAATTTTCAGTTTTGAAGCTGCCTCAACTGAAGCTGTAAGAGACAGAGTTTTACTACGCCAACAATATTGATATTAAACAACTTTCGAAACAACTTTATTATGATTATTTTTACATCATAACTAGTTGTCTAATTCAGAACATTACGAATAGTGCAGATATTGTCGCTTGGGTGTTGATTTAAATAAGCCATTTGAAAAATATACTACCAATTACTGATACATTGGAAGTTTTACTAATACCAAAATGTTACTATGTGATGAATATATTAGGTTATAGTAGGAAACATATAAAAAATTATGTCCTTATAATTGGATCATGGGTTTCTTTTGAAGTAATTTGAATTAGGGTGACAGGAAAACGTGACAATCCATTCAAATAGATTGAACAAGGGGAGGGAGGTTCAAAAGTCACTTTTTGCAGGAGACATAATTAATGGACGTTTCTTAGGTCAAAGCATGCATCGAAAATGGACAATCTGTCAGCGCAGAGTCGTTCCAGAGACAAGTGAGTGTAGAAAGCTAGATGTAAGTAAAACGTGTTAATAATAGAAAAGTTGAAAATGAAATGTGTATCAAAGCCAGTTACATTGTTTTTTTTTTAAATACCGTGCGTAGCGTAGTTGCTGCTCCGTTACCGATCAGAAAACTAGTGTAATTGCTACAAGAACCACATACATGGAGCTTGGGAGTAGCTTTGCATCTTCAATATACCAGAGTTCACTGCATTCTATTTATAGATCAGTACCTGGCGCCAGCAAGTCCTCAGTGCTGGGAGGGAAAGGATGTAGTTAAGCAATCGTTGGATAGAGACCGTGTTTACACCCCTGCGTCTCCACAATTGTCAAGGGAAGGATAGTTTTTATGTTAGTGGGGCAGGTTATTTTTAGAATCATGGATTCACTATGGTAAGTGATGCGATCAATGAAAACGCAGTAGACGACTGCTTTTTATTTTAAATCTAGTGGTGATAGAAAAAGGCAAGTGACAAATGACTAGGAAGGGGACGGGCCTGGGATTGAACTCCCGACCATCTACTCATTTAGCAGAACGGATAACCACTGAGCTATCCAGCCACGTCATGCATTAAAGTCAGTTATATTGTTAAGCAAAAACTAACAAAACACTTGACAAAAAATTTCGGGCGGTGATTTTGTAAAGAATGCTTGAAGGTAGTTGTAGACGTGGTATGTCCAGCCCAAAAACGATTTTCTTCGCTGTTTTCTCTGTCGCAAGTTACGATTACTCGTAGAGTTGAAGAAATTGCAGACGATATGCAAAATACGTTGAAGGAAAGAGCTGCAAACTTCACATATTTTTCGGTGGCACTGGATAAAAGTGCGGACATTTCAGACACCGCACAGCTAGCGATTTTCGTTAGGGGTGTTTCCAAGACATTTGAGGTTACTGAAGAGCTTGTACGCTTATTTCCGCTCAAAGGCACTACAAAAACTGTTGATATTTTCAACGCTCTCTCATCGATTCTAAACCAATTCGGCATGGATTTGAAGAAACTGGCGAGTGCGATCACCAACGGTTCCCCAGCTAAAATTGGGAAGTGTATTTGTTTGCGTAAGGAGCACAAGGAACATTTTTTGTTCCACACACCCAAAAGTTGAAATTGTAGCAAAAAATGCAATTGCAGTTTTTGCAATCATATCTTGAGAAATCCGCATGATTCTGAAAAGGCAATTTTGCCCATCATGATCCACAATGCTTTTTATGGTATAAACAAAGCCATGCAAGTGTGTGCAAGCGGTTATCGCTGTGTGCTTAGTGTCTCGACAGTCGCAGCAACCGTTGGGTTTTTGTTCAACCGTCTACAACTTCTCAATATGGGTGAGACAATCACACAGAACGCCGCTACGCCATTTGCCACTGTTGCTATTCCGCTGTCAAGTGTTCTATTTTCATTTGCACTCGTCATCACCCTCCATCTCCCTCTCATCAAGTCACCAAGCGTTTTATGGAAATAAACGAAGCCATGTATAGTGTGTGCGACCAACATTTGCTTCATTGTTGTAACGTTGAGTGCCTCGACAGCCGAAGCAACTGTAGGGCTTTTATTCCGATCACTTCAACTTGTTATGGTGGCTGGATAGTTACAATGAAGAGCCGTCACGCTGACGGCCACGGTTCGAATCTCAGTTGCGAATCGAGATCTTTTTTTGTGAGTTATTGAATTTACTACTACTAACACACTGCACAACCTCACGAACACATTGAATTTTTCTAAGCGAACTGATGTGTTGCTTTTTGCCCACGACCAATGTTGCATTTTCTCTCCAAGTTGCGATCCATTACGAGAAATGAAACCAAATCATGCGAAATTGCATTACAATCTTACTTTTTTATTTTGGGTGCAGGCATGAAGGTGCCATTGCTCATCTCCAACTACGAGATGGTGTTAGCTGGCCATCCATGCAGTACCACTGCATCATACACCAGGAAAATTTGTGTGCCAAAAAATTGTGGTTCAAGAACGTTATGAAGGATGTAATTAAGGTCGTTAATTTTATTCGATCAAATGTTCTCAATCATCGAGAATTCCTAACTTTTTTGTCGGAGCTAGACGCAGAATATGGAGACATACCTTTCTACACCCAAAAGTTGAAATTGTAGCAAAAAATGCAAAATTGCAATTTTGCAGTTTTACAATCATATCTTGAGAAATCCGCATGATTCTGAAAAGGCAAATTTGCCCATCATGTTCCACAAAGCTTTTTATGGTATAAACAAAGCCATGCAAGTGTGTGCAAGTGGTTATCGCTGTGTGCCTAGTGCCTCGACAATCGCAGCAACCGTTGGGTTTTGGTTCAACCGTCAACAACTTCTCAATATGGGTGAGACAATGGCACAGAACGCCGCTACGCCTATTCCACTGTTGCTATTCCGCTGTCAAGTGTTCTATTTTTATCTGCACTCGTCATCACACTCTATCGCCCTCTCATCAAGTCACCATGCGGTTTATGAAATAAACGAAGCCATGTAAGTGTGTGCGACCGAAATTTGCTTCATTGTTGTAACGTTGAGTGCCTTAAAAACCGAAGAAACTGTAGGACTTTTATTCCATTCACCTCAACTTGTTGTGGTGACTGGATGGTTACAATGAAGAGCCGTCATGCTGACGGTCGCGGTTCGACTCTCGGTAGCGGATGGTAATCTTTTTTTTTTGTGCGCCATTGAATTTACTACTACTAATCAACTGTACAACATCACGCACACATTGAATTTTTCTAATCGAATTGATGTGTTGCTTTTTTGCCCACGACCAATGTTGCTTTCTTTCTCCAAGTTGCGATCCATTACGAGAAATGAAACCAAATCATGCGAAATTGCATTACAATCTTGCTTTTTTATTTTGGGTGTATACTGAAGTTCGTTGGTTCAGCAGCGGAAAAGTTCTTGAGCGTGTTTACGATCTCTAAACGGAAATCGCAGAGTTTCTGAAACAAAAAGGAAAGGCAGTTCATCAGTTCGACGATCAAAAATGGATGGCGGATTTTGCATTCTTGATTGACATCTCGAGCACATCTGAATGGTTGGATGATATGCAACTTTCGGGGAAAAACCAGCTTGTTCACAATTTCTTCAAACCACATCAAATCCTTTGAGCAGAAATTGTCGCTGTGTGCAAGTGCAGCTTAAATCGATTTTTTTCTCATTTCTCTTCGCTTGGATCGTGCAAAGCGATGAAATCAGGTATGCCAGTGCAGTTTCCTCTCTGCAAAAAGATTTTTCTGACCGATTCCAAGATTTCAAAGCGAACGAACAGCCATTTAAAAATGTTAGTACACCGTTCAGTGTTGATGCTAAAAGCACAGAGAACGAACATTGATGCTCATGCCGCCTTTTCTTGAAAAACGTGTGTAAAGGTTGATATGGGCCGCCCGGTTCAAAA
The DNA here is from genome assembly GCA_034211315.2 of Aedes japonicus. NCBI lineage: Eukaryota > Metazoa > Arthropoda > Insecta > Diptera > Culicidae > Aedes > Aedes japonicus. The sequence goes on along the minus strand of JASCZW010000993.1, from coordinate 43,429 downwards.
ATAGTGCAAGTGCGAAAAAGCAAACAAAACTTTTCAGGTTATGTACTAGGCTTTGTTTTAATAAACATTGATATGACAGTTATCGCAGGACTGCAGCGCTGCCTACCAGGAACATGACGACATACATTTGAAATGTCAGTTTAAAGTTTTACACAAGTAGTAGATCGAAGATGAACGTCTTCTCTGTGCTAAAAGTGCTCCGGAAAAAATTCAAATGAAACTTATACAATTGCAATGCGACATCGAGTTGAATGAAAAATTCAATTTTTTCCTGAGTTGCGAAACAATGCTATTTTTATAACTTCTTGCTTTGTCAAAACGTATATTTGTGAACAACTATTTTCTCTCATGTTTACCGTTAAATCAAAAGCCAGATATAAGCTATCTGCACGGGAAAAAAAATCCGTGAACTGCAGTCATGAATTCTAGAACAAGAAAAAATACACCTTGAACTGAATCATGTAATCGGGAACTAGTTCACGTTTCTGGGTAAAAATTGGGAAAACGTGAACTAGTTCACGGTCCGTATTCATTTTCGTGAACGCTTTTGTTTCTGTGTGATGAACACTTGGAGAACCAGCTACGTATTGCATCTTCAGGTATCAAAGCGAACTCAGATAAGTTAGCAGAAGATAAATTTAAGGAAATCTCACATTGAGGTATTGTTTGTTTGCTACTTACACAGTGATGTATTTTTTTTAATTCCTTTACAATCGAGATTTTCAGCGCTGGGTTGGTTCATCTCCCGTCGTAGTCACTCATATATTTTCGTAACTTGTCCGGTGGTGAGATTTGAACTCGTGACTTTGGCATGAGAGGTATGGATGCTAACCACTACACCGGGGTCACCCCGTGATGTATTTATAGAATTATAATGCCATGATTTGAAAATGTTTCATTGATTTGTTTTAATATCATTGGGTATGAAATGTTTAGTGATTAATTGACGAACAACTGTTTATCAAACAAAACCTTGTGGGTAAAAAACCCATGCAAAAAACCAATTACCAAAAAAAAAAAGTGTGGCCCGTGATGTTACTGAAAAAGTCAATCAATCTGCTGCTGAAATAGTCAACTAACCAAAGAAACAATGAATCCTAGAGGGTTTGAGCTGTTTAGAGGAATACCTGTAACTAGAAATTAGAAGAAGAATTAGTATCTTCCATTTAATTCCAACTACCTTTGCTTATCTTCGACAGATACGCGTATTTCGTCTACAATGTGCAGACTTCTTCAGTGTCTCGTACTAATAACTCGACTGAAAGAAAACCTTCGCCACCTGCCGTATATATACTATTTTCTAAATACAAAACGTTTACCTATCATTATGTTGTTTATTCCTATCTTATTATTTTTTTGTCTATACCTATCCTGAGTAAAAACAAATATAATTAATATCTACCTCGCTTCTTTCTCATCTATACCTTACATACTTATTGTGTAGCAGCGGGTGCTCCGCTTCGTCGGGTTTGATGTCGTTTGGGTAGTAAGTTGAAGAGCCATGTGTAACCGTTGCCTTGGTCTTTGTTTAGTAGATTTGTGTTCTGTTGTTTGTTTATTTCTAAGCTTTCTGCGACGTCTAATTTCAGGGTGTAGATGTAGTCCGTAATATTGTGATGTCATTCGTCGTTATGTCGTGATTTTCCGTGAAGATGTGTTCTGCGACTGTTGATTTGAAGTTATGTGAAATTCCTTTCTCGTTCTGTTTGACAGCCTTAGTCACCTCCGCTAGATGCTCCTTGAACCTTGTTGCCAAGGTTCTCTTTGTTGACCTACATATATTTTGCTGCAGTGTTTACACTTGATTCTGTATACCCCTGCTCTGCCTAATGTGTCTACTGAGTCTTTGGTGGAGCCTAACATCGATGCTAATTGGTTGTGCCTACTAGAAAAAACTAAGTCTAAGCCAAATTCCCTAAGTCGTGGTTTAAGCTTTTTGTGTAATGTCTTTATCGAAGGGGACGGATACACGTTTTAGGGGTTCAGGTGAGTCTGAGAGGGTTGTTAGTGATTTTCTATGAAGATGTTTTCCTTTTGTTGATGATCGCTTGGATTGTCCTCTTTTCGTACCCATTGAGTCTGGCAGTTTCGAAGATATATGCTAATTCTTTGGCTTTTCCAGTTTTATTGAGAGGAAGGGATCAACATCCGGTGGATCATGTGGTGGAAAGTGGCCATTTTGTGCTGAAAAAGAGTGGTTTGAAGTGTATGGGATGACTCTTTGGGTGTTTGTGGGTTTTCTGAAGATTTCAAACTCTAAAGGAGATGGCGACAATGATTCTCTCTTTACTAGAAGGTCGAGGAATGCAAGTTTTCCATCCTTTTCTATTTCATGGGTGAACTTAATGTCTTTGTGAAGATTGTTTATTTCTTGAAGAATTAGGGAGAGATCGTCTTTTTTCACGACGGCGAAGATGTCGTCGACGTATCTCCACCAACGAGTTGGGAGTAATCCTTTCGCTTTTAGGATTGTTTCCAAATTCGCCATAAACGGTTCACAAGGAATGGGGATAGAGGATTTCCTAGGGGCTCCTTTTAATTGTTTATAGAATGAAGTGAAGTAGTTCTCTTCCATGCAAGTCAGGTCAGCAAGGTACATCCGTACCTTTTGCTTCCATGTTGTGTCATCTCCTTGTTTCAAAAGCCAATCTTCTAAGGAGTGTATCGAAAAGTAGTTATAAACATTCGATGCGTTATTATGCATAAACTACTGTATATATTTTTAGCGTGTAAGCGCCAATTGATTTGTTTACATGTCAAAAATGATTATTCGGTTCATTCATTTCCGTTGATAAAGTTGTATTCAAAATGTCGCGAATTGAATTTGAGACTAAAAGAAAATTCTGCACACTTGGTGCACCGAAAAGAGTGTTACTCACAACCAGATTGCGAAAAGAGTAAATGTTCACCCGGCAAGTGTAAAACGCATCATCGAAAAGTTTGGTAAGGAGTGCTCCCTCAAGGATTTACCAAGAAGTGGCCGGAAACCCGGCTCCAGCAACCCGATTTGGACCAAAAAGTTGTGGATTATATTCAACGGAACAAATCTGCCTCTACTCGCGATCTAGCCAAGAAGTTCAGGACCAGCATCGGAATGATTCAACGAATCAAGCGCAGGAATGACTTGAAGACGTACAAAAAGCAGAAAGTGCCCAAACAAACTCCGGAACAAAAGTCTCGTGCCAAAACCAGGGCTCGAAAGCTGTACAGCTGCATTTTGGACAATGTCGACCAGTGCATTTTGATGGATGACGAAACATACGTTAAAGAAGATTCAAGAACGCTACCGGGGCCGCAGTTTTATACTAAATCTGTTGGGGAACGTGTGCCAACCGCAGATACGACTGTTGCGATGGAGAAATTCGGTCAGAAGGTGCTCATTTGGCAAGCTATTTGCACATGTGGCTTGCGTTCTTCAATTTTCTATACAAAAGGAACTATAAATGCTGAGATTTATCAAAGGAATGTTTGAAGAACAGAGTTGCTACCATTGTATAGAAAGCACCAGTCCCCTCCTCTCTTCTGGCCAGATTTGGCATCGGCACATTACGCCAAATCCACTCTACAGTGGCTGACGGAGAATAACATCAAGTTCGTAGAAAAGACATCAACCCACCAAACTGTCCCCAGTTGCGACCGATCGAACGCTATTGGGCAATAGTCAAGCGTATATTTAAGAAGGATGGTACAGTGTCCCAAAACATGACCGATTTTAAGAAAAATTGGGCAGCGGCATCAGGAAGTGCACAAAGGTCACTGTGCAGAATTTGATGGCAGGTGTCAAATCAAAGGTACGGGCATTCTACAGAAATGAACATGATGACTAGTTTTCCGTTTGGATCTTTTGTAAACATGTTAAGCTATAATAAACTGAAATAGTATGTTAATTTTAACCATGTTTTCATGCCTATTTTATTATTTGGAAGTTTATAACTACTTTTCGATACACTCCTTAGAAGGTTAATTGCGTCCTTGATCGGTACGCTAGGGAAAAGGGCTGTGACGTCGAAAGATACCATTACTTCATTGTCATTTATATGACCTGATGACTGTAGCTGTTGTACAAATTCCTGGGAGTTGCGAACTGAGCTTGTTGGGAATTACTCAGAGATACCTTGAAATTCTTTTACTAGCCATTTTGCTAGCTTATGGGCTGGAGATCCTACAGATGAAACAATCTCCCTCATTTCGTTTCCGGGTTTGTGGACTTTTGGGAGGCCTTTAATTCTGGGGAGGATGGGGTTTGGTTCGCGAAGGCGGACTGCTGCATCCCCTAATACTGCTTTACACTCCTTTAGTGTTTTGTCCACGTGTTTCACCATGTTTGGTAGGGGGTCTACCCGAAGCTGCCTATAAGGACCATTACTGATCTTAGAAGCCATCTGCTTGTCGTAGTCTTCCTTATCCATGATGACGACTCTGTTGCCTTTGTCTGCTTTTAGGTAAAAAACAGGCTTTGACTTCAGCTCCTTAACGATGCGAATTTCCTTCTCGTTGTTGTGTTTTTGTTTCTGTCCGTCCTTAATAATGTTCGAAGTGATAGTCCTGGCTGTGTTTTGTAAAGATGTCGGAAGAGTGTTTGTAATTGCTGTCTCCACGTCGATGATGATCTGTTCCACGTCGGGCTTGGTTGTAACCGCGTATCCTAATCCTTTGTTGAGATGAGTCAGTTGTTCTTCCGTGAATGCGGTCGTCGATCGGTTAACAACCAGTCCTTCAATGGAGTGGACCATCGGTGTCGTGTTGATGGTGGGTGTAAGTGTGGTCTGTTCCTTGGTGTGATGTGTGGTCCGAGTCTGTTGGGATTCTATTCTCAGCCTGTTGAGTTTCCTATCGAGAAACGTTCGTTTCCTATTCGATTCGCATTCCTCTGCTACCTTGACGCGGGATGAGAACTCCTGGAATTTTACGGGATACTCCTTGGCTAACTTCAGGTGCAGAGAATAGCACTCCAAAGTTTTCCGGTCCAGTTTGTTGAATAGTCGTTTGATGCTGTCCTTGATGAATTCTGCTTCCATTTTCCTGACGATGTGGGCGGGTGTCGATGTTCGTATTTTTAATCCTATGACTTACTGGTACAACTTTATATTTTAAGCATTTCTTCAGAAATGCTACGTCCTTCCCTAAGCTTCGGGTAGACCCCCTAAGACCCTAGTAGAGCCAATTAGTTATCGATGTTAGGCTCCAGCAAAGACTCAGTAGACACATTAGGCAGAGCAGGGGTATACAGAATCAAGTGTAAACACTGCAGCAAAATATATGTAGGTCAAACAAAGAGAACCTTGGCAACAAGGTTCAAGGAGCATCTAGCGGAGGTAACTAAGGCTGTCAAATAGAACGAGAAAGGAATTTCACATAACTTCAAATCAACAGTCGCAGAACACATCTTCACGGAAAATCACGACATAACGACGGAATGACATCACAATATTACGGACTACATCTACACCCTGGAAATTAGACGTCGCAGAAAGCTAGAAATAAACAAACAACAGAACACAAATCTACTAAACAAAGACCAAGGCAATGGTTACACATGGCTCTTCAACTTACTACCCAAACGACATCAAACCCGACTGAAGCGGAGCACCCGCTGCTACACAATAAGTATGTTAGGTATAAATGAGAAAGAAGCGAATTAGATATTAAGTACACTTGTTTTTGACTCAGGATAGGTATAGAACAAACTAATAATAAGATAGGTATAAACAAACATAATGATAGGTAAACGTTTTGTATTTAGAAAATAGTATATATACGGCAGGTGGCGAAGGTTTTCTTTCAGTCGAGTTATTAGTACGAGACACTGAAGAAGTCTGCACATTGTAGACGAAATACGCGTATCTGTCGAAGATAAGCAAAGGTAGTTGGAATGAAATGGAAGATACTAATTCTTCTTCTAATTTCTAGTTTCAAAGAAACAATTTTCTAAGCAACAACTTTGCAGAACATCACTATTCGAAAAATGAGTGAGCGATGGTTTTCGGGTCACAATAAAATGATTGGTGAAAAGGCCAGTAGAGGTTGTTATGTGCCGTCAAAAATTCGCTGATGCTCGTCTATCTCTGCTTTGTTTAGTGTTTATTTTTCATTTTGTACTTTATGTTGTTTAAAATTAACTGCTTAAAAGATGGCCTTTTTAGTGCCAACTTCAGATTGGGACCGTGGCTTGACAAGCTGCTCAAGGCTTAGTCGGAGGTCATTCTGACCATTCGAAATTGCATGGAATTGGCGCTGTAGCCATCTTTGCCAAATGAGGGTCTAGAGAGTTGCAGCGAAGTTGTTGAAAAGGTAAAATTAAAGGGTTACCCACAATTGATACGTTGCGGATGCGTTGACGTACACTTGAGAGAAAACCTATGGAAAACTGTCAAATCTTAATGTCAAATGACACAATTTAACAATCTGATCAATTTTGTACCAGACATAAATTCTCTAGATTTGGTACAGACAGATTACAGTGCCATCTCGCCTGTATGATCTAAGACAAATCTGAATATTTAAAAAATCCATAGTATTTTGAACATGATGATATTGTTGAAGAAGGTAATAATTTCTAATCACCATGGGGACTACTAGGAGTGGACAGCAATTTTTTTGCTAGACCGAAGTTGTGAAGAGAAAGTATTGATGGTTCCGTTAAGCTCGGGAGGCTGGTGAAAAGTAGTTTTTTTTGACAAGAGACGACTTATCACATACCGAAAAACTATGCCTAAGACGGCAACACTCTCAAGCTTCATTTGACAAACATAGACTGCAGCTCCTTCTCTGCTGGAAGATCTGGAAATAATATGAATACGTCAAACAACGACAAATGCCACAGTGAGAAACATTGCCGAAGGTGGCAGCTCTCTAGAGTTTCATTTGACAAAGATAAACTGAAGCGCCATCTCTGCGGCAAGATCATGAAGTAATATGATGTTGTCAAAAAACGACAAATGACATTCTAAGAAACTTTGTAGACAACGGAAACTGTCTAGAGCTTCATTTAGCAAAGATAGACAGCGGCGCACTCTCTGTGGCAAGATCTGGAACCAATATGATAATATCACAAGACGACAAATGACATACTAACCATTCAAATGGAGTATAAACATTGTGTTGAAATTCGGGTCTATATTGACCCTAATGTCTTAACGTTTGCATTAAAAAAAAATTCGGATGGTGATAAAAAAAAGCCATGACCGATAATTGCTGTTGATGAATTTCCCATGGAATGTAATTATTTAAGCTTACTTGCAAAAACAATTCTACGCCCTTGCCAGCGGCCTTCCGACAGTTAACCGGAACATTCGCCATGGCGGACGAAAACATGTGTGAAGGCATGTTTTTGAGCTCTTTCTTTATTTATCAATTTCTTCTCAGTTTTCGCGACAAAATTGTTGGAGAAAATCTTACGCATCAGGTTGGCCCAGAAATTCTCGATGGGACGCAGCTGTTGGACGTTGGACGGGTTCGCCGACTTGGGTACCACAACGATATTCAGCCGCTTCATCCTCCAACGATCGCTTCGCTAGAGTAGGGCCGCCGCCAGATCCGGCCAGAACACCGCGTCTTCACCCTTATCGGTATTTCTTAATCGAACGACGCAACTTCCGGCAGGCATTTCGTACTATAAATTTCCCTGTTCACGGCCAGTCCGGAGCGAACTTCACCTCGGAGCTCACTTCCTTCGTGGGGGAAGTAAAATACGAAGTGCCCTGCCAATCGTTGCCATCCAGGGTGAGATAGGTCTCGTCGTCCATCACCACCGCCACGTCGCGATTCGCCGGGAAAACCGAGTTGACAATCTTATTCAGCCGCTGCCGCTGCGTCATTGCCTGCAGCTTCGAAACCAGTGGACGCGACTTCCGCTTCCTGACATGTATGTTTATGTTTGACAGGTACTTTTTCACTGTTTGGCCGGTTGAACCGACCTCCCGGCCAAGCGCACGCAACGATGTAGTCACTTTTCCCTCGGTCTTCCTCTTCAGCATCCTTTGGAGCTTTTTGTCGCTCAGGGTCGTCGGCCGTCTGGAACCGGGCTTTCTTTCGACGCTCTGATTGTTGTCTATTAGTGCCAAGATGTTGAAGATTGTCCACAAAGTGCCGTACGATGTCCGTTTTCGACGCGGCGGGATGCCGTTCTTTGAACGCGCACACTTCTGAACGGAGTTGCTTCACTGTTTTTGCCATCACGGTTAGAGTTCGACTGATAGAGCTGTCAAAATTTGACTGCTGACTCATTGGTTACTATGATTGATGCTGCATGGGTAGTTTTGTCAGTGCGGGTGAAGGTAAACCCATGAAAAATCGGCAATTTTTGCCCATGATTTTTAATGCAACCGTTATGTGTCGTTTATTTTAATAACCGAGGAATGTTATAAATTCAACTTGCGAAAAAAAGTACAAGAGGATTTGAATTTAGTGGAAGCTAAGCGTGCAGCTACTTTGTCGGGGAAAACATGTAATTTAGTTGAAGATACCAACCGAAATCCTTTTATTGTGTAAATTTCGTCTGTGTTTGCGTTCCGTCATTACTTCTGCCATCGTTAACGTCATCGATCGTCTATCAAAGGAAAACATTGCCATCATCTTCGTCATTGTTTTGTCATGAAAATCAAGATAGGGTCGCTTAAATTTATTGACTCATCCACCGCTATAAATAGAGGCGGCTGAATAAAGTCAACTATCTTATAAATATTACTGATGGCGCGAATTAGCACCCTCAAAACTACGTTTACACTTAAATTCAAAATATTAAAAACTTGCAAACAATCGTGAAGCGACAGCTAAAATACCACAACATTCAAAAAGAAAAGAGCAAGCGTCAAATGTGGAAATCACCACGAACGGTTAAGATAGTGTACCCCAAATTGACTAAACCGGAACCTAGTCTAGTAATCGTGAAATCTTTTCTTTTTTTGCTTGTTCAAAGTTATTCGAAATTATTATAAAGAATACCTTGTTTGTGTGCTTTAAAATCTACATCGAGATTGATCATCGCGGAATTTTTCCTAAGCGATCGGCTGCGTATAAGGATATGACGATATCAATACAGCTGATCTGGCAATAACAGAATAGCATCCGTGGGTGGTCAATCATGCTCATGCTCATGATTGATCAAAATGTTAACTCTTTATTAGTTAAGTTGTCGTTGTAGCTCATTAGCACAACCTTTTTCCGTACGTACCAAGGATATTTTTACTGGAATATGAAAAGATTAGCTAACAATTGAGCGGAAGTACCAGAGTTCAAATATTGGTTTTAAATGCGTCTTGATTTTTTCGTATTCATCCTTTGCACAAGAAGTCGTTTTATTTTGCTGTGTGGCTTTGTTTTCCTTCTGTATTTCATTTTGTTCAAAATACTACTAGCATTCACTCAACAAGCGAAGCCTTGAGAGTCAACAATAAATAAACCTCGTGTTTTTTATCACAGGAATTCGACCGAAAAAAAAACATTTGAACTCTATTTCTCCCACATGCTCACCACTCACATTACAACGTCGCAGATAACGTGGAAACTGTCCAAAGAATTCAAATTTCCTTTGCTAATCACCACGGTATCTTCAATATGCAATCGTGTCAGTTTTCCGTTCTTTTATTGACTTCTGGCTCGCATAGTTGTCACCGAGCTTCGCTTCTTTCCAACTCGCTAGCCAGCAACTAGATAAGATTTCAGAGAAGAAAAAACGAACTCTTATTATCTCAAACAACTTTCCAAATACCAAAAATCCAATAAATGTTCAATAAATTCCATCGCATCAACTTAACCAGCAGCAACATCAACGACGACGCAGAGAGCAAACACACATCCTACTGCATGCATTCTAAGCTATTTCACCAGCTAACTTGGTGTGATAGTCGAGTAGGTTCAAAGTTATAGTAGGAAGAAAAAACACAAGCGAAAAAAACAAATCGAAGGCGATGACGTCGATGAAAAAAGAATTGAAAAGTTTTCCCTCTCAAGCTTTCGCGCGATTCCCGTCAGCCAAGCACCATTTGAGGATTGCATCAACCAAGGTGGGTGAAGGCGGGCACGATCGGGTTTATCCACTCCTAGCGCTACGAAGGATTACGATTCCTTTTCGGAATTTCTTCAGCCTGCCGCTTGTCCTATGTTGGTATGGATGGTATGACAGTATGTCAACGCGGGGCAGGCACCAAGCCGATATCACAAAATACTATTTCACTTTAAAAATAAGAATCATGCAGGAAGGAGGCACTCCAGTGTGCCAGGCCATAAGAGTCAAATTCAATTTGAAATTCTGATTGGAGAAACACTTACGACTAGATGAAAGGATACGGGAAAAGAGTTGGATTTGGCTATAGAGATACAAACTGAAAAGCTTTTAGAAGACAGAGGCTGATCAAAACGAGATTAATCATGAAATGTAGATCTGTGAGAATCTGTGAGAGCAATGTTTCACCAATGATTGTTTTTCTAATGGATTTAAAATGGATGGGTTTAATTAGCTTAAGATTTTATCCGGGGCATTGACCAAATCGTAAGAAACATCACCGACTAAAGATGAACGTCAGAACAAACATTATCCGCATCTGAGCAACCCAAACTCCTGTAATAAGTTACAAAGACCAATCATAACTAACATTGTGCACTCAGCATCAAAAACTTTGTCACGAAAATTCACAAACGGTTGTTTATTAGAAAACTTTTATTTGCTCTTCCCCTCGACCGAGATCGAGGTTCGGTTTATGCACCCGTCTTAACCATCCAAGTCAAGTTTTGCGGTCTCGTTCCAGACCGGCAACTATAGTCCGTATTTTACGCCACATATTGCAACCGATGAACAAAACAAGACCGTACATCCACATTGTGTACGGTCCTCACTGACCTCCCTCCCTGCTCCTTACACGTCGTTGTTATCCGGAAACATGCGGCTTGCTCGAAAAACCAAACAAACTGTGCTATTGATTGATTGCCCATGAGTGTTTCATCGGTTGCTGTTTACGACACATCTTCAATCCATATTGGCAACTGTTGGATCACGGAAGGCGGTGCTTCGGGGGAGGACTGACAAAACTGAGATCCGAAATGCACACCACACAATACTACAGTACTGGACACAAACAGTTGTCCAGTGCGGGAAATTCGCTTAAATGCATCGACATTTTTGTTTAGAATAATATAGAAAAATCAGTAGATTGAAAATAATTTAAACTACCATGAGTAGCTATAACTTATCAAATGTTTCGTTTTTTTTATAACATGACCTCATAGGATATCATTTCAATGAATTTCAGTAACTTCTGAACCAAAGCAGGAGACCGGGATTGGAACACCGTGAACGACTGAGAAAAAAATATCCAGTGTTAATTGAGTCGGTTCTACAGTTGATTACCTGTGGCTCAATATACAGGAAATAGTTCAGGCCATTAGAAATAAGATGGGGTGTCACATCCGCTATACCATCCGCATTGAGTTTCCATGCGACATACTTAACAAGCTGTTCTTCGAGCGCATTATCTGGTATTCGGTATCCTACCAATGTAAAACTCAAATAATTAAAAAAAGAAACAAGTAAATCTTGAAGGTACATATATGTTAACCTCGATCCATCGAATTTTTGGAGCTGCTATATCCTGCTCTATGTCAAGAGACTCCTCCTTAGATACATTTCTAATCCCTCGTCTGGTGAGATATACAAGAATTCGTAGGCATCCTCTGATATTATCTACATGGAACGGAATTTTCAAGATTAGATACTTTTATGTTATTATATTGAATTATTAACGTACCTCTCAGTTTTTGGAAGCTTTCGCTATCCAATTTAGCCTTCAGTTCTTCCATATTATACGCATTTTCGTAGACTGAATCCCGACGCGACGTTTTTTCTATTTTTCGAACAGCGCACTTTCTACTATACAAAGCGAGCCAGGAGAATGCTAAGACATGTTTTGCCCACTAATGGGTAGAAAAATACCCATCTTGTGGTCTTTAAAAGTACCCATTTTGTGAAAGCTTCATATACTATCGAAAAATGGGTACATTTTTACCCATTAATGGGTGCTGGCTGGTTACAGTGTATGCAACATACCACGGGCCTTATTTGCATAAGGCCCGTCTGACATTCGTTACAACGGGTACGAATGCCAGTATTGTTTACAATATGAATATTTTTACGTTTGAATGTTAGAATTGTTGGCTACAGGCAATAACGTCTACATAATGTCTGGCCCAACGCACTGCATGCTTGTATTGGAAGCAAAAAGCGTTTGACAGTATGCAACATATCACAGGCTTTATTTCAATAATGCCTATCTGACGTTTAATACAACAGGTACGAATGCCAGTATTGATCACAAACAATTTATCTTTTTACGTTTGGTTGTAAGAGATGTTGGCTACAGGAAAATTACTGCCCACCAGGTCCCTGAATAAATCGGGTTATACGTTCATTATAAATGCACATGAAACAGATGCCATTTATTGAGGAGAAGCATGTCCTCCCGAATACATTGATCATATATAGTGAGTTTAACTGAGTTAATTGAAACTAGAAATGAGAAGAAAGATTAGTATTTTCTATTTAATTCCAACTACCTTTATTGCTTATCTTGACAGATACGCGTATTTCGTCTACAATGTACAGACTCCAGTGTTGTGTACTGCTCACACTTTCTAGTGAGTTAATTGAGTATCTGACACATGAACCTTCAAACGCCGGGACTTGACAATCGAGTACCGATGTGTACGGTGAATCTGAAGTTTGCAATTATGACTTCAAAGTAGGCACTTTGCTTAAAGACCACCATACCTACCATACCTTACCAATCAGATCAAGACCGGTGTTGCCTCTGCTGTACACAGAAGTTGTCTCCATTGTAATCGGACCATGGCTGTACCTCGCAAGCTTCGCTGTCTACGGAGGGTCCGCAGGTCGCCTTCTACTTGATCGATCTAAATTGTTCGTTGCGCGCCTCGTCTTCTTGTACCCGTCGGTTCGTTTTCGAGAACCATTTGAACAGGGCTGTCATCAGACATTCTAACGACATGCCCAGCCCATCGTAGTCGACCGATTTTAGCAATGTGTACGATGGGAGGTTCTACCAGCAACTGGTGCAATTCGTTGTTCATTCGCCTCCTCCACGTTCCGTCTTCCATCTACACTCCTCCGTAGATCGTACGCAACACCTTCCGTTCAAAGACACCAAGGGCGCGTTGGTCCTCCACAAGCAATGTCCATGTTTCGTGACCGAAGCGAAGTAACGGTCTAATTAATGTCTGGTAGATGGTCAACTTTGTAGTTCGGCGAACTTTGTTCGATCTTAGCGTCCTGCGAAGTCCAAAGTAGGCGTAGCTTTCTGATGGTCTACTACCTCGATTTCATCACCGTCGATCAGAGCTCATGGTAGGAGGCTAAAATTGTCTTCTCGTGAGCCTCTTCCCTTGATGTATTTTGTTTTTAAAGCATTAATTACAAGCCCAATCCTACCAGCTTCAGCCTTAAGGCTGATGTACGTTTCCGCCATTGTATCAAAGTTACGTGCTACGATATCAACGCCGTCGGCGAAGCCAAATAGTTGGACAGACTTCCTGAAGATCGTGTCACTCGTTTCTATATCAGCTCTTCGAATCACACCCTCTAATTCAATGTTAAACAACAAAGACGACAATCCTTTTCGAGATTCGAAGGGACTTCAGAGTGGCCCTGATACTCGGATGACACACATCACTCGATCCATCGTTGCTTTGACCTTTGCTTAGAGCATAATCTGCCATAGCTGGTCTGCCTGAAGGCTGGAATTACTATGCAGTATGCATACAATTACGTTCTAAAAATGCACAGTTTCTAATCTTTTTCACATTCCACAATATGCTTAATAATTATTCACTTTTTGACGTATAACATCGTAAGGCATTTGCATAAAACCATGCTAGCCATTTTATAATAATTTCAGTCTTCAATTTTATGCATAATTGTTAGGGCAACTGGGCCAGATCTTATATAGACGTCATTTAACTACAGGAAGACGGCTGTTAACCAAGCCACTCAAATATATTTAATCGACACCACCATAAGGTTTAGTGACGATTAACGGACGCACACTACAGCGCCATTTAGATCAAAGGAGTGCAAGTAAGAAGGAAAATCACTTGGAGGAAAACAAACCATCATTTCTCTTCATGTGCCAGAAATTGAGCCAGAAACGTCAAATGCCTAAAACATCCACAATGAGCCTACGTAAGTTGTTGTTATCTTGTAAAACTGGCAATTTCGAGAGAGAAAGAGAGAGAGAGAGAAAGTTTTTTTTTTCATTGTTTTTTTTACGGATTATGTACGATTAGATTCAGGAAATGTTAATGTTAAAATAAGCGCTTGCGTCAGTTTCCTTGCAATTTTACTTCAATCGTAATAAATTTCAAGCATAAAATCTCAAACCAATGTTACCGAAAATATTCTAAGTCCACGTAAACAAGCTCCCTAAACTGCCAAAACAGGATTGATGACGCCATCGTGCAATTATCTATTGGTTGAACCTCGAACGCAGTAATAACTGAAGCGGAACAGCAACGGCAGCGGAACAGCAACGGCAGCGGAAGAGCCCAATCTGACTTAAGCTTATTGTCGGATAGAAAACTAATTAGATCGAAGTTGATTCCAATTGGACATATCGATGTCATTTGCGATACTGTCAAACTTGCCGTTTCCGTCGTCATAACGTTTGAGCCTTAAGAGTAACCGTGAAATAGCTTCAAAAAGCACAGACCGAAAGCAGTGATCAGAAACATGCTGAAAAACCCGAAATAATCCGATGGTGAGACTGAACCCTTCTTACACTTCATCATAATTACGAACTAAAATGTGGCCAGTATGGTACTGTATACATATTTTTTTCAGAAATTCCAGGAAATTCCAGGAATATTCTAAATGTCGTATTTTCAGTTTATAAAATGAAATGTGTTGTTCATCGATGTGATTAAAATATTGTCATTAATAGTGTTTAGCGACCTGTTTATGTTGAGTAATATAAAAAGGGAAATTATATATATTCCATAAAGACAATCCTAATCATCATTTTTGATCATCGATATGGATTCAAGATGCTAAATAAGTACATGTACTTTTTGAATATACTCGTTGCAGTTCAAAACCAAACACTTACCATTTACGCCAAACGAACCTGCTCTAATTCTATAGAGTGGCATAATGTGGCATCTAGCCCGCTGTATGGCGCATCTGGTGTGCTATAAAGCAACCGATATAACACAATAGAATGCAAGCGACATCGATTGGTGCGAGTAGTCGTGTCCGGGTTTGAACAGTAACGAGAATATTTTAATTTCACAATTATGCTCTCAGATATTATTTTGATCACATCTCCATGAAGAATTATCCAATCATAATGAAATTTTGACCAGTTATTTGAGAATTTTATAATCAATTTGATTTGGCGCTAACAAAACTAAAATCGGTACAGTTTGTAATCGGAGACTAAACTGTTTGATTACTATTATAATAGGCCGTCAAGTACTGTTTCGCTCATATCTTCGTAACAAAAAAAAATCAATAGCGTTCCATGAGAATGATGTAGCTTTCATTTGCCATCAACAGAACTGAAATCGGTTCACAAATGGCTGAGAAACCGATGTGACATTATTTGTAACGCACACACACATACACACACACATACACACATACACACATACATACACACAGACCTGTGCTCAGTTCGTCGAGCTGAGTCGAATGGTATATGAAACTCGGCCCTCTGGGCCTCGGATAAAAAGCCGAGTTTTCAAGCGATCTTAATACCCTTCTATTGGTGTAGGAAGGGTAAAAAGAAGAAAAGTAATGCGTTTAGGAGAAAACAGAAGGAAAATCTAAGATAACCAACCGTGATCGGAACGGTGTAAACATGGGTGAGACTTGAGGGTATCTGCGGCAGAGATCGAGCAAGAATTGGGTCTTCTAATCACTTACAAGCGTTTAACTCAGATTCTGCGCTAATGTGGCCACTTGCAGTACACCAAAAAGGCCAAGAGACCAATTTCCATACCAGCTCACAGTGTGGCCAGATTGATTTTTTTTCGAAAAAAATACATGTCCTGGACGAAAGAATGGGATATTTTATTTTTTTTCTGTCAAAAAAAAATCTGTATAAATTTGTCGAAATGAATTGAGCTACTTTTTTGAGACATAGAAAGACTCCTATTTGCACCATTTTGACAAGGATGATGCGGAAAGCTTAACACTACTAAAATGTCATGTAAATACCTGTCCCCTAAGACCGACACATGCCAGCATCCTTTAGCACATAAGAATTAGTTGAAAGAGATGAGAAAATAAATTCAATCTAACACATCTTTCGTCGAATTGCGTATGTTTCAGATTCAGAGGACATAATTTTACATGAAATCTTCTTTACGTTCCCCGATTTTTTAAAACCATGAATTACACTCGTGTCTCGTGTAAAATTGATAATTTCTAAGTGTGTACACAGTGCAGCCGAAATCAACGTAATGACTGCGGTGTGTGAAAAATGTGCAAACTCGATCGAAACCGAGTCAGTAAAATGTGGAGGATTTTGCTCATCAACTGTGTGTTTACGATGCTCTGGAATCGCAAAAGATGCACATGCTGGTATCGTAGCTAATATGCATTTAGTGTGGCTGTGCACTGCCTGCAAAAATTTAATTGCGAAAGCACGATTCTCCAACGCTTTGGTATCCGTCAATAAAGTCAACGAATCCGTCATCGATGCAATAAAAGCTGAGATTCGCGACAGCATTCTGGTGGACATCAAAACGGAAATTCGATCGAACTTCAAATCCTTGTTCGAATCTGTTCCGTCTACTCCAGCACCACCTCGTCGTACTCCATCGGCACCAGCTTCTAGATTAAAAAGGCGTCGCGTCAACGACGGCGATGATGACATTGTTTCTCAACGCCCTACCAAAACACTATGTGGAATCGGAACAAGCACGGCGGACCCAAGTATGGTAGCCTGTCGGCCATCTGAACAAGATTCCGACAAATTTTGGTTATACCTGTCAGGTATTCTGCCGGAAGTTCCTGAAACCAAGGTCAGCGAACTAGTCCGTCTAAAATTAAAAACCGATGACCTGAAGGTGGTCAAGCTTGTTCCACGTGGTAAGGATGTTAGATCCCTAACCTTTGTGTCGTACAAAATTGGGATGTCTCCGGACTTAAAACCAGCTGCCTTGTCTACTGAAACGTGGCCATGTGGAATACGCTTTCGAGAGTTTGAAGATGATGGTGCCAAGAAGCAGTTTTTTGGAGACCAGCACAAACAACCTTGGGCACGCCTGCCGGAAACGAGACACCGACTGCGGTTCCAGACTCAATGAGGTAACTTCTGAAATCCCTCTTACCAACTGCTCCGTGCCTACGTTACAAGTTCAATCTCCTACACCGAACTGGCAAACAGCTATCAATCGCCAACCTCCGCACATATGCACTGTGAGTAGCTCGCAAGTCCCAGTAACAGGTGTACATCATAAGTCATTCCTTGTGTACTATCAAAACGTGGGTGGTATGCGTACGAAGACCAACGACTTTTCTTGGCCGCCGCATCTGGTGATTACGACGTTATTGTTCTAACAGAAACCTGGCTGCGCTGTGACGTGAGCAATTCCGAATTGGCTCCGAATTACAACATTTACCGCTGTGACCGCAGCCCCGCTACCAGTCAACTACAACGTGGTGGAGGGGTTCTTATTGCAGTAAAAGCCTGTTTACAAAGTGTTCCTGTTCGACTTAATGGAGGCGATTCACTTGAGCAGGTCGCTGTGAAAGTGTCTCTTGCAGATCGATCAATCTTCGTGTGTGGTATATATCTGAGACCTAACAGTGAACCCGAACGCTACATCCGGCATTCCGAAGCTGCCGTGCAGATTTTAAATGCTGCCACTGCGAGTGACACTGTTGTGATTGTTGGCGACTATAACCTTCCACATTTATCGTGGTCTTTCGACGTAGATATCGGTGGTTACTTGCCAACAAACGCTTCTTCTGAGCAGGAACTTGCGCTAACTGAGAGCATGGTGGCCAGCGGACTTCAGCAAATTTGTGACATCCGTAACGTCAACGAAAGATTGCTTGATTTGGCCTTCGTGAATAATGGTAGCAGCGTGGAAGTGATTGAAGCCCCATCAACCATTTTAAAACCTGATCGCCATCATAATCCATTCGTACTACGATTAGACATACGTCGATTTGAGGATCCCCAGCCATCGATAGCCAATGAACAGGACTACGATTTTAACCGTTGCGATTACAGTGCTGTGTGTGAGGATTTGAGCTCGAAAAATTGGGAACATCTATTCAACGGAGCCAACGTCAATTTAGCGGTCTCTGTTTTTACACCGAGATTTTCGATTCTATAAGCCGACACACTCCTGTACGCAGAGCTCTTATCCGCCGGTCTTACAGACAAGTATGGTGGAATGCTGACTTAAGACATCGCCGGAATATTCTTCGGAAAGCTCGTCGTCGATTTTTTCGGCACAGAACGTCATCAAACCGGATTCTTCTACAAAGGCTAGAGACTGAATACAACGCTCATGTAGCTTCTTCGTTCCGTGAGTATGTTTTTAGAATTCAGGATGAGATGAAGGCCAATCCATCATCTTTCTGGAACTTCATTAAAAGTAAGAGAGCGTCCAATTCAATACCCGCTGAAATCTCATTAGGTGGTGTTACTTCTCACGATACTACTGAGTCTGCAAAGTTGTTGCTGACTTTTTCCAAAGCGTTTATACTTCGGGTTCCCCACCAGTTTCCCAGAATCTGGTGGAAAGCTTGCCATCTTACACGATTAATTTCTCAATGCCTACATTATCAGCAGCCAACGTTGAACACGCTCTGAGCTCTATAGACTCGTCGAAGGGGCCTGGCCCGGACAAGCTGCCTCCTGTGTTTGTCAAACAATGTGCCAACGTACTTGCAGAACCCGTTAGTTATTTATTCAACCTTTCTCTGTCAGAAGGAGTTTTTCCTGACGCATGGAAACTGGCTGCGGTGACGCCTATACACAAATCTGGTAGCAAACACCGGGTCGAAAATTATCGTCCTATTTCAATTTTGTGCTGTATCTCAAAGATCTTGGAATCGCTTATTCACGACAAAATGTATAGAGCTTCTCAGTCTGTCATTTCCGAATTTCAGCACGGTTTTGTAAAAAATCGATCAACCATCACTAATCTCATGTCATACGTCAGCACTCTCAACAGTAGTCTTGAAGACCGATGCCAGGTCGACAGTATATACATCGATTTTTCTAAAGCCTTCGACAAGGTACCGCATGAGTTAACGCTGAAAAAACTGGAACGATTGGGATTTCCTGGATGGCTGATGATCTGGTTACGATCCTATCTTTACGGTAGATTTGCCTACATCAAGCTTGGATCTGTATACTCCCGCAGCTACGAGATGCCGTCCGGTGTACCGCAAGGCAGCCATTTGGGTCCGTTAATTTTTATTCTCTTCGTTAACGATTTATGCCACCGCCTACAATCGCACCGACTAATGTACGCCGACGATCTAAAAGTCTTCAGAACCATCAGGAGTATGGCTGATTGCGCTGCTCTACAGCAAGACCTTGAGACTGTTTCAAACTGGTGCCTGTTCAATGGAATGGAGATGAATGCAATAAAATGCAAGATCATAAGTTTCAACCGAAGCCGTTCGCATATAACTTTCCAGTATTTGCTACATTCAGAAGAACTTGAACGAGTCAATTCGATTAAAGACTTAGGTGTAACAATGGATAGTAAGCTGAATTTCAACGGCCATATTTCCATAACTTCCGCTAAAGCCGTCCTTGGTTTTATTCGTCGAAACTGTTCCGTTTTCCGCGATATTCACGCACTGAAAGTCCTGTACTGTTCTTTGGTGCGCAGTATTCTTGAATACGGAGTTCAAGTATGGGCTCCCTATCATGCTGTACACGCTGACCGTCTAGAAAGAGTTCAGCGTTGCTTCATTAGATTTGCCTTGCGCAACCTGCCGTGGAACGACCCTCTCCGACTACCGCCATATGAACACCGATGTCAACTCATAACCCTGGAGCCTCTTCACCAGCGGAGGATTTACTTGCAGAGATTGTTTGCATTCGATGTACTGAGCAACCGCTTGGATTGCACACATCTCTTGCAACAAATAAACTTTTATGTTCCTGCTCGCAGGTCCCGACAACGACAGCTTTTGTGGATTCCGAGGCACCGAACAGTCTTCGGTGAAAATCATCCACTGCAAAGATGCCTCCGAAGATTTAATGAAGTAAGCCATCATTTTGATTATAATGTGACGAGAAATAAGTTTAAGACCCTTGTTAGATAGTATTTTTTATCAGTCTGTACAGCTTAGCTGAAGATGTTGACAAATAAATAAATAAATAAATAAAATGTACATTGTACATTTGTACATTTGTGTACACTGTGTATATGATTTAAAAAAACTAAAGCTTTCGAGTTTGAACATATTTTGGATTTGGATTAGGCATTTATTGAGTGTTACCATAAGGGAACATCCATTAATTACGTCACGCAAAAAATGACTTTTTATAACCCCCCCTCCCCCCCTTGTCACGTTTTTTGTATGGACCATCAAATTTTTTTGTATGGATCGTCACGTTTTCCCAAACCCCCCCTCCCCCCTTACTGCGTGACATAATTAATGGACCTTCCCTAATAGGGTATTATAGGGGTATGTGGATTACAACATTGTTCGATAGCAAATATAATAATACACCGGCAGTTAATTTATTTTTTAATTTTGACGAGCGTAACTATTGAAAAAACAATTTCGAAATATTATGAAAACATTTTGATTGCAAGACAACATCAGCCTATTTCACCATGAAATACTCTACAAAAACAGACTACCTCAACCAACGAACCAACCATTGATTTCTAGCATACATAAGTTAACATTTATGTCATAATGGGAGCCCCTGTGACTGATAATTAAGTGCCGGAGCCCTGTTACTGAAAGTAAATGTCACTTTGTGAAACTGCATGTCGGTTTGTGAAAATAAAAATGATTAGATTTTTCTTGTTTAAAAGTCGAGACAAAATAGTTGAAATTCATAAAAAATATTTTTGTAATAGGAAGAACACCCATCATCTATACAGATGGAAAAAAACATGTTTTTTTTTAATTTAAACCCCCTATTGGCTTTGTTGTTAAAACCATTTTGGCTTAACTGACAAACGTAAACAATGGCTGCTTCCGTTAATTTCTCGTAACAAAAAGACTACCCATGTGAGCCTCAAATTCTATCAAATAGGTGAACTCTTCCTCTTCGAAATGACCGAGGTGGATTGCTTAGGCGTGTTTTCCATGACGAGAAATCCGTGGAAAAAGCCATTGTTTACGTTTCTCAGTACGGCCCTAATAAAAAATCTTTGTCGAAATTTTGGTGCATCTCAGAGAAGATAGAATTAATATTTATATACAAGCAATTTATACATGTATGACCAGTACTGTACACCAGGACAAGAAGATACAGTTGTTTTTCTGACTTTGCAAAAACTTTCTGAGGCAAACCAACAGCGAATGATATCGAGTATGGTTGTATTGATATGAAGCGATAGAAGAAAATCCCATTCAGTAGATTCGTGAACCGTAATGACTACACGTAAGTGTCAAACGTGGCATATTCCTTGCCCTGAGGCTTTGATGATGGAGCTTTGGGACAACAACCTCGGGAAGAGTTTGAAGTGGTAGAAGGAAAATTGGTATACAGTTAGGTTCCTTTGCTTTGACTCATATGACCGTAAACGATAGGAAATGTTTACTCGTTGAACATTAATTGAATATTTCATGAATTTGTTCGATAATATGGAGAAAAAATGCTAACTGTAACAGTGCAACGGGTGTTTAAGCACCGTAATTATAATTAATTATTTCCAAAGCGGGAGGTAGCTCATCGAATCTCCCGGTCCTCATCCTAACATAAGGTACTATGACGAACCAATAGGTAACCTAGTTATTGGTCAATCTACCAAAGATGGCAGATATCTGCATTATGATATTTCGTGCATTATATCGCAAATCGAGTGAATGAAATCATTGGATTTAGGGCCAAGTCTCATCCGGTTGGTACAGTGCTGTAAATAGTAATTTTGAAATTCAGTTGGATTAATTTGCCGATAGCTTATTTCATAGCTGAAGTGATATATTCACTGTAATATTCCGCTCAATCGCCTTAGATGCTGATGTTATAGCGATACATAGTGAAATAAATTGATGAAATCAATCATGCACAATAATTTCCCCATAATTTCGAAAATGAGCTTCTGGAACGAGCTATCGGTAAATAAATCGCATTGATTTGATACATTGACTTACAACAGAACTGGTTGGTTCAAAACAGATGAGCCAGGATACCAATAGAAGTATAAATCTTCCAGAAGGCAGAAAAAGATTCTATAGATTCTAATTTCTCTAAATTCTACACGAGAAACTTGAAGTTACAAATTACAGTGTTTCTGACACCAAGAACGTCCTAGATTAATTTAACTTCTGGATGTCGCACCTACCCAGCTGCTTAAGGACAACTTTTGATTCCAGTATTTGATTTGAACATTTTCTTCCAATTCGCAATCTGCAAATTAATTTTAATCTTGAAACAATAGACGACGTACAAAACACTTACAAAACAAGTACAAAGCAAAATACACAATTTTATCAGAAAGCAAAATATTTCATGAAATTGTTTTGCAATTGAATAATCAGTTAGTGCAGGATACGAACCGATCAATGCAGAAACGACATTTTGCAATCAATGTCTATATAAAGGGTGCAACGATCAAAGTTTGGTCAGCAGCAACTTGGCGCATTTCTTTTGATCGTGCATTCAAAAAAATCAGAATACCCTTCACAGGGAGGTCACGCAATCTTAATTTTAAAATTACTGCACAAGTTTATGAAGTGTTTTTTTCAAATAGTAGCCGCAGGCTTCTTGCGTATTGCATAATCTGCTTTGGTCTCTCATATTGCTATCGAGAACACTATATAAGTCATTGATCTTTCAAGTTTCTAGAAGAAAATCCGCATTTTTGTGCGACAGGATGGCCTAATTTTTAACAAATGTTGTCAAATTTGGCAGCTCCTTCTTGAAATGACCAATCAGTTCTAGCCAAAATTTGTTCAAACGATGTTCTTTTCTCTGGAATCCGGCAAGCAGAGTCCCAGCATCTTATCGTGCACCGCATCAACGTCAACAGCGAACACTTTTGATCGGAACACCGACAAAATTCGGATGACTTTTATTCAGCTTTTTCTCTTCCTGCTTCGTCCACAAATCTTCTCAAATAGAACAACATTTGTAGTGCTCTTCTAGCACCTTGCTCCCTCGAACTCGTACAAGTTCTTAGATGTTATGTATACTTCTAGCAAGTTTCATAATATTCTGAGAGCTCTCTGAACCTCTAGGAAGATCCGAAAACTTTTGAAAAGCTTCAAGAATTTCTGGACCGTTCTCTGAATTTATGGGAAGCTTAAACTTTTCTGGAAAGTTCCTTGATCTTTTGGATCTTTTTCCCTGAAATTTTGGGTAGTTCCCTGTACATCTTGAGTAGTTCCATGAACTTCTTAAAAACACCCAAATAAATCTAATAAGTTTTTGAACTTCTGGGAACTTCACTGGCTTTCTGGATAGTTACTTGAACTTCTGTGAGGAATATTTTACTTTTGGGAAGTGCCCTGAACTCATGTGAAGCTCCCTGAATGTATGGAAAATTCCTGAATTTCTAATAAACAATCTGAATTTCAGGGAAGTTGCCTGAACTTCTAAAAAGAACCATTAACTTCTAGGAAGTTCCCTGATTTTCTGGAAGTTCCCTGATTTTTTTGGAATGCTCCCTTAACGTCAGGGAGAATAGCAAACCTTCGGGGAGGTGTCCTGATTTTATAAGAAGTATACTGAGCTGCTGATAAATTCCCCGAGTTTCTAGGAAGTTCACTGAATTTATACGTTTTTTCGAATTTTTGGGAAGCATTTAGCATTTAGCAAGCATTGAAGAGCGTTCATCAGTTTTTTTTTACCTCTTCCGGTGTTGGGGGAGGCAAGTACTGCGGGTCGTAAATCTCCAGGATAGATTTGTAAAAAATCCTCAAGGTCACTAACCCTCATGTTTTTATCGAGAGAACTAGCTGAGAAACCGTACGCCAAAATCCGTTAGGCTGCAGCGTACCTTTGTAACGGACTCAGGTCAACATTTTCAGCTGTATCGCAACAGTTGGAAAAAGCCATCAGTTGACCTTAGTTGTCGCATAATGTCCAGGAACATCTCCCTTGATATGTTGGAACGACGCAAAAAGTGCTTCTTGTAATAGATTAGCGTGTCGTCAAAGTAGTCCTGGAACAGCATCCGAAACGGAAATCACGGTCGACATTGGGGCGTGTACCAGGACGTGACCCTCTCGGTTTCGACTCATGTTTTTCCGCTGCCAAATTACAAATCAGCATTATCTAATATAGTTTAAATGCGATGCATGCATTTACACACTCACCTTCAGCCAAACGAAAGAGCAAGTATACTCGTCGTCAAACGAATCCATGGCAAAAAGTTTGGGAACAATCTGCGGTCTTTGAAAAAAAACCTCTGATCTCTGGATGCTGAATGATTAACAGGATGATAGGTGTTGGTGGGTTTAATAACAAAGTTGGTCTATTTTAGCTGGTTCTATTCAAGTTTGCTGATGCTAATCAAGTATAAAGTTGTTCCAAAAATAGACCACCACCGAAGATGCCCTAAGCGGTACGTTTTGAACAAGCTGAACAAAACCATCAGAAAATGATCCACATGCAAATCTGTTTGTCTTAGCCTTTCCTTGAAGGAATTCTGTACGACGTGCATGCCACAGATAACGATGTTGAGCACCGCAAACCCAGGGCTGGCTCGCAGATCCCTGATTTCCCCAGTCAATTATTTTAACGCCTAAACGCCTAAAATCATCGCAATTTATGAAAATTATTTGTCGAATTGTATGTTTGTCATTGAATGTATTGAACATTGTCAGTTTAAAACTGCTCAAGGAACGCCCATTAATTATTTCACGCAAAAAGAGACTATTTATCCTTATCATGCCGTTGTATGAAGGGCTCAAAACGGGTTCGGTGGATCGATAGGCAACATCACTTATTGGTATCCACAGGGATATAAAGAATCTCCTTCCAACAACAAGATTGAGCAATTAAAAGCGAGCTACCTAGCATGAGGATGCCACGATGGGCGGGGAGAAGAACCTGCATCCATACAAATTAGTCAGCAAAAAACGTGACAAGGGGCTTATGAATAGCCATTTTTCGCGTGACGTAATTAATGGACGTTCCCTAACGGGGTTGACATTTCCACTCTCCCCATACAGAATGCTTCAATCGGGTGCCCTGGCGGTCCCTCCCATTCCTATGAATGATTTATATAATAGTGTATATATTTATGTAAATGAAAAATACTACAATCATTCGTATCTATTATATATAATCTCCATTCGGTTGATCCTGAAATGAAAAAAAAAATGTAAACTGTCAAAGTGTAGAGTTCTGTAGTTCGTGCTTGAGCACGTTTTCGTTCGTTCCCAGCGATTGCAGCATTTCACCAAGATCTTGATATGATGTATCCTGAAAAAGTTTGTTATATCTAAAGAAAATTTACAAAATTAACATTTATAAATTTTTATTTACTGTAGCCATGGTCACTGTTTGCTGCTTGATGCTAATTTTATAACAGCAATACGCTTTTATTTTACAGAAGCCACCATCTTGAATTCCAGAGAAACATCGGATATCGATTTCGAGTCTGAATTTTTCTATTCTGATCCAAATATATGTATTCCTAACTTTTTACGCAACAGCAGCCGTCATCTTGGATTCCACAACTTTCCGGATTGCAGAATTGTTGACAGTAATTCAGTATTTTTTCTCAAACCGCAGCCTGGATGGTGTCAAGCAAAGACTTATGGCCTTCGGGTTGTCACCTCTACAACTATGTCGAAGACGGCATCTTCCCAGATGGCCAGACTCTCAAGCTATAGCTTGGCTTTTGCAAGATATTCATATGTACTAAAGTGCCGCGTAGTGAGACAATTTCGGACTAACCATATGTGTTACAGGGTGCGGCAGAAAATAATGCGAAAATGTTCAAACTTGAGTATTTGGTTAATTCGTGTAGCTAGTGGCTAATTTCTGTCGAAAGTGTATTTGTTCATGTTTACTTTCAAGTGCTGCATCCAAACATTTTATTTGTTTTATTGCAAATTCGTCAAAACGTTCGCGAAAGAAGTGATCACCAGTTTGTTGCTTGCCCATAAGAAGCCAAAAGAGATTGCCAAGGTGGTAGGGTGCCATTAGGCAACAGTTTACCGCATAAAAAGTCCCAGCAGGATGGTCCTAAGCAGCGGAAGCCGGGAAGCTGACGTCCGCGCTTAGCACGCACGCCGAACGTGATCAAATCGGTCCGTGCAAAAATTGCTTGCAACCCGGTGCGTTCCATAAGAAAACTTGCAAAGGAAGCCAATATATTGGAGAAATCCATGCGTAGAATCATCAAAGAAGACCTGCATGCATCTTCCAGAGCCAGAGTGAAACGCCACTTGATTATGGACCGGGTCAAGGAACTACGAGTGACTCGTTCCAAGAGATTGCTTTCCTTGTTGAAGAAGGAAAGAATGATAATCATGTTCTAAGACGAAAAGCTTTTCAGCATCGATGCTGTGGCCAACAGCCAGACGGACCGGTTCATTTCACCGCAGAAAATGGAGAACGTTGCGGAAAAAGTGAAATTCAAATTTCAAACTAAACATCCGGCTGGTGTAATGATGTTTGGCTTGGTGGCGTTTTCATTGATGCTGGAGTTAACATCAATATCGAAGTGTATATCGGTATTTTAAAGGACCAAGTGCTTCCCTGGGTGAAGGTCAACTTCTCCGAGGACCAAAACGTTGTCCTACAGCAGGAGCGCCGTGTCACACGTCCAATCGAACCCAACAATGGTTGAACGATAACATAAAGTTTTGGCCGAAGGATTTGTGGCCCCCTAGCAGTCCAGATCTTAATCCGTTGGATTATTCGATTTGGGCATTTGTTGAAGCACGAGCCTGCAATACATCACATCCTAGTGTGAAAACCCTGTAGTCAACCATAACACGAACATGGCAGTCAATGTCGGAGGACTACGTCCGAAAGGCATGCTCTGGCTTCCGGCATCGGCTCGAGGATGTTATTAAAAAAAATGGAGGACATATTGAATAAATTTGTTTAAAAGGGCTTTATACAGATAACTGCACTCGAAAATGTTGATATTATTGCTTGAATTAGTTGAAAATAAGATTTGAAAGAAATAGAACAAATTTTCGCATTATGTTCTGCCGCAGCCTGTATAATATGTATGAATTAGATGATTTCATTATTACAATACTTCAACATGGTCCTAGGTGAACCTCGCGGTCCTGCCTACCTCTAATTTTTTTTCTGTATTTGCTTCTGATTGAACTAAAACAAAAAAGAACTCGACACTGAAGAAGCCAGCAAGTCGCAGACGAAAAAGGCCTATCAGTCAAAGGATATGCTTTTACTAGTAGAATTTCAAGAAATTTTCTTGCGTTTACTAGAGATAGTTTTAAAGCGTTCAATTTTTTTAACGTAAGGCTATGTTTCTCTTTTTGTACCGGGTGTCATTTCAAAATTTTGAAAAATGAGAGCGTTACGCAAAAGTGAAAGGTTTTTGAAAGCTCGTTTGGCTGAACTTCATGTATACACCATTTGACCAGAAAAACTCACAAATATTTTGGATTAAAATTTCAATTAGGTGCTATTTGTATAAGAAGTTCAATTGTTTTACTTAAAAATTACCTACTTTTGCTCTCATACAAGTCAGCATACGACCAGGTTGAAAATATGGTTTTCTCTTTTCGGGTCTTCAAAAACGAGTAACAAATGGTTCAAGTTGTCTTCTTCTTTTATTTCACTCGGTTTTATTCCATGTTCAATACAGCCATAGCCACACCCCTCAGTTACAAATTTATCTTACTTGGTTGCAAGTGTCTGGTTTTATTACTGTAGCCCGTCCCCTCTTATGAAATTTGCTTCGTACTGCATATTTGTGCCTCTATTCTTTCGAGACAATGCTATCAACGCCAGTATAAAGCATACGATTCGAAACAAAATGATTTCATAGGGATATTCAAGTTGTATAGAGTGGCACGTACGGTTGTGTTTGGCACTCTCTTGTCAAAAGGTTGTGTTGAATATTATTCAAAATAGAACTAATAGATTGTTTGAGAGTAGTCAATTATTTCATAAGAAAGAACGGGTCAAAGTAAAATAATAAAAACATTTTAGTTTTAACCAACCTTATGTATAAATTAGATGATATCATTATTAAACACCATGCACCAGCGCAGTCCTACGTGAACCTCGCGGTTATATCCCTGATATAACCCACCTCTATTTTTTTCATTCTCATGTTATTAAGTGAAGTGTTGGTTAAGATGTGCCTAGTTTTCTATTAAAGAAAAAAAATCTTAATTAGCAACAAGATGAATTTACACGCATTCTTGTTTGACCAAATTTCGTTCGTAACACCCTTCCGATCGAAATGAAGGAGGAAAGAATTTCAAAACAAAACTATACACTCTAGCTATCTACGATCAAACAGCCATCTGCAAAATCTTCCTTCTCAAAGAAAAAAGCACAAAAAAAGGACTGGAAAACTTAGTGCAAGATTTCTATAGTTTGGCTTTCCAGAACCCAAGCAGACAAAAACGACGGGTGGATGGGTAACACATTGCGCTCTTTCGCCGAATGAGTAAAATTGGATCTGAGTAGTAGGTACGTTTCAGTTGTGGTTCGTTAGTTATTTAGATTCGCCATCAGGAGGATCCTCGACCCGAGCCAGCCGAACGAAGGGGGGAACGGATATACGAGCAAACAAGCACGCGCACCGGGAACGATGATCGGGAATAAGTGGTGTGTAGGTAGCGAAAACTTTTATTTTAGACAGAAAGTTTATTGCGCTTATTGAATGTTGCGCTTGATGTACGACGGGGGAATGAAACATGGTTTGCGATAGAGGAATCTTCTTTTCCTGTTTCATATTTAATTAATTTGGTCAATAGAAAATTAAATCAAAAAGTTGTCTTATCCAGCACGGTATCAGGAATCGGAAAACCATTTATTTCCAGGGAAGTTTCTCTATTAATCAGCCACTCGATTTAGCAAGACGCAGATAATCTTAGCACGATAACTTTAATAACAACGGTCGATTATAATTTTAACAATAACTAGACAAAAGGATCAACACAGTGAATCGTCGTTTCCGAGTTCGTCGATTCGGTCTTCCAGTCTGGCTGGGGTTTTAAAATGTTTCTTCACGCGAGGGTTCTGACGCATAATAATGGGGCTCAATTTGGGAGGACTTTTGTAAGCAGCCAATTGTTCCAATTTACGTTTCTGTAAACTTACAGGCTGTCCAACACCAGGAGAGAAATCGGTCGGTGTCGTGGCAGCGATGGAATTCACATTACTCAAAATTGATCGCATAGGAGTTGAGGTAGAGCTGTTGCGAATTGGGGTGTTGAAGCTGTTGGTGCGAGGAAGTTTTTTATCTTTCAGTTCAATAATTTTGTTTTTGCATCCTTCATAAAAATCTTCCTGATTTATGCCATTTAATGTTGCACGTAGTCGTTGTAACTCGTCTGATGTCTGCTCTGCTCTG
The DNA here is from genome assembly GCA_034211315.2 of Aedes japonicus. NCBI lineage: Eukaryota > Metazoa > Arthropoda > Insecta > Diptera > Culicidae > Aedes > Aedes japonicus. The sequence goes on along the minus strand of JASCZW010000993.1, from coordinate 13,738 downwards.
GAATGCTCACTGAAAGTAGTATACTCAGTGGCAAACGAATTCGGAATTACAGTGAATGCATTGATCGTTCGCCACTGTAGATTTGAAATACTGAGAACCGTTCGTTCTTTGATTACATCCTCGTAAGCATACTCTTTTATACCGGACCAGAAGTTTACGCATAGCAGGTTCATATCCGCATCTGCCACATATACGGTCTGAAATTTTTTACTCTCTATTTCTCCAATTTGAACAACGACGCCTACCGTATCGAATTCATTGAAATGTGGCCTGAAGCTAGAGAATTCAATCTCAGCTATCCTAGTCAACTGTCTCAACATTTGTAGTGGTAGGTCACAAGAATGACCTTTCAATGGCTGGAAAGAACTGTTTTTCCCAGTTGTTAACTGAATTTCACCGTTTCTGGTGCCATTGGCAGTGGCGTTTCGTATTTCAAATGCCTTTTGCTCCAGCAGCATTTCGCACAAATCTTCAGGAGGACGCCAAATTGACAACAGTAGAACCTTTTCCGGCTTCCGAGCATCTACGACACGCACCTTGAGCAACGAACTTACCTTGCGTTTGCTAACTTGACAATTCATACGTTCTTTAACACGTCTATTCACCTCCTGGAGACATTCCTCCTGCTTTCGTCTCTGATGGTCCATGATCACCTCTCGTTGGGTTGTACTCAGCTCGACCTGGGGAAGTTGGAAAATGAAAGGGTTAATGTATATTTGATTAACCACTATGGAAAATAGTAGAGCTTTACAAAGAATGGTTGTAATGTTGTAATATTGAACTGATTTGCATTTGATTGCAGAGCTCCAATCGCTAGAATCTTCGGCCCTGGGGTAGAAATTTCAGTGGCGATGAGAAACTATCCAATCGTGTTCCAAGCGAAGATTTTTGCTATAATAAAATGCGTTAACGTTTGTCTGAAGAGGAAATATAGATTTGCAAATATTTGTAATTTTACAGACAGCCAAGCGACACTCAAAGCGTTGAGTAATTATAAATGTGCATCCAAACACTGAGAAAATTTATCGTATGAAAACCATAAGATACACTTATGAAATTTCGACATAGGGAAAAACTTTGAAAATCATAAGATGTACTCAGGCAAAAAATGCTTATGATTTTCATAAGATCTGCCTTATGAAGCGATTTTTTATTATTTTTTTATGTTTTCATCATGACTATTATGGATTTCACAGGATGTGAACGAAATGCATACGACCTTGTATTCTATTTCATAAGCGCTCTTATGAAATCAGTGTGTCACATCAATGTGAAAAAACGCATGTGTCTTGAATAAGAAAAATGGCTACCAAAAGTGGATTGCTATCAGACCTACCGATTTCTGTTTCCGTTTTTAACACGCTTAGAGGTAAAATATTGTTTAAAAATGAACAATATCTTGCCACAGACGCTGTATCGCGTTTAAATGTTCTATGTTTTATACATACTGATACAATAGATGGTCCCCCCTTCAGAGTACATGAAATAAATGTTGTATAGAATAAGTTGGCAATAAGTTTTCGTAAGTTGGCAATCGAAATAAATTTATATCTGATTAATAGAATATTTTAATCTCTTTTAATTGCACGGCAATAGTAAAATATCTAAAATGCATAATACCGATCCTGCAAAATGCGTGTAGATGCTGTAAACAAACAAGCACTTTGAAAAAATGGGTTTCAGCATCGATACGTTTTTTGAAGGTCGGTATTATGAATGTTAAACATGGACCAAAACAGAAATAGAATTTCATTAGAATGGCTTATAAAATTCCTTAAATAGAATAGAGGCTCCTTCATAAGATTATCTTATGAAAAATCAAAGACCATATTATGTAAAAATCAACAACGCCACTGACGTCAATTCATAAGTACATCTTATGATTTTCAAAGATTTTTCTTATGTCGAAGTTTCATAAGTGTATCTTATGGCGGTCATACGATAAATTTTCTCAGTGTATGAATTGACATCAGTGGCGTTTTTGATTTTTTTTTTCATAATATGGTCTTCGATTTTTCATAAGATAATCTTATGAAAGAGCCTCTATTCTATTTGAGGAAATTCATAAGCCATTTTAATGAAATTCTTTTACTGTTTTGTCCCATGTTTAACATTCATAATGTCGACCTTCAAAGTATATCGATGCTGAAATCCATTTTCCCAATGTGCTAGTTTGTTAACTGCATCATCACGCATTTTGCAGGATTGGTATCATGCATGTTAGACGTTCGACTATTACCGTGCAATTAAAAGAGATTAAAATATTCAATTCATCGAAAATAAATTTATTTCTATATAAAAACTTATTGCCTATTTCATGTACTCTGAAGAGGGGATCACCCCTTGTATCAATCTGTATAAAACTAGTACATTCACGCTCTACAGCTTCTGTGGCAAGTTAATGTTTATTTTAAAAAAATATTATACCTCTAAACGTGTTTTAAGCACGGAAACAGAAATCGGTAGGTCTGACAGCAATGCACTTTCAGTAGCCATTATTATTTTTCAGTTTTTTTTTCACATTGATATGACACACGGATTTCATAAGAGCGCTTATGAAATAGAATATAAGGTCGTATGACTTTCGTTCAGATCGTGTAAAATCCATAATAACCATGATGAAAACATGAAAAAATAATAAAAAATCGCAAAAAATCAAAAAAATAATAAAAGGTCTTATTAAAATCATAAGCATATTTTGCCTGAGTGAACTTGTTTGGGAATGCATTCCTTCACTGCGAAAGATGTACCAACAGAACTCCGTAAATTTATTCTGGGTTCCGGGACACTGTGGCATTGAAGGCAATGAAAGGGCAGACCAGCTTGCTAAACAAGGTTCAAATGCACAGCTTATTGGCCCAGTACCATTCTGCGGTATATCATACTATGCCATAAAAATGAAACTGAAATCTTGGGAAGAGCAAAGGGTAATGACCAACTGGTTGGTGAGAGTATGTTCAATCGAAAAGGTTTATAATTCTAAATGTTTCAATCAGTAAAAAGCTTCTGGAGCTCAAAACAAGAGTTCTTTGTACCTATACTGGAATAGTAATCGGACATTGCCCGAGTAGAAATCATTTGAAAAACATTTGCCAAGTTCAGAAAGATATCTGTCGTTTCTTTCACATGGAAGTGAAACCACGGAACATCTGCTCTGCAGTTGTGATGCTTTGTACAAGAGCAGATTTGAATTTCTGAACAGTGGCTATATGCAACCTGAAGAAATTTGGACTGCGAATCCTGGAAAGGTGGTGGGTTTTATAAACTCAATTTTGCCTGACTGGAAGACGCGTATTAGGCTGTTCACTTGACAAATGGTGATCAAGCTTTACGATGAGAATTAGTAAACAGGGGTATACCACACAAGTGGCCGCAGGGGTTTCTACGCCCTCAAGAAGAGGTTCCTATTGATTCTGATGTCTTATTTGATAACTGACGGCTCTTCACTTTTATCAATTTCGCCATCTCCTTATGGAGCATGCTGAGCGGTTTCATCAGCAAATGACAAAACTTTAGCATTATAGATTTGGCCGAAACATTGCAAACGTCTTCACTATAACAGTATAGATCATTGCACGAAGGCGTCATCAATGTAGTTTTGACAATGCAGGGAGCTTGTTCACGGGGACTATATTTTCGATTAGATCGGTTTGAGATTTTGTGCTCTAAATTTATTACAATTGAAGTAAAATTGCAGGAAAATAGACACCAGTGCTTATTTGTACATCATTTCCTGAATCTAACCGTACAGAATACGGAAAAAGCCGATGATTGGCGGTCGATTGAGGGGTTCAAATTCTAACACCCTGTAAACAAGCTCCCTGCACTGTCAAAAAAGTGAGGTTAACACATTCGGTGCAATGATCTATAAGTGTTTTGGTATGAAGAACGGTTGTTTTCATTCGAGCGTAACTTTTGAGAAGGGCTCGTGTGTTTTTGATATCATAGTTTTAGAAAAGCAGTAAAGATTTCCTTCTTTTTACAGAAACAGTTACTAAGAAGAAAAGTGAAATAAATATACACTGAAACTTTGTTTTTACTTAAAATTCAAATTCTAGAATAAATGAAATTTTCAATAATTTTAAATTTGGACAACCAGGCCACTGTTTTAAAGGAAAGTACAACATGGACAAAAAATTATAAAAACAAGTTTTCTTAATAGGAACTTTTGGATGATTTTTTTTAGTAATAGTAATTGATTAATTATGACAGAATTGCTTTTTGAATAAAACCGAATGCTCCATGGCATAAAAAATATTCTTTGAACCTTGAATTTAACCATTACATGGAAAAAAAAAAGCTTGTGATCTACCAACCAGCTCAAAATATTGCTATCTCCGTGAATGTGAAAACTGTCCAAAAATCGAAGATTTCGAACAATTGATGCTGAAAGAACTGAATAAACACAAATTGATTGAAATTCGTTATAGAGCAACGGATTTCTACTGATAGGTGCGATATAGAACAGTAGTTAAGCCAGTGGATAAATTTGTGTCATAGGGTATGTGTCCCTTGACTCAGCCTATTATGACACCAGCGATCACATTTTTCATTATAACTCATAAAGTTTTTAAGCTCTAAGCGGGATTCAACTAGTTATACACTTGCAAAGATAAGTTTCATAAGACATTTGGTAGCATGTATCACTAAAAGTTACCCAACTATTTTTATAATGCCATAAACTTTCGAGAGATGAGGATTTAATGTCGGTCTATAAGCACCAAATTGGGTCTATTCGTGGATGCAACTTCGTCCCATTCGATAGATTTATTACTAAATGCAGTCTTTATACGGTTTTTTTTTTTCTAATTTTATGAATTAAGGCATTGTAAGCTGTATTCGATTTACTTGATACAACATTTTACAAAACAAACTAAAGTAAAACTGCCTCAAAACACTTAAGTGATGTTCATATATGATTTATCAGCCATTAAATAATGAAAACATTATAATTCATTATACAATGATTTTGTCACTTCGATTTGTGTTTAGATGAGCCACTTGAATATAAACAACCGCAAATTCATGCGTTTCCACTTGAAATTTTACCAACAACAACCTTTTTACTACGTTATTGATACAACAGGCCATAGTAGGGAACATACAAAAAAATATGTACCCATCATTCGGTCTACGATTTTCTTGTAAAATCATTGTTATTTTAGCTATGTGAACAGTTAGTAACGTGTATCTATTTTCTGCACATCCAGACTGCATTACTTGCTTTATCGATTCAATTAAACCAAATTTAGATCACTTGAAGTCGTGTAGATCATCTGTTCAGCATAACCAGCATCATCATTTCGCCCCAAAAGTTCAAGAAACCGAAAATTACGCGGAAGTGAACAATATTATCTTAATTGCTTCGGATTACATCGATCATGCTCATAGCAACATGATATTGTTGATTATCGCTAAATTAATGACACATTTGGTACATAGGCCGAATGAAGGAACTAGGCTAACATTACATCGCCTTACCCTACTATAGCGAAAAATTGTTATCATTTCATAGAGATAAAAAAGAAGAGTTGCAAGAAAACGAAGTTGTCCAGGACAAAGTTCAAAGCCATCATTGGAACAATGATCAAGCCACAATTCAGAATTACAAAATTTGAGTTTTGTGGTTGTGTCTGAAGTTATCAGTTATGATACAATAGCAGTACAAGTGTTTATATCCAAAATAATATTTTTTTTAAACCGAATGCAAATAAAATGAATGATATTTATGTATGACGGAGCTGCATCCCAATATGAAAAGTAAAGTAAAGAGTGCAAGTTTATGTCAATTTAAATCATAATATATCATTGCCGTAGAACTGTACTTTGTTGCAACATCGCATGATAAAGGACCTTGTGATGCAACAACTTTGTACAAGTGAATAATAAAGAATACCTGACCACACCTGTTTTGTGTCACAAGAGGACTACGAGCAAGAATCAGAAGAACTGCATAGCGCACATCAATAAGCCAAACTAGTTCAAGAAAACCAGACATATTATTGCTTTGTACCTATTTCCGAACATAAAATAGCTGCAACACTAATCCTTTACGAAGAATTAAACAGGTTTCCTGCTGTAGATAAAAAAGTGATGTATGAAAAAGGTATAAATTAAATATTATAAGAGAAAATTAAAAGAACAATACTATTATATTAAAAGGAATGAAAAACAGCCATTGTCAAATTAAGAGGGGGGAGGGGGTTAAACATGTGATAAATTATCAAAAAGTAGCTAAACAGTATTTTAACTTCGACCTACTTTATACCTCAGAAATACTAGATTCTGATCATTAATTTGCTTTATATGGAAGTCAAATTTCACATTATTGTGTACATATTACTAAGAGTCTCATTAAAACAACTATTTCACTTTAAACTATTTTCGTTCAACAAAAGCTGGATTTGGTTATCGAATCGAGCAAGCCGTAGCGACGCGTCGTGGAATCCACCAATAATAGCAATAATGTTGAACTGACGATCAGGAAACTTTCCAGAAGCTCAGCGAGCCTTCAGAAAACATCACAGAAATTCAGAGAACTTCCCGAAACCTCAAAGAACTTCCCAGAGATAAAACAATTTTTTCAAAAGTCCTAGGATCTTCTAAAAATTTCAGAGAACTTCCGCAAGGATCTGAAAACTTTTCAAAATTTCAGAAACGTCCAGAAATTCAGGAAACTTCTTATGATTTTTTAAGCATTCTCAAAAGCTCAAAGCTTTTTAGAAGTTCAGGGTCTTACTAGAAGCTCATTGATACTTAAGTTATAAACAGAACTTAAACTTCTTGCTACTCGATAATTTTTCGTACCGAACCAATACAAGAATAAAAAACTCAACTACTTTTTTAATGTTTAATCAATTTCGTGGAATGTACACCGTATCACAATCTTGGAGCTTCTTATAAGTTTTAACAGCTTCTCATGTTTAATGGGGTCATCATTTTTAATGGGGTCATTTATACGCAAGCGTAATTTTTTAAAGGGATTACATGTTTTTGCACAAAATTTATCTAAACAATTAAACATTTCAACGAAAAACATCAAGAGTAGAGTTAGACCTCCTAAAGAATAAATATAGGCTGAATCTGAAGCTCTGCAAAATAAGATGCTCGGGAAAACGAATAAAATTTCTTTTATAATATCTTATCTCATATACCTTGGCTGGCAGACACTTGCGCTTCGTCAATTCTATTTCAATGGTCGATTTTGGTATGTCTGTCACGAGATCAGCCACAACAACGAACACTTTTAAGCGGAATACCGACGAAAAGTTCCGCTTGAAATCCGGTTGACTTTAAGCTAACGGACACAATAGGTTTCTGTCCTATGCAGTGACAAATATTTGTCTATTATACAAATGGACGACTTTATGGTATTTTAAAAATGACAACACTGTTACCACCCCAAGGGTCCTCCCTTACTGGAGGTGACTGGGTTCGATTCCCGGTCTGGTCTGGAAAATTTCTCGACTCCCTGAGCATAGGGTATGATTGTACTTGCCATACAATCAAAAAATGGTACCTGGCATCGAGAGCTCTCAATAAAAACTGTGGAAGTGCATTTAGAACACTAAGTTGAGAGCAAGCAATAAGCAAATTGTGAAAACAATAAGCTTGAAATGCTAAAACGAAGAAGAAAGAAGTAACCAGCCTAGGTTGGCGGAACTTGTGAAGCATATAAAAAGAAAAAAAAATGAAAACACTTGCAAAGATAATTCACAGTAATGCATACAATGGCGACAGTGGTGGTAAATGTATTGTATTTTGATATTTACATTTTGACATTTTACATTTTACATTACAACCAAATAGAACACACGCAAAAGTGAACCGTCGTGGGAGAAAATCTCATATAACATTTCTGTACCGTTTTCTACAGGTGACGAAAAAATTTTGCTGCCACCAACCGATGGTTCAAAAAATATTGCGACATAGCTTCTTACTGCATACATATGATGTTTATTATATGGAATCAAATCATAAAAATGGTTACTAACAATCCATAATCAAAAATTACCAAATAAGTGCGTTTTTATCAAGCATTCAAAGACAGTCACTTTTGCGTTTCCAGCCCAAACGACCTATCGAACAAGTTCGACTGTCTCCGATTTAATTGAAAATTTGTACCTACACACGTTTTACCCACAAAGTAAGTTTTTTCCACTGATGTACAAAAATTTTTGGACTCAAGAGTCAATTTCAAAAAGGGCGTAAGCATTTTGAATAGCACTTTAATTAATAAGTTGTAGCTCGAAAACCTTTACTACCGTTCTACGCATAACTGTCCCATGCTGCAAAAGTTGTAGTTGCGAAAAAAGCGTTTTAAGTTTTGCATCACTATTGTGTAGTGCTAGTAATATTCGTGGCAAAACCCACAAATTTATGATTGGCATTTAAAGCTGTTACTAAGCTTCGATGGAATCTATGGTATTACAAACAATAAGATTACAGGTATACCTCGATAGTACGTACACCTACGCCTCGTTTAGTGTACGTACTATCGAATCGTACGTACTATCGAATCACAATATTTTTTTGTTTTTTATTTCTGTAGTGGGTTTTAAATCGCTTAAATTGTATAAAATAATAAATTTAACAATGTTAATAAATATTTTGTCCAATAAAGGCAGTTAATTCGGCAAAAGAAATGATTTTCTTGTCATATCATACACCAATCGAATCAGCTTAACGGGAAAGGAAAATGTGTGTGTGTGTGTGGGGGGGGGGGGGGTTTAGAGGGGTGTTTGTGCCGAAGACTTTTAATCTGCAATTACTGGTCCGAATCCAACGTTACAATCAGCAAATGAGTGGTTTCTCGTTTCATAGAACGTTATTGAATAGTTTTGACATCGATTTACTGGTTCCGAGAATATCGCTGGAACATCAGTGAAGTTTGCATGACAATTGTGCATACAACAATAAGTTCATTGGAGGTTATTCCGGCTGTCAAAGGCCACATTTGTTACTCCCAGTCATATTACGGCCACTCCCGGAGAAATTGTAAGTTTATGATTTGACAGAACTATCTCATGCAACACATAAAATCACATTAGCATTCGAAAACAAGAGGAATGATAACACAATTCAGGGCCCAGGATCAGTATACTTCCACTACAGAAGAAGACCTAGTATACTTCCTTGCGGAACACCAGCAGATATCTCCTGTGCATCGGAGACTGCACCTTGCAGCGAAACACGAAGTGTCCTGTCTGACAAGTAATTTTTAATTATCTTCACAAGAAAGATGGGAAGATTGTATCGATGCAGCTTGTACACCAAGCCATCATGCCACACGTTATCAAAGGCCTTCTCGATGTCGAGAAGTGCCATGGCGAGATGATTTCGAAACAGACTTGTTTCGTCTGAGGATGTTAATGACTCGGTTAAGTTGGTGAATTGTCGACCGACCACGTCGGAAGCCAAATTGTTCGTCGAGCAAGATGTTAAGCTCGTCGCCAGATGAAAGAAGCCGACGGTAGATCGCTTTCTCAAATAGTTTCGATACTCCTGAGAGAAGGCTGATTGGTCTATAGCATTTGGAACACGAAGGATCTTTCCCAGGTTTCTGGATGGGTATGATTTTAGCTGACGTCCAACACGAGGGGAAGTAGCTAAGTCGCAGGCATTGGTTGAAAACCATCGCCAGATGGTCATAGAACTGGGGGCTCAAATGTTTGAGCTCCAAGTTCAAGATGTTATCGAAACCTGGGGCCTTCATGTTCTTAGAAGCTTTGATAAAGGTCAACAATTCGTCAGCTGAGATTTCCAACTCTTCCGAGAAGTCATGGATGTTGTTAACAAGCTCGCTAACGGTAGCTTCGTGTGGACTGACGATGTTATGTCCGAGATTGTGAGAGCTGACGAAGTCTCGACCGGATCAGCACAGCTAGCTGGTATTTATAGCTAACGGCCTCTCATGACAATGCGTTGCATTGGTTTTGTTTACTCTTACGAAATGAGAAGATTTTCGCATAGCTTACTACAAGTTTTATTTAGTTTCACACTTAGTTGATTATACTCAAATAGAATGATTATACCCAAATCGAACAGTAAATTAATATTTTTTAAATTATTTAAAGCATTTTAACATTTCCTTCACACATACTCTGTATACTATAGTTAACAACCTGCCTGACAACCCTAGTAGACACCTATGACATTTGTTCAAACGCATGAGTAGGAACTATAAGGTATAAAGAGAGGAGAAACATATCATGTCCAGTTGTGACTTATTGCAGGGTAATCCTGCTCATTAGAGTGTGAATGCAATAAATGAGTTCACGAAGAATCAAAACCGCGTCCTATGTACTCGAAAAAAATTCTAATAGATTTACAATTGAATGTATTGTAACCATACAATAGAGCCAATAGTGTTTACAATTAGTAGTATTGTTTATGACAATACGATGACAATAGGAGTAATTGTTTCCACAATAGAATTTATTGTTAATTGAGACATCGACCATAGAATAAGGGGCTGTTATGTATCTTAACTATAGAAAAAATCATTTTTTCCCGAACAACTCTGAGTCAATTACTATTGATTGTACTGTTTTGCAATTGTTGAAAATTCTAGCATATAGGGTGAATAGTTGATCTATTGTAATGACAATATGCATTCTTCATTTATCTAATACGAGAACAATAAGATTCATGGTCGGCAATAGACTTTAATGTTATTTTATATTATTGTATTGTAATTGTATAGTTATTTTTATCCGGGTAAGGCCGTTACAAATATTTAATAAAATAATATCCTACCGTCGCAACCTGTTTGAAGGGTAAATTTGTAAGAAGGGTTAGAATCTAAGCTCGTGGCTGTACGTACTATCGAATCAGATGTACGTACTATCGAGGGTACGTATTATCGAGGCAAAATGTACGTACTATCGAGGGTGCGTACTATCGAGGGTACGTACTATCGAGGGTACGTACTATCGAGGTATACCTGTATTTTTCTATGTAAAATGCGAGGTAAAATATTCGGTGGGAGTGACATGCGTAGAATCTTGCCATGCAGCAGAAAATTCTAGGCATATCAGTCGGACTGCATGATGTATTGATGGATGGTTTGCGATAGAATTTTCAAATAGACATGTCATGTACATTATTGTTAATGCTCCTACCATGATTCTGATTATTTTTTATCACATACAGTTTGCATACAAGCCCCTTATCAATGCTGAGTGTCGAGTTGTTCCTACTAAGAATGTTGTAAACTTAAATCAATTTTTTTCTAAGATCTCTTTAGAAAAGTCGTTGTGGGACTTTTATGCCTAGAATTTCAACATGGGACAATCGAACTTGATTTTTTTTTATATATAAATTAAGAACAAAGTAATAATGTTTTGTTTGTATCCAATAGTATAGTTAAAAAAAATAAGCATATATTGAAAAAGCTGCAATTTGACCAAAAGCAACATGGGACAGTTATGCGTAGAACGGCAGTTTAGTTGTACAAAAAAAAAATTGAAAAAAATATTCGAAAAGAACATTAACTTTAAAATATATATGTATATCTCAAAAAAGTTTCTTTGATTTTTTTTATTTTTTGACTGTGAAAACTTAAGAGTTATTACGCAAATTTTAGCGAAGACTCCAGGATGTAGAAATGTCAGGGCAAAAAGCTTCTACAACATCAACTTTTGGTGTATTTCTCAAAATTTTAACAATTCGGGAATAAACATATTCTCATGATATAATCTGATTTTTGAAGAATTTAGAAAAAAATCAGCTCCTAATGATGATCTTCGTAAGAGCATCCGTTCTCAAGATATTTCCGATTTAATTTTATCATATTCGAATAATATTAGCAAAACGACTTTTTTATAAGTTTTTCTTGATTCTCCAACAACAAGAGTTGGTTTTTTCTAAATGTACTCTATCTTTGACCGCAAAATGATTGAATGAACGGTTCAAATAAAACAGATTATAAACTATAGAGAGCTCTGATGTTGAGTACTGCAAAGCCTGGGCTGACTCGCAGATCCCTGATTTCGCCAGTCAATTCTTTGAATACCTTCAAGTTGACAGCCGGGTCATCCATGAGCACTGAGCTATCTACCTCAGAAATGCTGGATTTACTGAAAATACACCGTTTCATTCCGTCAATGAGATCATTGTATCGAATAGATGACAAAAACGATACAAAAATCAATTTTAAAAAAGGTGTTGATTGATGGATGGATTTTAAAATTCCCGACTTTTTCCCGATGATTTTGGATTTCCGCATTTTTCCCGTATTTCCCGATCGGTGGCCACTCTGCGACTACGATGATGGAATTTAATGCGAAATTATAGATTGTACGACATTTCCCGGAAAACCATTTCCCGGAAAACTATTTCCCAGAAGACCATTTGCCGGAAGAGACCATTTCCCGGAAAACCATTTCGCGGAATGAAACATTTCCCGGAAACTTCACATACCGGAATGTACCATTTCCCGGAATTTATTTTTCACGACCAAATATGTTCATTTTTTCGACTGTTCATGTTTTGTTTTGATTTGCCCAGACAGAAATATTCACACAGACAGAAATTTTAGAAAGAGTGCCCTTTTGTATACTGTTTCCTTTTTGCATGGCAGTAAGTAGTGCACAAAAGGAGCTTCCTTAGAGCACCTTCTCCAATACTTCCAAGAATTATAAAAATTTGTTTGAAATTGTGTGGAGCTGAGGAAAACATACAGTGCATTATCCATTCCTCCGATTGATTTAGTCTATTTATAACTGAAAATTTTCGCGTTTCTTAAATACGGATTTTGTACATAGAACAAATGTATCGTATATTGTATGAAACATTCATATTGCTTTTTTTATGACTTAAATAACAATATGTCTCCTTGTATCCAAGAACAAATAGCACAGTGCTGCGTAGGGTTTATTCCTCACTCAAATTTCGATCCTTTGCAGCGGGGGCTTGGGGGGCGGCACAGCCCCCCATCGCGGGGGTATGGGGGCGGCAAGCCCCCACAAGCGGGGGTATGGGGGCGGCAGCCCCCCTTATATTCACTGCATAAGTTTCCTTAATTCGTCCCAGCTTGACTATGATCAGACCTTTTAGAATATCTTGTATCGGTTATATATTTATAAACGTTTACTTATAGATGTTGAATCGGTTTACAATTGACGTCACCCCATCAGTGCCAATAGAATTTTTAAGTATGGTAGAAATCAAAAAACCTTAAAATGTAACTACCACATCATCAACTAAAATAACTCACCGAGAGCATGCACATTAGTTTTAGGAATGTTGGCATTAAAATTTTTGCTGTACAAGTTTATCCGCATAGCATTTCGCATTTATTCGAAAAGCTTTGCAATCGGTTTTGTAACAAAAATTTAATTCAATAACAAATTGTACGTGTTCGAAAGGACAAAATGTTAATATGAATTGTATTTTAAACTGCTGATTTATCAGATATTTTCCCTTCTTTCAAGTATGAGCTATTCTTTCAAAAAAATATGCTCAGATAATTACTAATATTCTTAAGATTCAGTTTTTGGTATTTATGTTTCGCAAAACTAGATAGGGCAGTGATTGAAATTAAAATATTAAAGATAGAAAAAAAATCACATTCTCGGTGTAAACAAAAATTCCGGAAAATGGGTTTCCGGGAAATGGTATATTCCGGAAAAAATATTTCCGGGAAAAGGTCTGTTCCGGGAAATGGTCTTCCGGGAAACGATTTTCCGGGAAATGGTTTTCCGGGAAAAGTCATACAATCAATAATTATCAAAAT
>JASCZW010000992.1:0-93453 GCA_034211315.2 Aedes japonicus | reverse complement strand
ACCACTCCCTTCTATTTCTTTATCTTCTTTAACTAATCCTACTGTGACGTCACTATTATAAGAAGATTCTAAATTCTTTCATATTTTATTTTCCCTATTTGCGAGCAATAGATGCCATGAGAATGAGAGTTCATTCGAGCCACTCAATGCGAGAACACTCTCTGGACCGGTAACTACTTCCCACCGAGGCATCGATATTATCACTCACTCGACCAAGATGCGAAAAACGACAAGTTTAGGAGTACAACAAGCTATCCAGAGAGTTCAGCGACCTAATTCAGATGATGACCAATTGTTTACGTTGGATATGAGGAGTACCATAATGCATCATACGGTGATTGCGTATCACTTCAACTCACCTCTTCGTATACATATACTGATACCTTTCTATATTTTAGGTCTCGGCTTAAAGATTGTTCTCACCAGGGCGAAGGTCTGCAGCGAAGAAAACTCCTAGAAGCTTTCCGGAGTCATCGGCAATTTCGTATGAACTGGATTCACGCTTCGCTACAATCACACATGGGGTGTACACCGGACCGTATTTTGCGTTATATCGGTCGGCAGCTGACGGTAGCTTGATTTTGCGTTTGTAGACCTGCTGCCTTATTTGGTTAGTGGGACAAAACTTCTTATGCCGTAGATCAGTGGTGCTCATCCTGCGGCCCGCGATAGCATTTGAGAAATATGAGAACTTCATTGAATATGTAGTTATTTGCTGCTCGATTTGAGTTACATTTCTTACTGTGCAATAATTGTGATCCTCATAGTTTTATGTGAACAATTTTTACCGTGCTTGTTACACAGATGATGAATGACCAAAAAGGCGGGATAGAAAGAAAGAGAGAATGCAGTCATATTTTCGCTCCCACAACCACAGGTTCATTCACTTTCACCATTCAGTGTCTGTTGTCAATTGGTTCCGTTCTGTAGTCGCGTGCGTAGTTCTGAGAAGTTTCGAGCAATTATTCAGTGAAAATGGAAGTCAGCACTAGCAAAAAACAGAAAGTGGCTGATGAAGGACGTGTTTTATTTATTTATTTATTGTACACCATCTCCGACTATGTCGTTCAGACTGCTTACTTAGAATTACTTAATCTAAACCTCTAATTCTAGCACAAAACACATTTTTAGACAAAATAAAATCAAATTCGTTACAAACATCGTTAAAGGATCGCAAACACAAGTTAAAACAATTATTGAATCCGAAGTTCGTTCTGTGAAACGGAATTGCCAGTAATGGGGAGTTTCGGAACCGACGAGGAGGAGTGTTCCACGGAATTAGTTCTAGGAGTTCGGGACAATCCACATGGCCCATTATGAGGTCGAAGATGAACAGCCGTTGCAGTTTGATACGCCTGGCTGAGAGGGTTTCCAAATCAATCAACTTGCATCGGTCAGGATAAGCGGGAAGGTTGACTGGATCATTCCATGGGAGCCGACGCAATGCAAACCTCATGAAACTTTTCTGAACACGCTCAATTGCAAGAGTATGCGTGACGTACGATGGAGACCACACCGGTGAGGCGTATTCTAAGATGCTGCGAACTAGCGAGCAAAAAAGCGTCTTAAGGCAATAAACGTCAGTGAAGCCTGAAGTATGACGACGTATAAATCCAAGCACAGTGTATGCTTTAGCAATGACGATGCTCATGTGCTCATTGAACCTCAGCTTCGAATCAATCGTAACACCCAGATCACAGATAGAGCTTACACGTTCCAGAGAATCCGATCCCATAGAATACTGGTGCAGAATAACGTTGTAGCAGCGGGTGTAAGTTATTACTTTGCACTTTTTGTTGTTTGTGCGCATGCCGTTGTCGCCACACCAGGTTAGCAAACGGTTTATATCCTCCTGAACTTCAACACAATCGGCGGGGGAAATAATCACGCGGAAAAATTTCAGATCATCGGCGAATGAAAGTTTTGCCGATGAAAGCAGTTCAAACAAGTCATTCACATAAATAATAAAAATAAGAGGGCCGAGAACACTGCCCTGTGGTACTCCAGATGGTATGTTGAATGTCCTGGAACGCACTGAATTTACAATAACGAAAGCATCGCGATTAGACAGGTACGAATAGAGCCATTCAGTGATCCATGTTGGAAATCCTAGGTGGCTCATTTTTCCAATGATGAGATTGTGCGGTACTGCATCAAACGCTTTCGCAAAGTCGATATAAACCGAATCCACTTGTCGCTTTGCTTCCAGTTCACGTGATATCGCTGAAACGTAGCACATTAGGTTCGATGTTGTAGAACGGTGCTTCACAAAGCCATGTTGAGCAATGGAGATGATCGGTGCAACAGCTCTGTATAGTACTGCGTAAATTAGTTTTTCGAAAATCTTACTGAGAGTGCAAAGTATAGATACTCCACGATAATTTAAGACACAAGTGTGACTTCCGGACTTATGGATCGGTACTATGGACGCCGTTTTCCATGCAATTGGGAATGTTCTGTCCTGGAGCGAGCGGTTGAAAACTGCAGCGATGGGCATGGCAAGAGTAGTGGCGCAATTCTTCAAAAATAAAGGAGGTAGGCTATCTGTTCCGGGTCCTTTCGATGTGTCGAGATCTTCAAGAGCTTTCTGAACATCGTTCGTGGAAAACTGTGTGCAAGCCAAACTAATGTCATGGGCCGGTATCTGTTCAAAGGAGTTCCGACGTTGAACTGGAGAAGCTTTACTAAACACGCTTTCGAAAAATGTGGCAAAGAGATTTGCTGCTTCTGAGCTAGATTGAGAAGTAGTTCCATTGAAGTTGACAGAACCAGGAACCCCGCGACTAGCTTTCCGCTGCTTGATGTAATTCCAGAAGCAAGAAGGGTTTTGCTTGACGGTTGTCTGAATCCTGATCAAATAGCTTTCATGCGTTGCCGAAAGGAGGGCTTTATACTCCGACTCAAGCTCGCGAAGTCTAGCTCTGTCGGACTCGTGTTTCGTAATGAAATATCGGTTACGCATCTTACGAAGATTGTTGCGACGGTTACGCAGATCGGGAGTTCACCACGGCTGGTTAAAAATTGAGATCGAAGCAGGTTTTTTTCGAGGAACATGGCGGTTGATAACATCATAAAGAGATCCATAAAAAACTGATAGCATCTGGTCCACGGTACCGTCGCTCAATAATCGTTCCCAATCAATGTCCACTAAAATGGAGTTTACCAAGTCAAAATCGCATGCGGAATAGTCAAACTTAAAACATTGATTATGGTTGTCAAGTAATGTTGGCGCGTCGCTATCGTCAAGCAGTAAAACTACTGGTGCGTGGTGATTATCAATAGGCAACATAGGAGACGATGGTGCAATTAAGTCAAGATATTCCGGCAAATTGGTAAATACCAGGTCCAAAAGTTTTCCATTTATTGACGAAACTATTAACCTGCCTCAAGCCATTTGTAAACATTGCTTCTGTGAAGTCCAGCTCAGTATCTGTAGAGACGTTAGAAGGAATGTATCCATTGATGTCTTTATCGAGATGCCATCGCAAGTTAGGAAGATTAAAGTCGCCGACAGACAAAATTATGTCATTCTCGGTCAAACGATCTGCAACAAGTTGTACCGCACTTGCATGAGCAGTATATAACTCGGTACTCGAATTGGGTGGGAGATAGATAGCAACTATATAAAGCGAACGAGAATGCAACTTTATGCAAACTGCGATTTGTTCGAGTTCATTGCAGTTAAGCATCGAAACAGAATTACATTTGAGTGAGTTTTTAACCGCAATCAGCACTCCACCACCCCGCATATGCTGACTCGTCAATGCATTACGATCGCATCGGAAGAAAACGTAATCGGACGAAATTTCGCTGCTATCAATATCTGCCCGGAGCCATGTTTCCGTGAAGATAAGCACATCATAATCGCAGCTGGACAGTACCAAACGTAGCTGAGATATTTTTGTGCGCAAGCCCCTGACATTCTGATAGTACGCAGAAAGAGTGCGATCGGGAACACATTTCTCCACGATAGGTGCATCGGATACCTGACGGTTTGATGGCATGCTAGGTGAGGCGATGTTAGATGTACCCGCTTCAGTGATAGATGGTTCAACAATTTCGATTGCCTCGTTCTCGGTGTGAAGTTCGGTTAGCGTGTGGTGGCGACTAGAAGCGATGGACATTACTGAGGGAGAAAAACTCCTAACATGTGCATACTTGCCTGCGTTGACGATTTGGAAGACCCCTTCTCCAAACTCATACACAGGGCCGGGATGGCTGCAGGTCGCTGGCAGGAGTGGCTCGACTGTGACGAGGGGATTTGGGGCTTCCATTTGACTTGCAGGCGTGCATCCCGGTGTTGTGGCGTCTGTTGAAGGCTTGCTCGAAGAAAATGGTGCATTGAAAACGCTCGAAACGTGCGACGAGCATTGACGTGAGTTCGACCCGAAAATGGCTAGCGTTGGGTTGCTGGAAGCGACAAACGTTACTGGGAGGAAAGCGTTCTCATTGCATGCATACTTGCCTGTTAAAACTGGTTGGAAGACCCCTTCTCCAAACTCATACACAGGCCCGGGATGGCAGAACGCTGGCGGGAGTGACTCGACTGTGACGAGAGGATAAGGGGCTTCCGTGAGGCTTCCAGGCGTGCATCCCGGTGTTGAAATAAAAACTGGCAATGGAGCTTCCGAAATATTAAAGTTGTTGCGAACTGGACTGGACCACTTCAGCACAGGTCCATAATGGGAGTGACGGATGATGGAGTTTGAGGAAGATGCGAGGGTGTTGCTTGCAGGTTCTTCATCAGCGGGTGCCGAAATTTTGAGGATCCGTAGTCTTCAAATTCTCGAAATAGAAGTCCTTCAGGCCATGTTTCGGGATCCAGTGCTTTACGTTTGAGTGAAGGGTCAAGGCCAATTTTGAAGGAGACGAACGAAAGCGATTCAATAGTTTTGCCCTTCGGTACCAGCTTCACCACGGTTGGATCGATGTCGATATTTAGGTTGGCTTTTGTCATCGCACATACTGCTTCGACTGTGACCTCCGGACAAATCTTCGAAATGTAGAGCCAAAACCGATGATCAATTTCACTCTTGCAAATCGGAACCGATACAATATTGTCCTCAGTTTTATTTTTGGTACCCACGCAGCAACTTTCTGAAGCGCGCTCATTGGACTCGATCACACGAGGGCGTTTTATACCTCTTCACTGATCGATAACAGGCCAACGTGTATTTGTTGCTGGCGAGGAACTGATAGTGGGCTTTGAGTGTAGCTGCTTTATGTTCGTCCGTAGATCAGCAATTGCAGATGTTAGCGCGATGATAGGAGACTTTTCATCGGCTTGGTTTGAAATCGAGCGAAAATGAGAGTTCTCGAACAGCTCGGCACAGCCATCGCACATCCAGAAAAGATTTTTCTTGTGTGATGTGAAGTACGATTGCATTGCTCGTGTTACACCTGAGCATGCGTTCATATGGAAGAAAGCTCCACAGTAACCACGGCACACAACAACATCGATTCCAGTAATTACTTCCGAGCATTTACCGCAGGTTTTCGCCATCCTGATGCGCCTACGCGTAGTCTTTATCAATCAGGTAAAGCACACAATTGATAGCATACAAATGAGTGTTTCCGATATTGACAAGCAGATGTCACTTCAGCGGAAAAAATTGGCGTGGGGAGTAGTAGGCTTTTGTTAAGTAGAAAACAAACAAAACACAAGCCACTCGCGAAGGTGATAAAAACAGCCCACCGGAACGTTCCGCAAATGGGCAAACGCACTAAAACACTTCACAGTTTGTTAACGGGACACGGGAGACCGAAAAATTGATTTTTTGTTTTCAATACACGTAAAACAGCGAACATAAATATCACGACCGAGTGGTATACAAACAAACGAACTTATAGACGAGTCCAAGTGTCAACACTCAGAGTGAGGAAATTCTTAGAACACCACTCTTCAAAGCTACTGATCAAGTGGAGAGAAGTCCAGGAGAAGTGGTCTGAAATGTTTTTCTTTACGTGCATTAATCAAAAACCGGTGTGTATGATTTGCAACGAAGCTGTTGCAGTTATGAAGGAATTTAATGTGAAGCGTCACTACGAGTCGAAACATGCGTCAAAAATGGATAAATATGTCGGTGTGGCGCGGGCTGAAAAATGTGCTGAGTTCAGGGGAAATTTGAGTAGCCAGCAAAACTTTTTTGTGAGAAGAAAGCAAGAAAACGAGTTGTGCACAAAGGCAAGTTTCATTATCGCAGAAAAACTCGCTTCCCATTCGAAGCCATTTTCTGATGGCGAGTTTGTTAAGGAATGTATGGAAGCTGTGGTTCAAATAATTTGTCCCGCAAAAAGTCGCATCTTTGCGCAAGTGAGTTTGTCGCGGGCGACCATCACCAGGCGGGTTGAAGACATTGCTGAAAATCTTGTGTTGAGTTTGAAGGAAAAAGTTGCCAGCTTTGAATTTTATTCAGTGGCGCTGGATGAGAGCACGGATATATCTGACACAGCTCAATTGGCAGTTTTTATCCGCGGCATATCTAAGAAATTTGAGGTGAGGAAAATTGGCAAGCCTTTTCCCCATGAAAGGCACGACGAAGGGCATTGATATCTTTAATGCTCTTTGCGCTGTTCTAGAAAAGTTTGATCTACCGCTGAAGAAAATATCCGGAGTTGTTACCGATGGAGCTCCCGCTATGTGTGGTATGTATTTTGTTTTCCATCTTATTTAAATTATTCAAGCTTATACCACAGTGTAAAGACGTGCAAGCTCCCTAAAATTCTTGCCTAAAATGTTGTGCTATTTTGAACGTCGCCTTTTGACAGTACTGGCATTATCACATTTATTATGGACATTTGATGTATTTGGCGCTGGCATCAGGCCGTAAGTTTATTTACTTCTTACTTGAAGGGTTGCATACAAATTGATGCAAAATATTCAGCTTTATCAGATTTACGGCCTTGGAAAATTTAGTACCAAGGATGGTGTTAAATTTTAGGTATTTTTCTTCATACATTTATGTATGTTTAAATTTATTTATGTATTTATGAATTATGTTTGAGCTTGTTTGTCTGTTCTCTCTGCTTAATCATTTTATTACTGAAAAAAAATGTTTATTCATAGGAAAACATGAAGGTGCAATTGCCCATCTTCGAAAATTACCAGAAGTGTCAGAGCAATTCTCCCAGTACCATTGCATCGTGCACCAGGAGAACCTCTGCGCCAAAAGCGTGGGATTCAAAGATGTCATGAAAGATGTCATCAAAATAGTTAATTTCATCCGATCGCACGCATTGAACCATCGAGAATTTCAGGCTCTTCTAGTAGACACGGATGCAGAATATGGTGACGTACCATATTATACTGAGGTACGTTGGCTGAGCAGGGGAAAGGTGCTGCGACGCGTATTTGATCTTCGGAAAGAAATCGTCGAATTCATGGAGAGCAAAGGTAAATCAGTGAAGTTTTTCGATAATGCGCAGTGGGTGACAGATCTAGCTTTCCTGACTGACATTACAACGCACCTGAACGATTTGAATTTAAGTCTCCAGGGTAAAGGCAAATTGGTGCACAGCATGTTTAATCAAATCAGTACATTTGAAAACAAACTCGTGTTGTGGGAGAAACAGATGAAAATTCTAAATTTTGCCCATTTCCCTACTCTCGGAAAATGCAATGTGACGTTGACTAAAAAATACGTTGACGCACTCCAAACAATGAAAAATGATTTTTCTCGTAGATTTGGAGATTTCAAAGCGCATGACAAAATTCTAAAACTTCTTTCTTCTCCATTCAGTGTTGATGCTGAACAAGCCCCAGATAATATCCAAATGGAACTAATTGAGTTACAGTGCGACACGGAACTGCGAGAAAAATTTGATCGACATGATTTGTTGGAGTTCTATGCCAAATTTGTTCCGGAAGAGCGCTTCCCAGAGCTGCGAAATCATGCTCTTTTCATAGCTTCTTTGTTTGGATCCACATACATTTGTGAACAACTGTTTTCCCAACTGCCATTAAAAATAACTCATTGCGGCCCGTGGCATTGGCGCAAAATTTCATTTTGGCCCGCTGCAAGCATCTACCTGAGCACCACTGCCGTAGATTATAAGTTTTCTGATTTTTCGCATGGCTTTTCCTCAAATATTCCTGAACAATTTTATATACTTTCTCATTTAAAGACTTTCGCACATCATATTTTTCCTCTACTGTGATCTTCCTATCTTCTCTTTCTAATCTATGTTTATCACCTTTAGTGATCTTTTCGTGACCATAGAGAACCCGATAGGGGGATGGACGGGATAAACCAGTGGAGGCATGCATGGTAGTGTTTATCAATTCTTCCACTTCAGCAATTTTGGTATCCCATAATCGCTGATCGTTTTCCATGTACATCCGAAGACAGGCATTGATGGTTCTTTTCGTACGTTCAAACGGATTTGTACGGCTGTGGTGCCGCGTATTAGGCCAGTGCTGAATGCCTCGACGAGTCAACAGTGCTTGAAATTGCTTCCCTACAAAAGTCGTTGCATTATCCAAGATAACAATCTCAGGGGTTCCGAAGTGCCTAAACCAGCAATCTTCCTCGATTCTGCACACTTTTTTACTCTTAATGTTACTCACCGGGAACAGAAGAGTCCATTTAGAGAACAAGTCCATCAGGACCAATAAATGGGTTTTTACATTCCTGCTTTTGGGAAGATTTTGAATAAAATCGAGCGCTAGAATCTGGAAGGGCTGGCTACTTGATTTTTGATTCCCCATAACAGGTGGTTATGACAACGTCGATGGGTGCACATACTACAAGATTGCACATGCTTTTTCACCTACATGGCCTTTTTTGGCCAATAATACCGAATTTTCAGCTTATTTATGTTTTCTCAAATCCAGGATGCAATGCCTGATCATGCTCCTCTTTTAAAACTTTTTTCCGTGCATCTTCAGGTAAACACAGTTTCCATTCATAGCGATAGTCCATAACATTCATGGGCGATGGAACAAACTTGTACAGCTTATCATATTCTTTTTAAAATCGAAGAAATCCTCTTGAGACTCCAGTACCTTTTTATATGTTTTGACATACCAATCATCTTTACTCATATCAACAGATTCAACTGCGCGAGAAAGGGCATCCCAAACCACGCTTTCGGACTCTTTTCGATTTTTCACAACCATGTCATCTTGCTTGCTTGAAATAAATAGGTTGAAAGAACTGTTAAATGACAAATACAGGTAATCAATATAAGTGTATAATACTTAATTTCATAATTTAATATGACGTAAAAAGCGCAAAAAGTAAAGGCTTATTAAACAAAAAATGGAAAAAAAAATCATTCTCATATAAAAATATACCAACGACATTCGTGGGATTCGAACAGTGGTCCTTGGCTTGATAGGTTTGTAGCTTCTTTCGTAAGCCAACTCCGATTGTTGTAAAGTAAACGCTGAGTATCTACATATTATATGCTTCCCGTTGGTAGTGAAACCACAATCTTGTACAAACAATTCATCGTTATGAGAAAAAGAACACGTTTTGCAAAACATGGTTGGTGTAATGAATTTCCAATGGTATTTAGAACGATCCATAAAATTTTGTCCTGTTCAGGTTTTATTAATGTATGGAACAATGTTTTTAAGAACAATCATAAAGTGTAAATAACTTCCAGCAGTGAGAAAAGTATTTTTGGCACAATTGTTTGTCAGATTTATATATAGAATACGAGAGATCCAGACCGATCTGAACGAGACATGTTTTGCAATACATTTATAATACATTTGTAAAACAAACAATTCTTCATGATTGTATAAAGATGTATTGTGTGTTACTTGGGATGAAGCAACATGCTCCAGCGGCTAAGCTTGGATGATGGTTTCCATTTTGAATTCATTATAAACGAGAGAGCAGATAAGTCCGTAATTAGAGTAAACCGTGTTCCCTCGACATGCGGTCTAAATTTCACAATGGCCTCCAAAGCGGCCACACCTTCTTTCTCCGCTGCCTTCCAGGATCGCTGTGACATTGTCAGCTTTCGTGAAAAATATGCTTTCACATGCTCTTTTCCATCCATGTCCTGTGTGAGGATACCCGCTATCGCCGTGTCACTCGCATCGCATGGTAAACGGTCTTCCAAAATCTGGGCAGGCCAAAATTCGCGAAGTAATTAATTTGTCTTTGAGAATAGAACTCCATTGAACAGTCTTTGGCTTTGAAAGATTTGTCAAGGGAGCTGTGACCTCACTGAACTCCGAGATGAAAAGCCGATAATAGTTAACCTTCCCCAGAAATCGTCTAAACGATCTGATCGATGTACGACATTCGAAGTTGACTATTGTTTCTATTTCGATCGGATTCCATTCTGCGACAGTACAAATCCTAAATATGGCAGTTGTGGTACACAAAACGTGGGCTTTTCCATGTTGATTGAGAGGTTAGTAGCCTTAAGTCTTTAGGCCACTTCCTCAAGACTCCGGAGATGTTCCTCAAACGTGTTGCTTGCAATGACGATGTCGTCAAAATACACAAACACGTTTCGTTCCAGTTCACCAAACCCTAAAACATGGTCCATTAGGCTCAACAGGGTTGCCGGACTATTAACCAGCCCAAATGGTACCTGCATTTTGGCTGGTTAATAGCATCCGGAATGCTGTATTTTACCGAGACTCGGGATCTAATGGAATTTGCAAAAAATGCCTTGGAGAGATCAATCGTCGACAAATACTTTGAAGCTCTAAGGTTACCCAGAATACGATCCTGGTGTGGAAGTGGGTATGCATCTCTACGGATTCTTTCGTTGAGTTTTCTAGCATCCAGACATATGCGCACTTTTATGCGCCCTTTCTGTTCCAGACTCCCTTCTTAATTACAGGAACTATCAGCAGAGTCCTATCGCTGCTTGACCGTTCTACGACACCGGACGCAATCCATTTATCAAGTTCCTCATTAACGCATTTCTGTACTTCCGGTGACCATGGATACGGGTTCAAGCGAATTGGGCCAGCAGTTTATCTACGAATTCAATTTCAAAGGGGTCATATCTAAGTTCTCATCATCTTTATAAACTTTAAATTTCTTTTTGACATCCTCCTTCTTGTTCGGCTGTCAAATTTTGCTCTCCCCATCTTCCATTTCCAGTTCATCTAAAACGAGTTCTCCCTGATTTGGGTTCTATTTTAAAAAGCTTCCAAAAATTCATCCCCAAAATGAAACGACAATTCATATTCGGTGCTACGACAGCAGTAAAAATTTTCGTTTGGCCATTGAATGACATGGGTAGATTGGCAAATCCCTTCACTTCCAACGTGGATCCACCAGCTGTGGTCAGCTTCAGTGTCGTCAGCTGCAGCTTCTCTTTCAGGTTACGTAACAGTATGTTGCTACCAAATACAAAACCGTCATCTGGTTTCCACAAACCAGCAACCCTGTTACTTGAATTCCCATGACGTCGAACATCGTGAACAGTCGATTGTCTTTATCGACCACAACAATGAATTCCTCAATTTCCGGATTAAAAGGTATGAACTTTGTAACAGGATTTATAGACCTGCATCGACGACCTCTTACGCTGACCGCTTCCCGGTTTTTGCACAATAAGGGCAATTGACGGTCGTACAGTCCTGAAAACAACAGATCGTACAAAACACCTCCTTCTTCTTTAAACAGGTGTTGTAATGGTAGAACTGCCACTACAATTAAAGTAGGCTGTTCGTTCAGGGACCCGATAGACTGCTACCCTCTTCTCCAATATAGTCTTGCTGTTGCCTTCCTGAGCTTCCTGATTCGGTGGATTTTGTTTCGACTTCGACTGATCACCTTGAAAATTTGCCGACGAAGCTTTCTTGGGAGCTCTGTTCACATTATTGGAACCCTTAAACCCGACAGAATTCTGCCATTTCCATTCCGGGTTGCTCGAGGTTTTCCTGTCTCTTCAACCTATTGACAGTGGCCTCTGTTCTCCTTTAAACAGCCGCGAATTGATCTCGTGCTCCTGAGAAGATCACCATCCGGTTTGCGGTACAAAAACCAGTTCGCGGAAGCTAACTTCCGAGCCCAAACCTTCAGCATCATCAACATTCGGACACCCTTGACCAACAAAGAGTTTTTGTAGTCCGAACAAAGGTTTCTGAAGATTATATCGAATTTTCACTGATCTGTTGGTGGAATAGCCATCTGGTCAAAGATTCCCTTGATTCCATAGTAATGATCCTGAAATTTGTCACCCTGAAATTTCTGCCTACTTGATGCTGCCTGCTGTTCATAGTGAAAGTCCATGTCTGGTGGCTGATATTCCAACTTTAGTTCGGTTACCAGTTCGGTCCAGTTTCTGAACTCCTTATTGCTTTCCTTCTATATACCAAGCTCTAGCATGTCCCGAAAACAGGTGAATAGCTTCGTTGAACAAACGCCAGTCTCAGCCTCTGCCATAAACTCCACCTCGGAGACAAATTAATTCCAGTTTCTTCCCTAATCCCTACCGTCATCTACAATTTCCTGTCAAACTGGTTCATTCTCTTCAGAACTTTGCTAGAAGTCTCGAGTCATATTCTGACACGTTTTCTTCAACCGACGATTCCGAACTCGATTCCCTACTTTTTTTGGCCTGACATTTTCGTTTCTGTTATCTCTTCTTTTCTTATTCCGTTGTCCTAAACGTTTCTGTTCCGTTTCCGATTCGGATTTTGTTTCCTTCTTTCATACCTATTTTTGTCACTGTTTGACTTTTCTGGTTTCCGATTCCGGACTGAGCTTGCTCCTCACTTTAAGGTTTTTTTTTCAATTTGGACGTAATTACCATATCCATAGTACCATATGTATGATTCGATCATACAGCTCTTCCGCGTTAGTAACCTTTACAGTTGGACGAATAGGAGTAGAAATTCTGCATTGCGTGCTTTCCTGTTCTCTGCTGATTCTTTAATTATCCCTGCCTTCTCTGCTTTCTGTTAAAATTCTGCTTCTCAAGCATATTCTTACAACTGCCGAGTAACAAAATTGTCAGGTCTCACGTTGTACTTTCATCACAGCCCGTAATTTTCTTTTTTTTCATATCCCTGGATTCACCACTAGACCAATTTAACATTGCGTAAAACAAGCTCATGCTCAATCTCATCATCAAGAAGATGGATCACGTTCATCGAACGGTACTGTTGATCATAATCAGAATTAATTAATGCCTTGTTCAGACTACAGAGTTGTAACATAATACAAGGGTGTTATAAAAATTATCAACACGAAAAACGTCATCAAGATAGTCTTGTATCATGTTTCAACGCCGTAAAAACAACAACAACAACAACGTAGTCTGAACAAGGCATAAGGCTTCAATAAGCAATATATAAAAAAAATGTATAAAAATTCAGCGATTTGCTCAAAAATTGCAAACTCACGTTTAAATACTAAATAATAAAGATTCAAGTAAGCATGTAGTCAAAATTAAAGTAATCCAATAAATTTGTGCTTTCTTTTGTGTTGTTTTGTATTGTGTATTCTTAAAGTTCACACTACTGCTATATTACGTGATATAGAATATCTTGATATCAGCAACTATACATCTAGTTTCTGCTGGAAAAAAGGCACATATCATTTGATATCAAGATACTCTATATCACGTAATATAAGCTGTAGTGTGAACGTACTATTAGTTCATTCAGGACCTTCATAAAATGTTCCAGTGTAATTGAATCTGTGTTAGTCCTGCCCGATTAAAAAGCCGATGCCAATTCCAAATATGTTCCAGTCACCGAGATTCACCAAATTTGAACTGCTTATCGTGCTCTCCTACCCCGCAGTGGGATGTTAGGCAAAGGGTGACGTCCTTGATTTGAGTACTACTTTACCCATGCCCTATCGCTCAATTTTCAATACATTTTTTCTATTCTTTTTCTGGTGGATCGTTGACTTGTGCGCCGGATTGTCTTTCGACAATCCAATGGCGACTGTTGACATGGCGGAGTTTGAGCTTGGGTTCGTGGGTTGCGATGGCGGTTCGCAACCGGTGAAGCTACCGGTATTAGCTTTTCTGGGTCAACGGCGTCCTCCTTCGTTGACTCGATCGATGGACCACGGACGTGACAGTATTGGCCACACCAAGAAGGGTAAGTCCTCCTTTACGATTAAGACATATAGTCCGAGGATATTGGTCGTCATTGACAATTAGACTCGTGACGGTCGTGAAGCTCTTTGGAACAACAATAAAGAAAAGGTTCTGAAGAACAAATGGCGCGTTAGAACACAGCCCAAATTGTTCTTAGCAACGAATTATTACCTGAAGAATCAGTGGGCTGTTTCTAGAAAGCACTGCACTTTTGAGTTGAACACATTTGGGTTTTTGCGCTCACTTTATAATCGCACGCACGCCGGTTTACTAAGGCCCGATGCACACCTGCGTTAAATCACGCAGCGGTACCGCAGCGTTTTTCGAGCGGTTGATAACGTTTTAGTGCACACGATACGCGTTTTTTAGCGGTCATTGCCACGAACTGTCATTTACTCCTAAAGCTTGCTCCAACGTCAACTTATTTTTAAGAATACAACAAAAAACAATGGAAGCTTATTTTTTTATTTTTTTTTTTATTTATTTACTTGTCTTCGAATAACTCGTACAGACAGATTATACTAAACACTAATTCTAGTTTTGAACATTGTCTTGGATGTGTTAAAATCAAAATGGTCAGACACTTCATTAAACCTACGGCAACAAACGTCGAATGGGTTGTTCTGTCCGAATAAAGGACGATGCGTAGATAGTCGAAGGAAATCCGTACGCCGAGTTATTCTTGCTGGAGCGTTAAGTTGTATGTTACCCAGGAGCGCCGAACAATCAATGTTATTACTCAGGATGTCGAATATGAAATGCCGTTGCAAGAGAACCCTTCTATCAGCCAACGTCGGTAGGCGTACCAAAGCGCATCGCTGTTCGTAGGGGGGCAGTCTTACTGGATCATTCCAAGGCAGCTGGCGGAGCGCAAACCGATGAAAGTTGCGTTGAATTCGTTCAATCCGTTGAATATGAACGACATGGTATAGCGCCCACACAAGAACACCATATTCTAATATACTGCGTACCAGCGCACAGTAGAGCGACTTCTAGCAATAAACGTCTTCAAACTGCATCGTATTTCGTTTAACAAATCCAAGTACCGCGTAGGCTTTAGCGGTCGTTGCTGCTATTTTTTGTGAGAAGTTTAGCTTGCTGTCAAGTAGTACACCGAGATCCTTTACTGTGCTCACTCTAGCGATACTCGTTATCTCCATTCTGTAATCGAAGATGGTTGCATTCCTTGTTCGACAGAATGTGATGACGTTACATTTACGGACGTTGACTTCCATGCCGTTTAGCTTGCACCAACCCAACAATACCTCGATGTCAGCTTGAATAGAACAACAATCAACTAACGATGAAACCACGCGGTAGAACTTCAGGTCGTCTGCGAACATTATTTTTGGCGATTTAATCGTTTCACAAAGATCGTTGACAAATAGCACAAAAAGAAGTGGACCCAAATGACTCCCTTGGGGCACACCAGATGTGATATCGAATGGATCCGAGCACGTCCCATTAATGCGTACGTAGGCACAACGCCCCGTTAGGTAGGAGAATATCCATTGAGTCAACCAAGTAGGAAGGCCCATTCTATTCAATTTTTCCACCATCAAAGCACTCTATCAAATGCTTTGGTGAAATCGATATAGATGGCATCGATTTGTTGTCGCTTTTCCAGTGCGTCGACTAACGAAGAAACAAAAGTCATCAGGTTGGTAGAAGTTGAGCGTTTTTTCACGAATCCATGCTGAAACTCGGAGATTATATGATGCACGTGAGGATAAAGCGAATCGTGGTTGAGGCTTTCAAAAACTTTCGGCATGCAACTCAAGATCGAGATGCCACGGTTATTCTCGATGTTGTGTATACTGCCGCCTTTGTGAATGGGAGTAATAGCAGCTGTTTCCCAAGCACTTGGGAAAATGCCTTCCAGAATCGAACGATTGAAAAGAATGGTGGCGGGCACGGTAAGTGAATCAGCACAGTTCTTGATGAATATCGGAGAGACACGATCTGGCCCAGCACGTTTAGAGTCATCTATCCCTTGTAGCTTTCTCAGCACATCCCCCTGAGAAAAGTTGAAAAGCGCCATGTTGAAGTCGTATCGAGGCAAACTGTCCAGGTACGCTTCAGACGAAGGTGATCGGTTGTTACTTAGCACACTTCGAAAGAAGGACGAGAACAAATTTGCCGAGTCGAGTGGAGTTTCGGCTGTTGTCTCGTTGCAGGAAACGCGCTGAGGAATTCCATTGTTCTGCTTTCTGCTTCTCATGAACGACCAAAACGTTTTGGGATCCTGCTTGATTCTTTCTTCTGTGCGATGAATGTAGTTGCTAAAGCATCGCGCATGCAAAGAGTTATATTCGCTCTCTAAGTCACGCAGCTCCACTTTTCGCTGTACATCTCTCGACCGAAAAAAACGTTTTCTAGCCTTCCGTAGTCGATTCCGTAGATGTTGAAGCTCGCTGTTCCACCAAGGTTGTCTTGTCCCCGAAAATCGGCGTCGTTGCTTCACCGGGACAACATCACGAACAATTGAAAAAATCCGTTGATAAAAGACGGAAACTGCCTCTTCCATACTACACCCAACAAGACACTCATCCCAGCGAACAGCAGAAATTAATTCGTTTAGCGATGCGAAATCACATCGGTTGAAATCAAAGTTGAGAGTGTCCGACACATTCAAATCATCGCACTTGCTAGTAGTTTCAAATTTTAGTACGAATGGCTTGTGGTGATGATCGATTCTCAACAATGGCAACGGTGGCTCAAGTAGCTCCACACACTTATCGTCATTCACAAATGCCAGATCGAGAAGCCTTCCATTTACGTTGGTCAAGTCATGAACATGATAAAGACCACAGCCTACAATCGACTCTATCAGGGCTATCTCTTGCTCAGACGAGGCATTGATCGGTAGAAAGGAGTTTATTTCTACATCGTGCATCCAACACAAGTGGGGAAGGTTGTAATCACCAACAACCAAAACACGGCCACGATTGCTAGCAAGATCAAGTAGCTTCTGAACACAAGCAGAATGCAGCTCATACAGATACGTTTCACTGTTGGGTGGGAGATAAATAGCGTAAACATACAGCTCAAAATTCGGCAAAACAACACGAACAATGATCTGCTCTAATCGCTCACATTCGGCAAGACTAACAGACGTACTGTGCAGCCCCTTCTTCACCCCAACTAGTACTCCACCTCCACGTGAAAAACAGCTGGTGTTAGCATTTCTATCGCACCGATAAATCGTGTAGTTGTGTGCGAGTTCTGTGTTTCCGATATCGTTATTGAGCCATGTTTCTGTAAGAGCTATGACATCGTAGTCACTACCAGATAGTGACAAAAACAAATCGTTTGTTTTCGTACGGAGGCCACGGACGTTTTGGTAGTACAAAGTGAACGTCTGTTGTGTTTTTCTGGGATCATTGTGTTGTTTTGAGATCGATTGAATGTCGAGTGAAGAAGACGAGTGTTGTGTGTTTCGGATGAGTGTAGTGGGTCGTTCATTCGGAGTAGAAAAAATCTCGGTACGTACCATAGACTGATGATTACTGCTGATGGATTTCTGGTGTGGGTTGGAAGCGAAATGTTGTTCGGGAAGATGCGATGTGGCTGAAGTCGAACTGACGGAAGCTAATTCCCTTCTGCCATGACGATCCAGATAAGGCAGTGTCCTTTAGCTGCATTTTCAGGCCAACTTTGAACGATACGAACGTTAGTTCATCCACAGTTCTCCCTTTAGGCACCAACTTGACAACATCAACAGTGCTATCGGTTTTGAGATTGTTTTTCACTAGCTTCTCAATTTGTTGTACCGTTGCATGAGGATCGAAGCCGGACAGATACAACCAAAACAAATCCTCCCCTTGCGTCGCAGCTAACGGGATGGATTCATCAGGTGCGATTTCTTTAGTACCAACAGATACCATATCATGGTTTGTCGGTGCATCTAGCAAAAGTCGTGGCCGTTTCCTCGACGTTGCAGAGAACTATGATCTTGGAATGTGTGGTGTTGTTTGTAACGGTGTTCGCTGCAGAATAGTGTTGATTTTGTTTGTGTTGAGTGCAATCTCCTTCCTCAATTCATTCAGCGCTTTTGTGTGCTCTTCCGCCATCAAATCCATAACACTATTAGTGGATGCGATTGCTTGACGAAAATTAGCATGGGCCATCATTTTCGTACAGGCTTTACACATCCAGTAGAGCTGGGAACAGTTGGTAATAATGTTGCGGATTTCTGTAGACTGGTGCACACATTTTAGGTGAAACGATGATTTACAGAAACCATTGCACATAATTTCATCCGCCTTGTTCACAGTGTGAGTGCAGGCAAAGCAAATTGACTCCATTGCTGCTGTAGTAATTTATTCACTTCGGGGTATCAGCACAATTTCGCGGAAAACAGGACTCAGGAAGTGTATAAAATCGTTGTACTCCAACAAACAGCAGTGCGACGATGAACGATGCGTCCAAATTGTTGATAAAAGCACAGAAAATTTCAAGGGAACGTAGGAAAAAACACAAAATTAGCACAGGGAAATAACAAAAACAGTTGAGTTGTTTATCTTACGCACACAGAAGTTGGAGAAAACGAAAAGTCTTCGCGACTTTAGTGTTGATAAAATAGCTAACAGGTGATCCTGGGTTCATCCCTTCACACACTTAAGAGTAGTAAGAGGGACTATTGTGACAACGTATGCAGATTTGAGGCATAATCGAGATAAATGTTTCAAATACTTTCGGATGAGTATTGAAACATTTGAGGAACTGTTAGTAAGAACTCAAAACAAAATAATAATGAACGGATGAAGTCGATTTTCTTAGGATGTGAATTGTACAATCGTCCAAGTAGATTTTAGTCGATGGATTTCGTCTGTACAATTTGTCTACTGGTCAATCGGTAGATGCCCGTGTCCAGCTTCCATAAGTGTCGGTGCAAGAATTCACCATCGGTTCCGGAATCGGTCGGCTACACGGACGAAACCCGAGGGAAAAATTGGTGGGATATTCAATGGGGTACTGGAACCAAGAATAATCATAGAATTACAACAAAAATTTATTCGCAAACTAAAAAATTTCATTTCGTTTTTTATCCTGTTTGTCATCAAATGAATGGTGAAATGTCCTGCAGATGGCTAGCGGTGAGACAGCTATACTTGGAGTTGCATTGATGCACCGAGTAACTTGCGAGTAACTCAATATAGCTTAAAATTGAATCAACCTTCATCGCTTCTTATCGGTTGCCAGGGTTAAAAATGTTTGATTTCCAATTTGTTTGGAAAAACTATAGCAGATGGAACTAAGGCGAGCCCTATGCCAAGACCATGAGTGTTCTAGGATTATTTAATATATGATACGGACGGTTTTTCGGAGTTCCAATGATCAGGTATCAAAACGATGGCTTTAGACTGGTAATTTGCTAAACATTGGCTAAAGCTTGGGTCAGAGTGCAGCGAGCTGAACTGCAATCGGTCTTTTCTCCAGTCCATATTTCACAACAGCAGTTGATAGTCTCACCGTCTGGCGAAATTATGCCGCAATTGAAAATAGCAGGTCAAGCCGACTGATGGGTTCATTCAACGTATGACTTGACTGGAGACATTAAAATAACTTCTTCACGATAAAGCTCTAACGGAGAGTAGTAAATAGGATTTAAATTGTACGAGCATATTAACTACATAGTTTGAGCGAAAAGAGGTTATTTTCAAAATCAGAGTTGAATAGAAAAAAATTAAAACATTGAAAATTGTTGGGTTTAATTGTTCACACGAGAGCTCATGTACTAGCGTGCGATTCGTTTGAGAGCTGCTGGCAAAACCAGAGGGAAATAACTGACAGTGCTAGCTTGCTGAGTTACTCGAGGTACCTCAAAAACAACTCCAAAAGAGCTCGTGATAAAGAGCTGTCTTGCCCCTTGGCAGATGGTCATGATAATCGTCGCGGCTGGTGTCCCAGATTTGCGGATGTCTTTTCACTTCTCCAATGTACAACTCTATATCCAATAGGGGGTTTTAATTTAAAAAAAAACATGTTTTTTTCCATCTGTATCGATGATGGGTGTTCTTCCTAGCACAAAAATATTTTTTATGAATCTCTACTATTTTTTCCCGATTTTTAAACAAGAAAAATCTAATCATTTTTATTTTCACAAACCGACATGCAGTTTCACAAAGTGACATTTACTTTCAGTAACAAGGGGCTCCCGGCACTTAATTATCAGTCACAGGTGCTCCCATTATGACATAAATGTCAACTTATGTATGCTAGAAATAAATGGTTGGTTCGTTGGTTTAGGTAGTCTGTTTTTTGTAGCGTGTTTCATGGTAAAATAGGATGATGTTGTCTTGCAATCAACATGTTTTCATAATATTTTGAAATTGTTTTTTTCGATAGTTACGCTCGTCAAAATTAAAAATTAAATTAACTGCCGGTAAATTATTATATTTGCTATCGAACAATGTTATAATCCACACATCCCTATAATACCCTATTCCTCTTCGTTTGCCATCACAAACTTTTTATATCAATTATTCGGTCAGCGAGCCTCTGAGCAGGTGCAACCGGACGAAGAAAAACAAGTCGGTTTGTTTGTTTTGCAGTGTCGGTGTATGTTTTGCAGAAGGTATATGTGAAGAAAGAACTGTCAAATACCTGCGTTGCCGCTGCGGTTCTGTAGGGAAACGCGGCGAGAAACGAACGCAAGAAAAACGTGCGGCAACGCAGCGTGACCGCAAATGCGTGTGCATCACCTCATTTGGATTCGGGTATTTCTGACCGCGTTGGCGTTGCCGCGGCGGTGACGCTGCGTTTTTTTAACGCAGGTGTGCACCGGGCCTAAGAATCAATGCTTGACGATCTCGATCAAAAGGAGCCCTTCGTTTGCCATTTCATTTTCCACCCGTTCCATACTTTGTCCATTTCCTGCCGTATCTCCACCCATCCGTTTTCATATTCTTCACCCATTCAATTCTCTTTCCACAGTTAACCACGACACCCTTTCAGTCTTATTACCATCAAACATAATTTTTAATTTATTCAAAAAAAATATTAAAAATCAACATTTAACTAACCCTACTAATACAAACTTGTTCGTTTTGGTTTTTACATTCAAAATATTTAAATAAAACATCCTACTAATCCTACAAACCCAACATGAACACTAAAAACACTACAGCTTCAAAACAACATACACAATATAAAATCTTTTGATATTGTAACCAAACGGTTACAGTGTATTATCGCACCAATGGAGCTCTTGTCGAGCCGCTCTGCAGGATTTCCAATTAATCTTTTGCCGAATAAAAATTTCCCGCAGTCTGTAAGGAGTCTTTGAAGGTTCCAGTACACAAGAAAGGAGACAAACGTGACGTTAAAAACTATCGGGGAATCACTAATCTCTCAGCTGCATCTAAATTGTTTGAGATCATATTGAGTGGTTTCATTCTCGAGCGCGACCAACAGAGTTTAATGCCTGGACGTTCGGTTACCACCAATCTGCTAGTTTTTACCACGACCTGTTTTGATCAATTGGAGAAAGGGGCACAAGAAGACATCGTGTATATTGATCTTAAAGCAGCGTTCGATACAATCAACCATGAAATTCTACCGGCGAAGCTCGTGTTTAACAGACAGGTCTGTGAAACTTGAAACTAGCACTTCCTGTCTTTTAACGAACTCGTCAGGTGATCCACAGGATAGCAACCTTGGCCCGCTGCTGTTTGTTCTATAATTCAACGACGTATTGCTTCTACTTGGAGATGGCTGCAGGCTTGCGTATGCTGATGATTCGGATGATTCAAAACTGTTTATGTGGTACGGACTGCCGAGGATTGTATTTATCTTCAATCGTTGTTGGATCGATTCATTGATTGGTGCCGTCGGAATAAACTTATGGTCAGCATTCCAAAGTGTATTGTTATGTCGTATAACCGCATCAAGCAGCCGATTGTTTTCGACTATACCGTCAATGGCGTTGTTCTTCATAGAACCGACCAGTTCAGCAATTTAGGTGTTCTACTGGATCATAAATTATCGTTTAACCTCCACCGTTCTGCTATGATCTCTAAGTACAAAAATACACCGCAGGTTTATCCGAATGGCATTGCGTAATTTACCATGGCGTGATCCGCAAAATTTCCCGCCGTATTCAGATCGCTGCAATCTACTGCAATTGCATACTTTGGAATGCCGACGGAAAAATCAACAAGCGATTTTTGTTGCTAAACTTTTGAATGGAGAGGTCGACTGATCAAGGATTCTCTCTCAAATGAACATCAGAGTTTCTCTGAGAGCATTACGGAGAAGTACTCTTCTCCAACCACGATTCCATCGAACATCGTTTGGAAACAACGAACCTCTAACAGCTACAATGCAAGCGTTTACGACAGTCGAAGACTTGTTTGAATTTGGCGAATCTTCAGATCACTATTTGACTCGTATTTGTAATGCTCGTTTTATTTGGTTTTAAGTTTGTGTCATGTAGACAATAAGTCCGATGAGCTATGTTGGTTAAATAAATAAATAAAATAAATTATGTTAGTAGGCTGAGAATTTAGGGTTAAAATTATCGTTTTGAATAGTATCGCGTTTGTACCATTGGCTTCGCTGTTTCAGCTTAGCCAATAGAGTCCTCTCGCAACCGCAGCTTAGCGCCAAGGAGAGACAAAACAGTCTGAACCGGGTAGTCATTTTGGTGACTGCCAAGGACCATCGAAGGCAAGAAGGTGGTCCGGTGGTCTTTCTACGCCTTTCGCCGGCCGAGGGGTTCCGACAAAGACATCGCCGTCTACAACCGAGGGGGTTCCGACAAACAAGCCTGGCTCTTCCACGCCGCTAAACGCCAAAGACCGTTGTGTAGGAAGCAACGTCATCGTGGACAAACCAAACAGGAGTGAGACCGGTAAAGCAGCCGCCGCCATCATCGTCGAAAGGCCTCAGCTAGTAACATCGGATGGTCAGTAAGGGGAAACAAGAGAAGTGAATAGACGTTTTAAATAGCATACTTTTTTCCTTTAACTTATTATCCACCAAACACTTTGGGCGAAGTATTCCGCTCGCAAAAACCCGCTGGGGTTATTCGGACTAGCGAAAGGCTAGCAGGTAAGGCGCAACATACAATTGGCACCTAACGTAAATACACACAAAAAGAAATATTCTTAAGGGATTTTGATGGAGCATAGTGGTGAGGTTTTTCGTAATACTCGCGACTCATTTAATGCTATTTATCGTACATTTTCCTGTTATTCCTAATTGCTGATTCGTTTTACTTCTTCCCCTATGGACCGATTTTTCGTTATCTCGGGCCACTTTGTTCTCAGAACGGGGTTGTTCAGACGTCTTGGCTGGATCAGATAGGCACTCGCAACATTAGAAGTTCTAAAATTATTGGGAATCGTCAATGACTGAAAATTAGTTCTTATCGTGTTCATACTTTTCTCAACAGTTAACTTTTTTATTCATTTTTTATTCAGCTTTACATTTATTATATTGAGAATTTTAACCGACAAATTGAGCAACCTTTGCATGTTGCTCGAGTGTTTAATGAGGATTCTCAAGCGGAGTTTGAAATATGTCATGGGAAGTTAGAATTCATTAGGAAATATCTTCAATTTAGGTACCTAAACAAGGAGAATTTGCGAAACCGATTTCTTCTTTAGGAAAATCGACTACAGCTTTTGGAAAAATATGTCATAGACGATAAATATTTATTAATGAAGAAATGTTTACAGGAAATAATCGCTTTATATCGCTTTATATCACTTCGGTGACAGTGTTGCCTTTTCTCAGCCAACGAACGGGGGAGAAAATGAAGAAGAAGAGGAGGTAGAAGTAGGAGAATAAAGAGGAGACGAGAAAGAAGAAATACAATTAAAACTGGAAATACTGATTTGGCTGAACCAAATAACAATCGAAAAATTACGTTTTGATACCAAGAGAAACAAACGGATAAAAATTCAAGCGACAAGAAGCGACGGTTTCAGGTTTGCAGCTAGCTATGAAAATTTGTGTTTCAGATGTTGTACAAGATTAATTTCCCAATAGGGTGGTTCTTGGAACAGATGAATCTCCAGAACAACCCGGTTTAACTGATGTTCACTCGTCCACCTCCAGAAAACCAATCAGCCTTTTTCGACCAAACCCAAATGATCAAAACTTGGGGTGCACTGGTTCGTGAGACAATTTTTAAACCTTCGGTCAGCTCGTCTATCGTTCTAAGAACCATTACAAACGACATTTTCGAATCCTATGGGAAGTGTAGGATCGGTTGAACCACCGATATAATACCACCGGCCCCAACAAAGCAACACCATGCTGGAGGTGGCTGGGTTCGATTCTTGGTCTGGTCTAAAAAATTTCCGCTAAGGAAAATTTCTCGACTCCCTGGGCATAGGGTATGATTGTACTTGACACACAATCGTACTAATGCAAAAATGGTACATGTCATCGAAAGCTCTCAATTAATAACTTTGGAAGTGCAAGAGAGCAAGCAATAAGCTAATTGCAATAGTAATAAACTTGAAAGGCTAAGAAAGAACCACTTTGCCCGAGCACAGAATTATAATAAAGGAGGAATTCCATGGAAAAGATCCAGTAGTCCGGTATCCCTATAAGATGAACCCGAATAAATTTGCTAATGTTTGGAGTGAGGCAGATAGATGGCGTTCGATGCGTATTGTAGAAAAGTCCGATTCCGATTGGTCATTGAACATTGTAGCGGTGTCAAAACAGGATGATTCTGGCCGCCTTTGCTTAGACGCAAGACCCCTCAACGAGTGCACAATACGTGATGCCTATCCGCTTCCACATTCAGGCCGAATATTTGGCAGTCTTCCGGAAGCTCGGTTCCTCTCCACCATTGATGTGCAAGAAGCTTTGTTTTAAGTTCCCCTGGCTGGATTGTAGAAAATACACGGCCTTTAGTGTTCCTGGTCGGGGTATTTTACAATTCACCCGGTTACCGTTTCGACTTGTCAATAGCCCAGCAACCCTTGTCATGTAAATTGATCAAGTACTTGGACGTGGGAAGCTTGAACAGTATGTTTTTGGTGAAATTTGCAGAAGCAGATAATTTCTCATCTCCATGCGAAGCGCTAGGAGTGGACAGTAATTGTATTGCTAGAACGAATAGACATGAAGAGAAAGTGTATTGATAGTTCCGTATAGGGCAACGGCAGGCTTTGAAATTGAAAGATACAAGTTTGAAAACGAGCGGAGGGCATTTGAACGGTAGTATCCGATCAGGCACATAACCCTTTTGTCATACTACTATGTTTTTGTTTATCTGATCAGACCAGGGGTTGAAACTGAATGAGCTTCTTCATTTAGTTTCTCAGCTTGCTTTGTCGGAGAATGTTGTGGAAGTTGAACTATTCGGCTTTCCACTTGTTTACTGGACCAGCATTAAACTGGTAAACGTAAATGAGATCATCAGAGTAGCTTGATGCGGGGCATCAAAAAGACGCTTCTGATTTTTCACTTTTTTCTAATGTATGTGGTGTCAAAAGAACGGTCAATACTGTTTCAGGCGGAAATCCCAACCATGAAGGAAATAAAAATTCAAGTTGTCCACTATCAAATTCACGATCACAGGATAAGTTTAATCCTAAAAACCAGGAGGGTTTCCAAACGAAACAAGAGGGCTATAATAAAAATGAAATCAAGATATCCCCGCATCCAAATAGAACTTCCTCTCGAGAGTAGACCTGTGCGCCGATCTATGTTGAATCGGCGGCGGCGTGTATGATAATTTTGAACGGCGGCGGCGGCACAGCCGGCGTCACGCCGCGGTCGTGCTTGGCGGCGGCGGCGGCGGCGGCGGTGGCGGCGTGGATCGGCGCGGGTATAAATTATCCCGTCAACAGTTCCTTATGCTTATCCCTTTTAAATGTTCGGCTTTCTCGTGAACTGTAAAGTCTATAGGATCACTCTAACTCTTATATTTTGATAGAAGGCCCGGATATCCATAGTGTTATATGACTCAGGTCGATGAATTGACGTGTGCATGTGTGTATCTGTATGTGTGTGTACAAAGATATGACACTTAACATTATAGAAATTGTTCATGACAAGTCAACGGGGAATTCGGCTTACGGCTTTATTACTAAGCTAAACCAGTTTCAAAAGTGTAAATATTAGTAATAACCAAAAAGTTGTCATTATTATGCAAATAGGTTTATGGTTTTGACTCCTTGTCTTGAAAGTATTTATGTTATTATATCTGTTTTATCAGCGTACAGAGTTCAATTGTCAGGAGACGCTCAGCACATTTCTTAATTGTCATGTACGAAAATAATTTACTTCATATCTTCACGAAGATAGCGAGTCAAGTTTTCAGTGCTGGTGGAAATCGAAAACGATGTCACGGGGAATCTATTTTAAACGAATGTTGATATATTCAATAAATAATATTTTAATGAAGACTTATTACACAAAAAGTAGATTAAAGACTTCTAATTAGACATTTTATTAATTTTGTACCTTGATTTTAATGTTGCGTAGAATAGAACACTCTCGTAACATGCAAATCAAAATTAATATAAAAATTATCAAAATTAACATCTAAGAAAAATCTTAAAATATAAAAATCTAAAAATCTAAAAATCTAAAAATCTAAAAATCTAAATGTTTAAAAATCTAAAAATCAGAAAATCTATTAGGTGCGCAACTAACTTCTCGCTGTTTTTTAGTGAAAAATGAACTTTATTTTGACAACAAAGGTTACAAACGAATTATTCAAAGTATTGCCCATCACTAGCTACGACTTTTTCCCGTCTTTCTGGTAGAACGTGAATACCATTTCGATAGAACTGTTCGTCTTTTGGTGCTATCCAAGAATCAAGCCATTTTGAGATGTCATCATATGAGTGGAATTGCTGACCAGTGAGACCATGTGCCATCGAACGGAACAAGTAATAATCGGACGGTGCAATATCAGGAGAATATGGCGGGTGGGGTAGGACTTCCCATTTGAGCGTTTCCAAGTAGGTTTTCACGGGTTTTTCAACGTGAGGTCGAGCGTTGTCATGCTGAAGAATCACTTTTCCGTGTCTGTGCTCGTATTGTGGCCGTTTTTCGTGCAGTCCTCGGCTCAATCGCATCAATTGGGTTCGATACCGTTCCCCGGTAATGGTTTCGTTTGGTTTCAACAGCTCATAATATATAACACCAACTTGGTCCCACCAAATACACAGCATAACCTTTGCAGCGTGAATATTCGGCCTAGGCGACGATGTTAAAGCATGCCCGGGCAGTCCCCATGAATGTTTCCGTTTTGGGTTACTGTAATGAATCCATTTTTCGTCACCCGTCACAGTGCGATGTAGAAAACTCTTCCTTTTTTGCCGCTGGAGCAGTTGTTTACAGAAGAAAAAACGACGCTCAACATCTCTTGGCTTCAAATCGTAAGGAACCCAAGTTCCTTGCTTTTGAATCATTCGCAACGCATGCAATCGCTTAGAATCGGCTTGGCGGGAAACTCCTAATCCTGAACCAAGCTTTTCTTGCGTTTGACACGGATCCTCATCGAGCAATGCCTCCAATTCAGAGTCTTCGAAGTTTTTTGGCCTTACTTCACGCGGACGATCATCAACACTGAAATCACCGTTTTTGAAGCGACGAAACCAACCACGACACGTTGTTTCACTCAGAGCAGCATCACCGTAAACTTTTGGGCGCTCTCGATGTGCTTCAGCCGCCGTTTTCTTCGAATGAAAGAAGAAAATCAACACTTCCCGCAAATGACGATTATTTGGCACGAAATCAGACATCTTTAAACAACCAAAATATATAACACTAAACTTAAATCACTGATTTGGCAAAGCGGTGTGTTTACCATATGTCTGAGCTTGGTTTATGACGCTCGAGATGTACAACATTCGAAAATCAATTCTTAAATCTAAAAATTTAAAAATATAAAAATCTAAAAATCTAAAAATCAAAAAATCTAAAAATCTAAAAATTTAAAAATCTAAAAATCTAAAAATCTAAAAATCTAAAAATCTTAAAATCTTAAAATCTTAAAATCTAAAATCTAAATACTAATAATCAGAAATCTAAAAATCAGAAATCTAAAAACCTTAGCATATAAAAATCTAAGAATCTAAAAATCTAAAAATCCTAAAATCTAAATATCAAAACAAATTTAAGAAGCTGAATGTTTCAAAACCTAAAAAAAATCGAAGAAAATCCAAATTGCATTAAAATTCATGTATTACAGAGGTTACTTTAAGATCAAAAATTAAATCAATCATAAAAAAGTTAAAATTAAGAGCAGTGAACTGACCGAAATATCCATATTCTTAAAACATTACTTTAATCATGTTTAAAAAAGAATCCACTGTGCACAAATTTTCCGGTTAATTCAGTGGTTAGCCACTAGGGGTGAGACAGTTCTACTCTGAGTTGCTTGGATACAACGAGTAACTCGCGAATAACTCAATACAGCTTTAAATTGA
The DNA here is from genome assembly GCA_034211315.2 of Aedes japonicus. NCBI lineage: Eukaryota > Metazoa > Arthropoda > Insecta > Diptera > Culicidae > Aedes > Aedes japonicus. The sequence goes on along the minus strand of JASCZW010000992.1, from coordinate 65,008 downwards.
ATTAATATATATCGGTTTTTATCAGGTGCCAGGGTTTCAAAAGTTTTGGGTTGAGAATTCTATTTAAATATTTAATATGCAATACGTGATACGGATGTCCTAATTGAAGTCCAATGACAGTTTTGTATAGTAAAATTACCAAATGGTTATATGGCAAACATTGATTCTAAGAAGCTATCAATGTTTAGTCAAGCGGTTTAGTCGGAAAAGAACGTGCTGATCTCGTTTGTCTCTTCTCCTGCTATGCTGTAATATCAAAAAGCAGGTCAAACTTAATTCAGTGCGTTTATTCAAAATATGACTTAAATTGAGCCATGGAAATAAGTTCTGTCAAAAACAAAGGTCAACACTAATACGTAAATACGATATTAAATTATACGAACAGATACGTAGTTTTAGGGAACATATGTTATTTTCTAAATCAGGCTTAAATAGAAAAAAAATAAAACACACTGAAAATGGTGCATACACGAAAGCTCATGTACTAGCGAGCGGTTTGTATGGCAGCTGCTGTGAAAAAAAGAGATAAAACAAGAAAACAATGCTCGCTTGCTGAGCAACGCGAGTTACTCGAGGTACCTCATAAGCAACTCTGAAATTGCTTGTGTTAAGGCCAGGGCTTTCCGATTTTGGGTGTCACTGAATAAATCACATGCTGCGTTTGCTTTGCGAACACACAGGCGTCATTTACTATACTGGCAAACGCGCTTCGCCGAAGAATACGGATCACGACACAAAAGGAGACGATAAAAATTTGGCTCAGCGGACAAAACGATTATGCATGAGTCGGAGCCCACTAGTTTCATTTGGTGTGATGTGATTTGTGTGTGTGTAATAAGAACCCACCATCAGTGCAAGGATTACCTATGGCTGCAGGACTATTCTCAGCAGGTTGTTCTGAGAGAATAGCCTACGTGATGGCTTCTTGTAGCAGGGTCAGCCGATCTCAGTGAGGACCTTCGGAAGACTACGGCCAGAAGGCCGCGTGTCTTCGCATGACAAGGGACTGGCGACTCCACGAACCCTTGTCCAGTCAACAAATCCTTCGACTGCCTTAGGGTACCCCCCCAGGGAATCCCCGTTTTATAGTTGTTAAAGGAACAGTAGACATTTTTAGCACAAATGATTTATAAAAAGTTAAGACAAAATGAAAATTTTACGGCTATACTGAACTTTAGATTCAATTAACACATTTATTTTTGTTTTTATTTGCACTAGTAAATGTACTGCAAATTTCTACTGTTCCTTATAAAATAGTTGTGGGCAATAAAATGAGGAAAAATCTCACAAAATAAAGAATACTTACATTTTTCGTGGTAGGGTAAGACTTCAGCATGCTATCTTACCGCGCTGGCTACATTGCGTTGGTGGGACTGCCTCCTAAGGTATAGCTGACGAGATACAGCGTTTCTTACTCAGCCGCTGTTTGAGCCGCACCTCCTTGGTGGACAGCTGAAGTCAGAAGGACAACAGTGCCCAGGCTGCACTACCAGCTAAGTACGCAACCCTTAGCTGGCGGTCTTTGTCATCTGTTGACCTGAGGAAGCATGAGGTAGGAACTTGTGAGGATCAGAGCTATGTTGCGGGGACGCACGCTCCATCACAGTTGTCGACTCACCATTTTGCAGCCCCGGACCCCACTAGTTTCATTTGGTGTACAAAAACTGATCAATTCACATTCTGTGTATGTTACTGATTCTGAATACGATGGGTCCCCGGCTGTTACAGTTGGCGAATATAACTCATGAAAAAAACAGTTTAGTGCAGATTATTGGAAATGTGTGCTGTTTCTCGGATAATCAGGGACGAAAAAACAACTGAAATGGACTGTAACTCAAACTAATCTTATTTATTCAAACAAAACTGAATGCATCTTAACCGCGTGACAACTTGTTAATACTGACCAACTCTTGCTTTCCTACTCTCCTTTCTGTTTCCGTTTTTTTACGATCAAACTCTCCAAAACTCTTCAAACTATCTCCTACACTCAATAAAATGCCACCTCAAAGTTCTTGTGTTTACATTGTCGTTTCTTTTAGGATAACATACACCCCCGGTGAGGCGAGGGCCTCACCTTTCCTTGGACTGTGCTTCATTCGTGTAATCATCGATTGGTAGAAATGCAATCTTCGTGGTCGCTCGCTTGTAGGTGCTACTGCTCGTGCGGATTGTGACCACACGTATGATTCCGTCCTTCCCTGGATGTGTTTCGATGATGCGACCCAGTTTCCATGTTTTAGGAGGAGTACCATCTTCGTTCATTATCACCAGCAATCCATTTCGCAGTTTCGTGGAATCCTTGAACCATTTGCTACGCTTCTGTAGTCCTGTGACGTATTCGTTTGACCACCGCTGCCAAAAATGTTGCATCCATGTCTGCACCAGCTGATACCTCGACAATCTTGTCTCCTTGAAACCATCGTAAAGTGGTTCTGATACCGTCGTCAATTCTCGTCCAACTAAGAAGTGCCCAGAACTCAGCGCTTCATAGTCAAATGGGTCATCCGTTAGCTGTGCAAGAGGCCTTGAGTTTAGTATGCCCTCTATCTGAACGAGCAGAGTGTACATCTCCTCATATATTAGATAGTTTTCATTCAAGGTCTTACACAAATGAGCTTTAGGAAGGTCCATTAATTATGTCACGCAGTAACGGGGGAGGGGGGGTTTGAGAAAACGTGACGATCCATTCAAAAAAATTTGAAGGTCCATACAAAAAACGTGACAAGGAGGGGGAGGGGGGTTTTTAAAAAGTCAATTTTTGCATGACGTAATTAATGGACGTTCCCTTTCATACATTTCACATTGGCCTCCCAAATTCCTCCTTGGTGCGGTGCCATGGGAGGAATAAAACTCCATTTGATTCCTCTCGGCTGGCAGAACTCGATCACCTTGTCGTGTGTCGTGTGATCTCAGATACTAGATCTCAGTAGATTATAGAGCTCTGATAGTTCTATATCTGCTCCTCGGAAATTTGTTCCATTATCGGAGAACAATTCTGATGGGTTTCCACGCCAACTAACAAAACGGTGAAAAGCAGCTAAGAATCCGTCGGTTGTCAGTGAACTCACCAGTTCGAGGTGGATGGATTTGGTGGTCATACATACGAACAAGCACACGTACACCTTTACCTTTGCTCTCATTCGTCCGACCTTAATTATAAAATGTCCTGCATAATCAATTCCGGTTCTGGCAAATGGTTGGGCTGCAGTAACTCGGCAGCTCGGAAGATCTCCCATATATTGCTGTACTACTCTGGGATTCATCCGGAAGCAGAGTACACATTTCTGCAGGACCCGATGAATTGTTCGTTTCGCGTTCACTGGCCAAAATTTCTGTCTGACCGCTGCAAGGAGGCCGTTCAATTGTGGTGGATACCCGCCTTAACGATACTTTCAAGGCGCGCGATCAGCAGAAAGCGCAACAGTCCAAAGTTCCGAGAACGGGCGATTGCGATTTATGCTGACCGCGGCAGAAAGAGTCACGTACGCATCGACCGCATGCATGGTAGAATATGTTGAAGAGAGTAAAATAAAAGCAGTCTTTTAACACCCAGCCTGGTCGAGTGAAGTGCACTTACTTCTATCACATCCATCGTTTATATAAACTGTAACAGTGCACATCAAAAGATGGCGATCTTTGCCATGGACTGAAGATTCCAGAATGGAGAACAGAATAATTATCAGTGTTAGTAGTTCAATCAATTTCACGTGAAAATCGAAAAAAAACAGCAGTGCGATCAGCGCAGAGTGTGAGACGAGTGACGAAAGCCAGAAAAGCGAGTTCAATGGCAGTTTTTAATCCGTGAACAATAAGTGGCCTCATCATGCACAAGCTGTGATTATTAAATCAGTATAGGAAAGGCTTGTAAGATGGAACACGATCCGTCTTTTGCTCGTAACAATAAAATAACGATGAACAATCAAGATCTTTCATCTAGTGTTCAAACTGTGCGAAAATAAGAATAAAAACTTTGAATCGGTTCAAGTGAACATTTAACGCAGCGACTGAAGGAAACACTATTTTCGTCGAAGGAAATTGACGCATGCAGTCAATTAGCAGAAAGCATATACATATTGGCGCCCGAATATGGACATATTGGCCGCCGGAGCAAGCGCTGGAAGCAATGTTCCCCGGAGGGAAATAGTCATCTCAAATATGCTACGGGAAGATGTGGACATAACCCTGGAGTGGAACAGTGAGCGCTCCATTCCACTACAACACGCAGCGCACGAATGATGAAAAATATAATAGCTAAGTATCTTAATTTAAATAACAAAATATGCAAATGTAAAAAAAAAAATTTAGCTTTTAGGTAAAGGAGAAACAATAAGGATAAGAGAAAAAAAAACAGTAAGTAGAAGTAGATTAAAGAATCTCCAGATAAATTTGAAGAAAAGACAGACCTATAGCAAAACAACAAAGACAAAGAAAGTGAAAGCAATCAAATTGATTCTTTCAGACCATATGGAAATAATTTCAAATTCCGAAAGTAAGGAAGAGGAAACATTATACGAGAAGAGATACAGGCTTCTTAAAGAGATAGCCAAAGATTGTATCCAACTCCTAAAAGAAAACCCATTAGACGACACAGCTTTAGGAAAAAATAAAGAAGAGGGTCAGCAAGAAGAGGAAGAAAACGAGGATCACGAATCCGAAGAAGAAAAGGAAACCGACGACAAAGAAGACGACACAGAAGAAGACGAAGAAGAAAACAAGACAGAGTCTGACTCAGAAGAAGAACCAAACGACTAAATGCCGCCAAAGCTAGACTTAAACATAGCTTTGAAGGTGGTAAAATCTTTTGATGGTTCCGCAATTAATCTGCAGAGCTACATTGAAAGTATACAACTTTTACGGGACTATGCAGAAGGAGTAACTACCGCTGAGTTAATTAAATTCTTGAAAATCACATTGACCGGAACCGCCCGTGGGGCATTTGATGGTGTTGAAACCGTCGATGCCGCCATCGAGGCATTGAAACTAAAATTTGGAGTGAAACTAACCATTACAATAATAACAACAACAACAACCATAATAATAATTACCGAGGCAACCGTCGTGGACGTGGTAATTCCCACACGGCACACGTTGTAGAAGAACAACAACCTCGCCAACAACAGCAACAACAACCGCAACAAAACCAGCAACAACAACAAAACAACAGAAAAGAGGACGCAATCCTCATTGATTTATTTCGTTGAGTTGAACCAATCAATACTCACGAAATCACCTAGAACAGTTTTTACAGTATTTAATATCCCTATAAATTTTATAATAGATAGTTGCGCATCATGTTGTTTAATACATAAAAAATATTTACCTCCTGATACATATATAAGGACTAATGATAAAATAAATATTAGATGTATCAATGGACTAACTACGTCAGTATTTAGGCTCTGTGGATACCAAAATAACATTTAAGCATATGAGTTTTAACGTTAAGTTCAATGTAGTTGATCGGCTTCCCAGCAATATAGCAGGTTTGCTGGGCACTGATTTTTTATTTAACTACAAGGCAAATTTAGATTTTAGTACGCTTACGTTAACGTTAAGCAATAATGATTATGATTACAATACATGTAGCATCCCGTTTAATATACATGATCATTTGACTTGTGTTATACCGGCAATAACTGAAATGGTCAGGTACATTAAAACAGACATGACAGATACTTGTGTGGTACTACAACAGGAAATAGTACCGCATGTTTTCATTGCAAACTCAATAGCTATACCCACGAATGGTACGATTCCTGTTCGTATCATTAATTTAAAAAATAAACCGGCAAAAATTGAAAATTTCAAGACAAATATCCAACTTGCAGCAAGCTACAATGTAATTGATTTAAAACAACTAGACAACAAGTATAGTGCAAGAGTAGAAAAATTATTAAAGGAAGTTGCATCATTTACCACAGGATGAGAAACAGTTGATTAGTAAAATATGCCTAAAATATTCTGACATATTTTGCCTAGAGGGTGATAAACTAGAAACTACGCAAGTATATTGCCCGTCGATATCTGTGAAGCCAACCGCGCAGCCAGTTTATGGTAAGCCATACCGACTGCCAGTTTCTCATAAAACCGAAGTAGACAAACGAATTAATAAAATGATGGAAGACGGAATAATAGAAAAATCCAAGTCAGAATGGAATAGCCCAATTCTTTTGGTACCGAAAAAGTCTGCCAATGATGAGAAAAAATGGCGACTTGTGATCGATTATCGAAAATTGAATAACGTATTAGAGGATGATAAATTCCCTCTGCCTAACATCGAAGATATAATAGATTCACTAGCAGGTGCACAATATTTCACTCATTTAGATCTGTCGCAAGGCTATTATCAATGTAAACTAAAGCCTGAAGACAGACATATAACTGCTTTTTCAACGCCGTCTGGCCAATATCAGATGACCAGACTGCCGATGGGGCTGAAAACCAGCCCATCATCTTTTTCACGATTGATGACAGTAGCGATGTCGGGACTAAATTTGGAAAGATGTTTAGTTTACCTTGACGATATTATTGTGTTTGGGAAAACATTCGACGAACACAATAGAAATTTAATGTTTATATTTCAAAGGCTTCGAGAAGTAAATTTGAAACTTAACCCTTCAGAGTGTAATTTTTTGAAGCGAGAACTACTTTATCTAGGACATTTTATTTCAAAGGAAGGTGTCCTTCCAGACCCTTCAAAAATTGAAACTATTAAAAATTGGAAAAGCCCTTCAGATGCTAACGAAGTTTAAAGATTCGTAGCATTTGCTAATTATTATAGGAAACATATTCGAAACTTTGCTGAAACTTGCATTCCATTAAATTTCCTTACGAGAAAAAACGTACCTCTTAATTGGACTTCGGAGTGTGAAACAGCATTCCAAAAATTAAAGGAGCAATTCATAAGCCTACCGGTTTAGATTATCCTGATTTTAATGAACGAAATATTTTTAAACTACATACTGACGCTTCAGGTTACGGAATAGGCGCAGTACTCAGTAACAATAATGACAAACCAATAGCCTTCGCTAGTAAGACGCTGAATTGCGCAGAAAAGAACTATTCAACTATAGAGAAGGAACTTTTGGCTGTGGTTTGGGCAGTACGACATTTCCGTACCTATTTATATGGGCGAAAATTCGAATTGTATACAGATCACAGGCCTTTAGTGTACCTCTTTACATTAACCGACCCATCGAGCAGACTGACAAAATTTCGTCTAGCTCTTGAAGAATACAATTTCGATGTCTATTACAAAAAAGGTTGTGAGAACGTAGTGGCGGACGCGTTATCACGTATTTCAACAGCCGAATTGAAAGACATGAATACAAAATAAAGCCAAAATGCATTCATAACAACCCGAATACAAGCTCGAAAAGAAAAAACGGATTCTTCCAAAGAAGTGATCACTGGCCTTGATGCTTCACATGGAAAGAAAGTCCAAATTAAAAAACAAAATAATGATTTTCATGATATTGTAAAGTGGATCCCTGAAAAAAAAGGAATAATTGAATCCTAGAGGGTTTGAGCTGTATAGTGGAATACCTGTAACTAGAAATTAGAAGAAAAATTAGTAACTTCCATTTAATTCCAACTACCTTTGCTTATCTTCGACAGATACGCGTATTTCGTCTACAATGTGCAGACTTCTTCAGTGTCTCGTACTAATAACTCGACTTTCGAAGTCGAGTTATTAGTACGAGACACTGAAGAAGTCTGCACATTGTAGACGAAATACGCGTATCTGTCGAAGATAAGCAAAGGTAGTTGGAATTAAATGGAAGTTACTAATTTTTCTTCTAATTTCTAGTTTTAAGAAATAATTATTAAACCAACAGAATCCTTGGTATCGTTACGACGAACAATGGATAAACTTGGAGCAATATGCAAGATTAACAACGTCGACGAATTATACATAAAAATCAACAATGAATGTGCGCACAAATTCTATGAAACAATAACAAATCATGATTTAACTAAAGGGATACCAAATATAATTAAAATCTCAAACAAAGTGAAAATTATAACTGATGAAAAAACTAAACAATTGATTCTTAATGATTATCATTTGATACCAACTGCAGGTCATGCAGGAATTAAGATAACAACAAACACGATCAGACAAAAATATTACTGGAAAGGTATGAACCAAGATGTAGCGAAATTTGTAAAATCTTGTATCAAATGCCAAAAATATAAGTCAATTAATAAAGAAAAGATTCCTATGACAGTTACAACAACAGCCGACACTGCGTTTGAAAAGATTTATTTAGATATTGTTGGACCGTTGATTCCTTCAGAAGGTCATGAGTATATTTTGACAACGCAGTGCGAGTTGACAAAATTTATTACCGCGACTCCAATAAAAAACAAGACAACTGAAGCAGTAGCCTCAGCTTTCGTAAAAAGCGTCATTTTAAAATATGGCGTACCAAAGAGGATTGCAACTGATAGGGGAACAGAGTTCATGTCGGAACTGTTCACATCGGTCGCAAAACTTCTCAATATTGAAAAACTAAATAGCACCGCATACCACCATGAAACAATCAGAGCATTAGAAAACACGCACAAAGCACAGGGAAATTTCTTAAGAATCCAGTGTGACAACAAGTTGTTTTCCTGGATAGATTGGGTGCCGTATTATGAATTCGCCTATAACAATACGGTTCATTCAGTTACACAATTTACACCTTTGTATCTTGTGTTTGGTGAACAGTCTAGAATGCCATCAAACCTTACAGACAACAAACCTGAACCTATTTACAACCTTGAAGACTACAGTAAATGCATGAAACTAAGACTACAAATTTGTCACAACGAAGTATAGGAAAGGTTGATACGAGAAAAAACCATAAGAACAGAACACATAAACAGAAATGCAAAAGTTAGACATTATAAACACGGAGATTTTATCCTACTGAAGAATGAAACGGCAAAGAAATTGAATGAAAAGTATTCTGGACCATACAAAGCATTGGAGGATATAGATCCAAACATACAAATTTTAATTCAAGGGAAACAAGATTTGGTACATAAATGTAGAGTCAAACCATATATAGGACGTGTGGTGGATAGTTAGAAAATAACAACAATATTAATGATAAATCGTAATTGTAATTCACCATAGTAATTCATTATAAAACTTTATTTGAAACAGCAATTGTACTATAATTGATTATATTTATACAATATTAATTCTTAGCGTTAACATTTAAATATCCATACCATATCAATACAATCAATTACAATATCAATACGTAACAAATAATGAACAACCATACCTATTATATTGCTTACTATATTACCTGTCATATTACTTATAATAGTATATTACTAATGATATTACTTATATGACAAATATTATAACAACTTTAAATTTGATTTAAAAATTAAACTATAGTATAATTTTCAAATTTTATTAGATAGGGCGTGTGGGGGATACCCGCCTTAACGATACTTCCAAGGCGCGCGATCAGCAGAAAGCGCAACAGTCCAAAGTTCCGAGAACGGGCGATTGCGATTTATGCTGACCGCGGCAGAAAGAGTCACGTACGCATCGACCGCATGCATGGTAGAATATGTTGAAGAGAGTAAAATAAAAGCAGTCTTTTAACACCCAGCCTGGTCGAGTGAAGTGCACTTACTTCTATCACATCCATCGTTTATATAAACACACATATAAACAAACTTGTTATGTCGTTTATCAAACACATCAAAAGACCAACATGAAGATGCTCTCGGTGTAAAGCTTCGATAAGCACCTCCGTGAAATGGTTATTTTCCGGCAAAATCATCGGGTGCTTCTGGTCCTTCGGTAAATCGGAGTTCCTAATGCGGCCGCCAACTCGCAGTAATTTATCGTTATCGCTGTATATTGGGTTCAAATTTCGCAGTTTACCCTTAACTGGTTGCTTCATCTGGCTGCAAGCGATTTCCTCCTTGTAGACTATCTGCTGGACAATGATCACCATGGCCCTCTGTGCTTCATTGTGGTCCTCACTACTAAGATGTCCTGTTCTTCGTTCAGCCTTGTTTTTTGAACGACAGTTGTGAATAAACCGGGACACGATCGCAAAAATTCGCTGCAGCTTGTGATAACTGCTGTGCTTCAGGGTCACGTCGTACGGGTCAAGCTGTTTCTTCGGTGCATTCACATTCGGTTCATCCGGAACAACTACAGCCACAATTCGGTGGATGGGCGCCTGCTTGCTCTCTTCCGGTTCCACAAGGTCCAGTTCGTCTTCCTGATCCGCAATAATGTGTACACTAGGGCCATACCACCATTCTTCACAACGCAGCAGATCAGCCGGGAACACCCCACGGGACACCAAATCTGCAGGATTGTACTGCGTCGAGATATAATGCCACATGTTGGATGCAAACAGCTTTCGAATCTTCACTATACGGTTTTGTACAAAGACGGGAGTATTGGGCTTCATCTTTTTTAACGAATTCAACACTATTTTCGAATCCGACCAAAGTACTACTTTTACGGTTGTCATTAATAATGTTTCACGTACTTTTGTTCAGCTAAAAGCAACGCAGCACACAACTCAAGCCTTGGAATCGTCATCTTATCCGGTGTGGCATTCACCTTGATGTCTCGTTGTATCTCCTTTATCGGGGCGACCCTGGACTTGCCGCAAATCAGCCGAACTTCTGTTATTCCGTCATTCTTCGTGCTTCTTATATAAATACAGCACCCGTATGCCACCTTGGATGCATCAGCAAACCCGTGCAATTCTACAGCAACAGTGTCGTCCACAGTAATTTGCCTATTAATCCGCAAAGAATTCAAGTTACAAAGCTCGGATCTGAATCGGTTCCAAGTTCGAAGCTGCTCCTTTGGAATTGGATCATTCCATCCAACGTTTGATTGCCATAGTTCCTGCACAACAAGTTTGGCGACGAGAATTGTTGGTGCTAGCAAGCCATGGGGGTCAAACAGTTTTGACATTTTAGATAGTACCATTTTCTTCGTCGGAATTTCAGTGCAGTCGCTAATTGGATTAACGTAAAACAAAAATACATCTACGAAAGGATCCCAAAATATTCCAAGTGTTTTAATCATTCCGGTGATTTTGCTGTCTTCAAATTTCAGTTGTTTTTCCTGTGCTTCAATTGGAATGTCTTCAAGTAGCACCTTGTTATTCGCACACCATTTGTGAAGCTGAAAGCCTCCTCTATTCAGCAGTGCGATCAAATACTTCTGGAGCTGTACTGCATCAGCCAAGGTATCAGCGCCTGTCATTACGTCATCAACGTAGAAGCATCACCGTCAAGGGAATCGATAGTCCAAAACCGTCTCAGAAGTTCGCACAATTGCTCGTCGTTTTTCTCGGATGTCCCAGTTTGGCACACTTTCACCGTGTCAATCACCGGACCAGAGATGAGCCAACTGAGTTGACTTTCCTGTAGCAATGGCAAATGTGAGGACAATCTTATCTTACCTTCTTGCAGAACTTCGAAAAATAATTCCGCACCGACTAGCATGTCAATGCGACTTGGCTCGTAGAAGTCCGGATCAGCTAGCAGTACCGCATCAGGAATGTTCCAGCTCTGCGGGTCAATCCTCATTGCCGGTAATGCGCCGGTTACTCGAGGGACAATCAGAAAATGCAACGACGCCTCAAATTTGATTGTTCTGGATACCACTTAAGCATTCACCTTGTATTTAACTATTGTCTTCATCCCGTTAACTCCATCTATCGAGACATTTGTACTCTCCTTCCGAAGTCGCAGCAACTCCGCCATTCTAATCGACATAAAGTTGGTCATCGCTCCGGAATCGAGTAGCACACGACAATTGTGCGCTTCTTCATTGGAATTGTAGGCCATCACCACTGCTGTTGCCAACAAAACCTGCTTCGTGTGCATTGACATAATTGAATCATGCATTTCGCTGCAGTCGACGGTTGAGTTGCGCTTTTCTCCTGGACTACATCAGATGCTTGTGCTTCAGGGGTGACAGACTGCTTCTCTTCCGGGTGCATCAAGGCATGATGCTTCTTCGTGCAATGTGGACATGTTTTGCTGTACTTACACGTAGTCGTTCGATGTCCTCGTTGCAGGCAGCCAAAGCACAATCCCAATTGTTTCGACTATATGTACCGTTCATCAACCTTCAGTTTTTTGAGCATTCCGCATGTTTCGATGAAATGTGCAGTACCGCACACAGGACATCCGTCAAACGCCTTCGTGGTCGTCACAGTGTGTGTCTTACTAGTGACAGTAGGCGTCTGGACTTTGAGTGTCGCAGCTTTGTTCTTCGTTAAACTAACATTTTGCTCACATCGCTCCAGAACACGAGATTGCCTTCGCAGGAATGCAATCGTGTCCTTGTACACCGGTAGCTTACTGTATTCGCAAGATGCTTCCCAGCTTCGTCGGGTACTCAGATCCAACTTCGACGTCAGCAGCGTGATTACGATGGCTTCGGACATACTATCCATCTTGAGTTTGTGGAACTCCAGGGACTCCACACGCTTCGTACATTCATCGATCAAGTTTCGCAATTCAAGTGACGACTCTCTAGCCATCGGTTTCAGGTTCAACAACTTTGTTACGTGGCCATGAATCACCATCGAAAGGTTCTCATACCGGTCAATCAGAATTCTACACGCGCCATCGTAATTATTGTCGTTAAGGGTTTGCTCATCGATTGCCCCCTTCGCATCTCCAACTAACGCCTTGTCCAAATAATGGAGCTTCGTTGCTGGTGAATCCTGTGTACACCGGTCAACAATATCGCAGAATCTCGCCTTGAACTTGTACCAGTGCTCGTACCGACCGTCAAAAGTCGGCAACGGTGTTTGTTGAAGCAGCAAGGATGGTGACATTCGATACGGTACGGAACTTTCTTGCATGCCTTTCGTACCAGCACGTTCACCTATGGCCAATGCACTACTCGAGAATTTCATGGCCAAAAACTGCTTTTCTCTCTGCAAAGCAGCTGCATCCGCAACGTCTTTTTCCTTGTCCTCGAAGTGTTGTATCATCTCGCTCACTGAAATCCTAACAAACTCGTACAGTTCTTCAAATTCAATGAATTTTGGCTCGAATTCTGTCCTCTTATGTGGATCCGTGAGGTAAATACGATTCTGAAAATTGTTGTACTCCTCATACGCAGAATCGACTGTCTTCAAGTACAGCTTCAAGGCATGGTGCGTGAATTTGTTGGGATCATGGCCAGCAAGCAAAATGGCCGACTTAATTCGCTCCACTTTCGACTTCGCCGTCTGGCAACATTGGTTCAACGCATCTTCACTTTCCGCCATTTTCTGTTCTCTCCGCCGGTTTTCAGCCTCTTCTTTCTGCTCACGCACACTATGAGGCACACTTATTTTACCAGTTGGTGTAAAAAATTGCGACGACGGGAACAACACTTTCTTCACTTTTCCAGATCGCAATAACATCAGACACAAATATCTTCCTTTTTACCCTTCTTACATCAATAGAAGGGTATTAAGATCGCTTGAAAACTCGACTTTTTATCCGAGGCCCACAGGGCCGAGTGTCATATACCATTCGACTCAGTTCGACGAACTGAGCACATGTCTCTCTCTCTCTGTGTGTGTGTGTGTGTGTGTGTGTGTGTGTGTGTGTGTGTGTGTGTGTGTGTGTGTGTCTCTCTCTCTCTCTCTCTCTCTCTCTCTCTCTCTCTCTCTCTCTCTCTCTCTCTCTCTGTGTGTGTGTGTGTGTGTGTGTGTGTGTGTGTGTGTGTGTGTGTGTGTGTGTGTGTGTGTGTGCGCGTTACAAATAATGTCACATCGGTTTCTCTGCCATCTGTGAACCGATTTCAGTTCTGTTGACGGCAAATGGAAGCTACAACATTCCCATAGAACGCTATTGATTTTTTGATCATTCGGACATTTCTTTACGAGGATATGAACGAAACAGTACTTGAAGGCCTATTATAATAGTAATCAAACAGTTTAGTCTCCGATTACATACTGAGCTATTTGTGTACTGATTTTAGTTTTGTTGGTGCCAAATCAAAGCTATGAGATCTCCAAATAACTGGTCAAAATTTCATCATGATTGAATAATCCTTCATGGAGATATGACCAAAACAATACCTGAGAGCACATAATTGAGAGATGACAATATACTCGTTGCAGTGCAAAACCAAAAAAGACCAATCACACCAATCGATGCCGCTTGCATTCTATTGTGTCGCATCTGGTGCGTTGTATAGCACATACAGCGGACTAGCCACACTATGCGACTGTATAGAATTAGAGCAGCATCGATTGGTTCGAGTGGTCTTGTTGGCCTACCCTATTAGGCCAGCGCGCTCTGTATGTCGTCTAACCAACCGATGACAGTCACCAGCCAGCGCCCTTTCGGAGGTTTGCGGAGATTCCTTGTACTGCGGAGTGATAGGTACGGACGAACCGTCACACCGGGTGAGTACAAAGAAAAACAAACGGACGAACAAAGGAGGCAAACGTATAAAAATTTACCAGCTTGTATTTAATTAATTAGATTGCTAAGTGAGCCTTAAAATACGAACTTAATATTAGTCTAGTGAAGTCTAGTGAGGCGTCAGGTTACAAACACTGAATGGTAGGCATAGGCGACACAAAATATTCCATAAATCTATCCTAAAACTATATTTACACACTAGGTAACCTAATCTTATTGTTTCCACTGCTGGATACTATATTGAATTGTTGCATTGCAATTGTATGCTACCGGTAAGAAACCAAAACTAGCCACAGTATGAATTCTAACTACTTAAGCTAACCTACGATTACCTTAACCTACCTTAACTAGGACTGGACACTAAATGCATTACATACTTGGATACAACTAGATCCTTAACGAAAGGGAGACTAAATGTAAGTAGTTATTATTTAATTGTACAATGAACGATAAATAGTATGAAACAAACTTACATCTATACAAACATAAGCTCTAACGTACATGAATCGTAATTGAAACCCGAGCAAAATGTACGCCTACAAGTCATTATTATTATTATTATTATTATTATTAAAAATGAACTCGTTGTCATTCTATAGGAAAATTATATTCTCCAAGTTGCCAAAACCAACCGGATCGTGAGTTTCATTTTCCGCCAGAGAATAATAATTTTGGAAATCCCTTTAAAGTTGAACTGAATTCAACAAGATATAATTTTCGTTTATAATGAAAACCGATTAGTTCGCTAGCATGTCAAATCGTGGTAATAAGTCCGCTGGTAGTAAGGGTGTGAAGTCAACACCGATTGAAGGTGATGTGGTCAGTGAAAGCGGTACAAATGGTAGTGGTGATGGCAGCCTTGGTAAAAACACCCGACCGTTCTGCACGAGAGCAGAACTTAACTGCAAACACACCACTCAGTGGCTGAAATTCGCCACTTCAGTTTCGTGCTTACAGATGAAACCGCAACGCAATGCACGCGACACGAGTGTACACGCTCGTGTATTGCTTCTGACACCGGGTCTGATTTTTTGAAATATACACGAGCCGAGTGGCTACGATCACAAGAAAGCTCTCAACATACACTCAGTATGACACTGGTTGCCACGGATAGAGCAATGCTAGTTGGATGATTCTTAAAATTTGATAATTAGCTTATTGGTTTGTTTTCTTGGCTATTGAGTGACGGGCGCATAAGTTGATTGAGTTTAACAAGCACAGCTCGGTTAGAAAAAAAAAAAATAAACCACGCGTGTATTCTGCAATCGGTCACAATCGGAAACACTCGGCTGTGGTGTTTGCCGAAGCATCAGTCACGGTGTCCAAAGCCAAACCACGAGCACTGACATTGCTGTTGTACCCACCGGTGTTGGGTGTTAGTCTGGATGCACGGAGTCAAAGTGGCGAATATAATGCACGCGCTAGCGTGGTGGAAAGAAGCTCTGCGTGCAGTGTAGTGTTTGGACATGGCTGGGTGATGGTATGGAAGATGTGGTCTTAGTGGATGAGTCCGAGAGAACCGCTGATGGACCGCCGTGTGAAAGTTGTGGAGGACCTGGAGCAGACAATATGGTGCAATGTGATCAGTGTGACAAGTGGTATGATTACGATTGTGTTGGTGTTACGGACGAAGTCGTCAACCAGAGCTGGAGCTGTACCAACTGCAAGACCACAAACTGGGACCAGCGAACTATGTCGATTTTAAACAAGCCGCCATCATCGATGGATGCCAAGAAGGAACTGAAAGCCAAACGTACCCTGTCTAATAAGGAAACTCCGACATCTACGCCTGTTCGGCCATCGCTTGGCAAATCAGCTACGCATTCTGAACCAGCACTCAATCCAGTGTCGTTTAAGAAGCTAGATCCCGTTGTACAGGCGAGATCACTCTGTAAACAACGGAAGCAGACGCTCCTCGTACCAACAGTCGTAGGAGTTCCCACCATCGAGTTGGAAAAGACATCATCGGAAGTTTCCTGTACATCGTCGCAGAGATCCGCTCGAAATCGTACCGAGTTGCAGTTACTGAGGCTACAAGAAGAGAGAGACTTTGAAGAACGACAACAACAGGAGGAAGCGGAACGTCAGCGTATCACCGCACTGCAAAAGGCAAAAAAGCACAAGGAGTTCCTGGCCAAGAAATACGAAATTCTGGAAAAACTGGCCAGTGAAAAAGGAGCAAGTCGGAGTTCGAATTCTATGATTTCGCGAAGTCGGGCTGAAGACTGGGTCAAAACTACCAGTGTTTCACGGATGGAGGTCAATAAGGTTCGATCGGATCCTGTTACTCAACTACAATACCCACAAGTGGATGAACGAGACGAGCAAAGTGAGCAAGGTCTGCTTCAACCGCGCCAACGAACACAACTCCAACAGCGACACCAAGAAGAGTTACATTTGCAGCAAGAATTACTATTGGAGCAACAGCAACGAAATCAGCAGTTGCAGCAAGAACACCTTCGAGTACAGCATCAAAAGCAATTGCAAAGAGAAGAAGAATTCCGGCGGTATCAACAACAGCAACGTGAAGTTCAACGGAAACAGGAAACAGTTCTTCGAGAGCAGCAACAACAGTTGCAAAAGGAGGAGGAGCGCATCCAACATTTATGGGAAGAACAGTCGCAACAGCAAAGGCTTCTACGTGAACAACAACTTACTGCTAGTTATCAACCTGTAAATTCCATGCCTTCCACACAGGTTCCTCCACCGAAACCCAACTATCTCCAGGAAAATCGTGGTTCTAGTAACCGTGATCCAGCGTACGGGCAGTCCAACCACTTCAGTCTGGATGCTCTACCTCAGTCAACGCAGATTCATCCCGATGCACGTCACGCAAACAAGTCAACTGTGGATCACATTCGATCTGTTCACGGCACGCCACGTGCTACACGTGTTCAAAGATCGTCGAGAAACTCCACCGCAATTGAGGACGAATGCGACCAGTTTCAACTCTCACGATCGCAGATTGCAGCGCGGCAAGCAGTTTCGAAGGATTTGCCCACGATCTCTGGCAACCCAGAAGAGTGGCCAATTTTCTTATCCATGTTTAGCAGCACGACTGCTATGTGTGGATTCACGGAAGAGGAGAACCTGGTGCGGTTGCAAAGAGCTCTGAAGGGAAAAGCCTACGAGGCCGTCAAGTGTAGGCTGATGCATCCTGGCAATGTGGATGGCGTTATGGACACGCTAAGAATGTTGTATGGTCAACCGGAAGTAATTGTGCGTTCGTTGATTGGGAAAATAAGTTCGCTACCGGCGATTCGAGAGGATCGACTGGAAACGCTAGTGGATTTTGCAGTGAGTGTACAGAACTTTTGCGCTACAGTGGAATCATGTGGTATGGAGGAGTACATGTACAACATCACTTTGTTACATCAATTCGTTAGCAAACTGCCGCCATCAATCAAGCTCAGCTGGGCCCAACATCGAAAGGCGTATTTCACGGTCAGCTTAGCGACCTTCAGCGCATGGGTCTATAGTCTAGCGGAAGCAGCAAGTTCAGTAACATTCCCCACTGTGCCATTAGAAGCGAAACCTAGCCGCATAGATGTTCGTCGAGGTAAAAGGGGAGATAGCTTTTTGAATGCGCACTCTGAAACAGCGGTCCCGTATGACACGAAAGCAAGTACGGCCTCGAAAGCAACAGCAGGATCTACATCGGCATCAACAAAAGCGACGTGTCTAGTGTGCAAAGGGAACTGCAAATCGGTGGAAAAATGCAAACGATTTCAGGAGTTTTCCAGGGATTCCAAATGGGCGGTAATCCGAGAGTTTGAACTTTGTCGCACGTGCCTTCGCCAACACAAAGGCAGCTGCAAGGCTAAGCCATGTGGAAAAGACGGATGCACATACAGGCATCACGAACTGCTTCACAACGATCAGAAAGAAAAGAATCAAACTCCGAGCGCAAAGCAACAGTCACAGCACCCTGAAGCTAGTAACTCTGGACATGGTTGCAACACGCACCAAACAACTTCCAGTTCTGTGCTTTTTCGCTATGTCCCAGTAGTGCTTTCTGGAACTGGAAAGGAAGTACACACCTATGCCTTTCTGGACGAAGGCTCAGCATTGACACTACTTGACCAAGAACTGGCTGATGAACTGCAACTAAATGGAACTTTTAGTCCGCTATGCTTACGTTGGACGGGAGGAACCCAGCGTCAGGAGAAAAACTCCCATATTGTCAACCTTTATATCGCTGCAAGACATAATAAGGCCAAACAGTTCCAGATGGAAGACGTACGTACAGTTAATCAGCTGATGCTGCCACATCAAACGTTAAATCTCGAAGAAGTAGTACACTTGTATCCTCACCTCAAAGGGCTGCCGATCGAGTCATATCAAGACGCCCGTCCTCGAATCCTGATTGGCATGAAGCATGCTCATTTGGGACTGACCCTGAAGAGCCGCGAAGGAGAATTAGGCCAACCGATCGCGATGAAGACACGCCTAGGTTGGACTGTCTGTGGAGGATTATGCACTGGAGAGACACCAAGTATGTTTCACTACACCTTCCACGTACGCCCGTACGACGATGGTTCTGACGAAGATTTACATCAAGCAATCAAGGACTGTTGAAAACAATGGCGAGAGACACCGGCACCGATCTTTCAGCAGGGCAAATGAAACGCTCAGTTGCAGTATTTGCCACATGCTACAAAGCTAAAATCTTTGGTTTATTAAATGGTTCTTTGTAATTAATAGTACACTTACAATTTCGGTGTTTTCACTCCTTGGATAACATTTTATCCTTCCAAAGCGCCCGCGCCATCACGCTTGCTTTCACTTGTTAAACGTGATAGTAAACATTGACAACACGGACGTCACAAAGCACAATGTCAATGCGGTAAACAAAAACAAGAACATAATCGTATGTCTTCAGGGGGTTCGTCGATCAGTTGCATATGCAACAAGGACTACTTCTCCCTTGATAGTGTAGGAGTTGTCAAACCAACTAAACCGCTTCAATCCTCTGAAGTAGAGCGAGCTCAGTCACTTTTGGAGTCACGAACGCGCTTTAACGGTGAACGTTATGAGACGGGTTTACTTCTTCGATACGACAACATCCATTTGCCCGATAGTCGTGAGATGGCATTACGTCGCCACCGATCGTTGGAGAAACGTATGGCGAAGGACCATCATTTGGCAAAAGTATTGAAGCAGAAGATGGAAGACTACGTTGCGAAAGGCTACGTTCGCAAGCTATCCGACGATGAGGTCGCGCAGCAGTCCGGCGACAGTTGGTTTTTGCCGGTCTTCCCAGTTACCAATCCGAACAAACCTGATAAAGTGCGGTTGGTGTGGGACGCTGCTGCCAAAGTTCACGGAAAGTCACTTAATTCTGCTCTGCTGAAAGAACCAGATCTACTTTCTTCTCTATTCGAGATTTTGCTTCGGTTTCGAGTGCATCCTGTCGCGGTCACTGGAAACATCCGTGAAATGTTTCACCAGGTGCTGATTCGTGAAGAAGACCAACGATACCAGTGCTTCTTTTGGACAGATGCAGACGGAAACCTCGTTGTGTACGCGATGAAAGTAATGACCTTTGGAGCGTGCTGTTCTCCAAGTGGCGCTCGAAACGTGAAGAATGCCAACGCAGAGAGATTCAAGGAGCAATATCCAGCGGCATATGAAGCTATCACGAAATCACACTATGTTGATGACATGTTAATCAGCGTTAAATCTGAGGACGAAGCCATACAGATCGCGAAGGACGTAAAACATGTTCATGCTCAAGGCGGGTTCGAAATTCGGAACTGGATCAGCAATTCTAAACGAGTAACGTCGACACTGCTAGAAGCAAATACGGAGGAAAAAAGTCTCGATCTATCCACGGAGTTGTCCACTGAAAAGGTCCTAGGAATGTGGTGGAATACGTCGTCTGACGCTTTCACCTACAAGGTCGGCTGGAATCGTTATGATCAAGCTTTGCTGAAAGGGGAACGGCGCCCTACCAAGCGGGAAGTTCTGCGAGTCTTCATGACGATATTTGACCCACTTGGCCTGATTGCGCACTTTCTAGCCTACCTGAAGGCCTTGCTGTAGGACATATGGCGATCCGGAGTAAGCTGGGATGAAGAAATACACGATAAAGAGTTTGCAACCTGGCTCACTTGGCTTAAAGTCGTGCCCAATGTCGAGAAGGTTCAAATCACTCGATGCTACAGTGCCAGACATCCACTCTCCGAAGCCGATGAAGTACAACTACACACCTTTGTAGATGCCGGCAAGAATGGGATGGCAGCTGTATGTTTTCTTCGCTTTGTCAAGGAGGGGATAACCCATTGTTCCATCGTCACTTCCAAGACCAGAGTGACCCCTTTGAAGCTCACTTCGATTCCTCGACTGGAGTTGCAAGCAGCGCTATTAGGAACGCGGCTCTCTTGCACGGTTACTGAGTCGCTGGGAATACGGATCACGAAAAAATTCTACTAGACGGACTCAAGAGATGTTTTGTGCTGGATCAACTCCGATCATCGACGGTATACTCAATTCGTTGGATTCAGAGTCACGGAGATCCTGGAAGCTACGGAATCACATGAATGGCGATACGTACCAAGCAAGCTGAACGTTGCTGATGATGAAACGAAGTGGGACATCCACCCCGATCTTTCTCCGGACAGCAGGTGGTTCAATGGTCCAGACTATCTTTGGTCAACTGAAGATAAGTGGCCTCAGTCGATAATCCGGAGCGAAACCACAGGCGCTGAGCTCATAGGATCTCTTGCCGTGCACTACGCTTCCCCAGAACCAATTGTCCGTGTCACCGACTACTCGAGCTGGGGGCGATTGCGAAACGTCGTGGCACATGTGCTGCGATTCACAGGCAACTGCCGCTCCGAGCAACAGAAAGAACCGAAGACAACGGGACCATTTACCGAAAGTGAACTCTATACAGCTGAAGCATACCTGATACGTTTAGCGCAACAGGAAGGTTATCCTGAAGAAGTTTCTAGCCTACGGAACGCACTTCAAGCAGATGAACCAAAAGCAACACTTCCGAGATCCAGTCCACTGTACAAGTTGACACCGTGGCTGGATGAACGTAATTTACTGCGCATGAGAACCCGTATCGCAGCCTGTCAGTACGACACCGAAGACACGAAGAAGCCCATCATCCTACCACGAAACCACCACATCACTACCTTAATAATATCTCACTACCACAAAAAATACCACCACCAAAACCACGAGACAGTGATAAACGAGCTGCGGCAGAAGTACCAAATCAGCCACATACGCTCGTGCTAAAATCAAGCACGTAGAGGTTGCCAAAGATGCAAAATCGAAAAAGCAGCACCGAATCCCCCATGCATGGCAGATCTACCTCCTGGTCGTCTATCAGCGTTCTCACGCCCGTTCACGCACACGGGGATAAATTACTTCGGGCCAATTGAAGTCGTCGTCGGCAGAAGAGTCGAGAAACGCTGGGGAATGCTGGCTACTTGCCTGACCAGTCGGGCGATACACATTGAAGTCGCTCATTCGCTAACGACCAGTTCCTGCATCATGGCAATCCACAATTTCATCGCTCGACGTGGCCAACCTAGAAAGTTTTACAGCGACCGAGGAACCAACTTTGTCGGAGCGGATCGAGAGCTGAAGAAACTCGAGGGAGTGATCGACCATAACGAAGTCATGAAAGAGTTTACTAGCTCTGAGGCAGAGTGGGTGTTCAATCCTCCGCTGGCACCACACATGGGTGGAAGCTGGGAACGGTTAATACGAACGGTGAAGAACAACCTGATAGCCGTCTGCACAGCGAAAAAACCATCTGACGAGGTACTCCGAAACACCCTGACGGAAATAGAAAACGTGGTCAACTCCAGGCCACTCACGCATGTGCCAACAGACGATGATTCTGCTGCAGCCCTTACCCCGAACCACTTTCTTCTCGGTTCATCCAACGGAACAAAACCACTGGTTACGAATGAAGACTGCGGTCTTCTCCTGAAGCAGAACTGGTGCACTTCACAAGTCTTGGCCAACCTTTTTTGGAAGCGATGGCTCACCGATTACCTGCCTGAAATTACTCGTCGGTCTAAATGGTTCCAGCCTGTGAAGCCCATTGCCATCGGACAAGTGGTGATCATTGTCGACCCCAAGATGCCCCGGAGTTGCTGGCCGAAGGGAAGAGTCATCAATACGATAGTCAGTCGAGACGGACAGGTCCGGTCAGCAATCGTAAAGACAGTCACTGGAGTTTATGAGCGCCCGGCAGCCAAATTGGCGTTGAGTCGTAAGCCAACCGGAAGTTGGCGTACCCTGGAGGGATTGTTGGCCTACCCTATTAGGCCAGCGCACTCTGTATGTCGTCTAACCAACCGATGACAGTCACCAGCCAGCGCCCTTTCGGAGGTTTGCGGAGATTCCTTGTACTGCGGAGTGATAGGTACGGACGAACCGTCACACCGGGTGAGTACAAAGAAAAACAAACGGACGAACAAAGGAGGCAAACGTATAAAAATTTACCAGCTTGTATTTAATTAATTAGATTGCTAAGTGAGCCTTAAAATACGAACTTAATATTAGTCTAGTGAAGTCTAGTGAGGCGTCAGGTTACAAAAACTGAATGGTAAGAATAGGCGACACAAAATATTCCATAAATCTATCCTAAAACTATATTTACACACTAGGTAACCTAATCTTAATGTTTCCACTGCTGGATACTATATTGAATTGTTGCATTGCCATTGTATGCTACCGGTGAGAAACCAAAACTAGCCACAGTATGAATTATAACTACTTAAGCTAACCTACGATTACCTTAACCTACCTAAACTAGGACTGGACACTAAATGCATTACATACTAGGATACAACTAGATCCTTAACGAAAGGGAGACTAAACGTAAGTAGTTATTATCTAATTGTACAATGAACGATAAATAGTATGAAACAAACTTACATCTATACACACAAAAGCTCTAACGTACATGAATCGTAATTGAAACCCGAGCAAAATGTACGCCTACAACTCATTATTATTGTTATTATTATTATTAAAAATGAACTCGTTGTCATTCTATAGGAAAATTATATTCTCCAAGTTGCCAAAACCAACCGGATCGTGAGTTTCATTTTCCGCCAGAGAATAATAATTTTGGAAATCCCTTTAAAGTTTTACTGAATTCAACAGGTCTGGTTTTGAACTGCAACGAGTAAATTCGAAAATTACACAAAGTCTCCATTTACTATTTTCAACGAATATGTACTTATTAAGCATCTTGAATCCATATCGATAATCAAAATTGACGCTTAGGATTGTTTCATAATTCATGCTATCGACTGATTATATAAAATTTCTAATATTTATGTAATTTCCCCTTTTATATAACTAACATACACAGGTCATTAAAGACTATTAATGGAAATATTTTAATTTTTGTTCAATCCTGAACAATACGTTCAGGATTGACAAATAGTTCATTTTATCAACTGAATGTATGGCATATTGAATATTTCTGAATCTTCTTGGAATTTCTGATGAAAATATGTATCCAGTACAATATTGCCCACATTTGAGTTTGTAATTCTGGTGAAATGTAAGAAGGGTTCAGTCTCATCATCGGTGGATTAATGCGGGTTTTTTATTTTTATTCCGACTAGCAACAGTAGCAGCTGTCCGGAAGATACCGGATTTTTCATCGGCCTCTCAACCGGACACAGATTCAATTTTCGACTACCGCAGAAATCGAAAAACACTACCCGATGCAACGCATGCAGTTGGGTTCACATCGCGTTTCCGACCGTCGCAACAGCCGAAATCCACGTCAATCGTTCACGTACCGCGCACGAACCGCGAGTCTAAATTTTTCATCCACTAATCTGACATCCGGCACGATCAGGACCAAAATGTTTCTCGGATAATCAGGGACGAAAAAAAACTTAAATGGACTGTAACTCAAACTAATCTTATTTATTCAAACAAAACTGACAAAACTCTTCAAACTATCTCCTAGACTCAATAAAATGCCACATCAATTTTCTTGTGTTTACATTGTCGTTCCTTTTAGAATAACAATTAGGGTTACTCATAATAGGATAACATTAAATAAGCTAATGATCGATTCTACTGGGACTGTGCCACCAGAATGCATTCAAAAAATCGAAACGACGCGTGCAAAAGTCGTGCTATTACAAGACTTGAAAATGGCGCCCACACTTTACTTAAGCACAAGGAAGAACATCACCATGCTGCTAATCCTCTAGACGTGAAGGTGTATATACACGCAAAAAAAAGTCGCAGTAGAAACTACCATTTCGAGGGTTAAATTAAGCGCAATCACCAACAATTTTCAGCTGACTATAAATGCGTTTGATTTTACCATGCCTGCGATAAGATCAACCATGTTGTGGTTGATATCAATATAAGGTCTGTCAAATATCCCACAAACGTTGAAGGTTTTACTATAAACGTAGTTAATTTGACTGAAATTTCATGGTAGTTTTAAAGATAGGCATAGTCGAGTGAAATGGTAGTTTTCACTACAAGAATTTTTCCTGTGTAGCTGAATTAAAGCGTAGAACAATGATGTCAAAAGATGTTGTGTGTGTGTGTGTGTGTGTGTGTGTGTGTGTGTGTGTGTGTGTGTGTGTGTGTGTGTTTGTGTGTGTATATATACAATCCAACGCCCACCGTCCGGCAGTGATTTTATGGAAGAAAAATATTTGCTGTTAAACGAACTGTTGTCTCGACTCGACAAAGGCAGCCCTAAGTTTGCACCTTTAAACTGAAAAAATGTTCCATAAAAAACGTATTCATGACCCATTAAACTCTGGTCAATATCCATAATAAAATGGATATGATCCATAACATTTATCAATGTGATCCGTAACTTATATAAAACTTAGCAATAAAATGTCAAAAAAGTACCGTTAAATATCTAGGGTATGATCAATAGAATTGTATGGATTACCCATAAACATATAGCAAATGTTCCATAAAATGTTCAATATCATTCCTTAAAGTTGTAAAATTGATCCTTAGAATGTTACGTTTGTGAACTTAAATATATACACATGATCAATAAATTATTGATCCAATCGTCAATGATCCATGAAAATTAACCACAAGCTTCTAAATATGGCCCATAGGAAATAAACTTTGGGCACTTAAAATAATGTAGGATCCATAAATTATTCCAGAACTATTACAATTTTGGGTTTATATATTTTTTAATTTTGGCTGCGAGGAAATCGATCCTTGACTGCGCTACTACTCAGATCTATTAACATGTCTGTTTCTTTAGATATGCGGCTCAAATATTGCTATTAAAGAAGGGTCGCTTTTTAGAAGATTTTAAATTTTTCAGAGAGCTGATTTACTTTCGCGATTTCACGTTCTTTTACGACCGTAACTGCGACACATGTTTCCCAATAAATTTGTTAAAGGGCACTCGTGCATGTAAAGAACTAGGGATGATTTTCCTATATTAATATCATCACTTTGCAATTCATCCTACTTAAAATTAAACAATGGACAGGTGACAGAATTAGTTAGTAATGTTTGTTATTTTTATTAAAAGTAAGCAAACATTATTAGAAAACAAAACCGATCCTTCAACTGCCCAATTGTTTGATTCATCGTAGGACGAATAAAGGAACAATGAGATAAATATGGGGGCAGTTACTCTACATGTCATAAGACTACATAAGGCTTGATCAAACTGTTATTTAAGCTTTTTTTTAATAAAATTATGCCGTGCAAACGCTTGCCGTCCAACTCGCTATCGCTCGTCGGACCTAACTACAAAAAACATCCTCCGTTTACATTATACCGGGCAAATGCATGAATCAGTCGTTAACTTGAAGAGGATATCGGAAACATCGACCGCTTTCTACTTCCTTAGTTCTTCAATTGCTCAGCAGGCAACATTGATATTTCTAGTACTTGGAGTACAGCATAACAAATCGTGGCTACTATTTCACATTGTACAATATAGTGTGTCTAACTGAGGAGCTATTTGATTTTTTTTTTCTGAAAACCAATGTTTGGAAAAATTGTAGTAGAGAATATTTTCTATAAGAATAATTTACTACGGATCATTTCTATGAGTTTATATATTATTATTCATTGTTTTATAGAACAAGGACAATTTATTTATGGAACATTTTCAATAATTTATGAATCATGTGCACGTATTTTAGTGCACAAATGTTACATTCTGTGGATCAATTTTGCAAGTTTAAGGAATGATATTGAACCGTTTATGGAACATTTGCTATATGTTAATGGGTAATCCGTACAATTTTATTGATCATACCCTAGATATATAACGGTACATTTTTGTCATTTTATTGCTAAATTTTGTATAAATTATTGATCACATTGATAAATGTTATGGATCAAACCCATTTTATTATGGGTATTGACCAGAGTTTTATGGGTCATGAATGCGATTTTTGTGGAACGATTTGAATTTTTTAATGTATCGTTTATTAGTTTTTATATGCAAAAGTATGTTTGCCCTCGACAAACATGTTTAGCCCAGGAATTGGAAGGTGATAGCTCTGTTGGATTCCAGTGACCCATTTCAGAATGCCTGGTTACTCACGTCCATTCCGAGGTCACTTTCACTAACAACAAGCCCCGCATAAACACAGTACAAACATCAAATGGATAAAGGTACTGTGCATATACTTCCATCATCAAATCTTATTGTTTTGATGATGGCACGTATTTAGCAGTATCGTTCAAATTCAGAAAGATCTCACCGGATATTGTTGCTGATCTTCAGTCTTCATTTGAACGGCTTCCCTGTGATGCTAAAGGATGCACATATGTTTCAACAGAAGCACTCCGCTATTCGGCAAATATTTTCACATCATCCGTTTCGAAAGGAACAGCCCGAATACAATTAGTACTTCGCGCGCAATGAATATCACAGGTAAAAAACCCGCATTAATCCACCGATGGTGAGACTGAACCCTTCTTACATTTCACCAGAATAACAAATTCAAATGTGGGCAATATTGTACTGGATACATATTTTCATCAGAAATTCCAAGAAGATTCAGAAATATTCAATATGCCATACATTCAGTTGATAAAATGAACTATTCCTAAAAATTAGAATATTACCATTAATAGTCTTTAATGACCTGTGTATGTAAGTTATATAAAAGGTGAAATTACATGAATATTAGAAATTTCATATAATCAGTCCATACCATGAATTATTAGACAATCCTAAGCGTCAATTTTGATTATCGACATGGATTCAAGATGCTTAATAAGTACATGTTCGTTGAAAATAGTAAATGGAGACTTTGTGTAATTTTCGAATATACTCGTTGCAGTTCAAAACCAGACCACTCGAGCCAATCGATGCTGCTCTAATTCTATACAGTCGCATAGTGTGGCTAGTCCGCTGTATGTGTTATACAACGCACCAGATGCGACACAATAGAATGCATGCGGCATCGATTGGTGTTATTGGTCTTGTTCGGTTTTGCACTGCAACGAGTATATTGTCATCTCACAATTATGTGCTCTAGGGTATTGTTTTGGTTATATCTCCATGAAGGATTATTCAATCATAATGAAAATTTTACCAGTTATTTGGAGATATCATAGCTTTGATTTGGCACCAACAAAACTAAAATCGGTATACAAATAGCTCAGTATGTAATCGGAGACTAAACTGTTTGATTACTATTATCATAGGCCGTCAAGTTCATACCCTAGTAACGAAATGTCCGAATGAAAAAAAAATCAATGGCGTTCTATGGGAATGTTGTAGCTTCCATTTGCCGTCAACAGAACTGAAATTGGTTCACAAATGGCTGAGAAACCGGTGTGACATTATTTGTAACGCACACACACACACATACACATACACATACATACACACAGACATGTGCTCAGTTCGTCGAGTTGAGTCGAATGGTATATGACACTCGGCCCTGTGGGCTTCGGATAAAAAGTCGAGTTTTCAAGCGATCTTAATACCCTTCTATTGATGTAAAAAGGGTAAAAAACACTTCCGAGGAAAAATTTAACTTGAAAAATCACGAGAAAAACAACTTCACAACTCTGCATCTGTCACCATGTGGTGAGTGAGTACATCTGGAATTATATGCCAGTCACTCACGCGTACATGCGCGTTAGCTTCGTTTTTTGCTTCTGACCAGCAAATGGCCGTTTTCTACATTGCACTGGTTTTCATTTTTCTCTCTCCACACACTGCCAACAATCAAAATCTCCCGCTATGAGGCGACTCTATATCGACTTCTAAACTGCTTAGATTCATCAAGTCACTCGCGATAAAGCGGAAAAATACTCTGATTTAATCATTTACGTCCGCGTGGCACAATACTAACAGCACTAACAAACACAACTAAGCTGCTATTAACTCTTCCTCCGGGTGCCGGGGCGAAGAACAAAAAACGAAAAAAAACAGGTAAAAACTACCGACCGTCACAAATTTTTGGAAGGAATCGACTAAATTCATTACAACTTACACAAAACACGTGGAGATTTTATGATTTCACTGATTTTCTTTAGGTTGAATTTCGAATATATTTTTGATTTTGTTTTTCGCGAAAAGGACGCTGCAGAAACAAAACACGTCAGTTTCCAAGCACGACTTGCTGCGATATCGAACAATGATGTCAAAAGATGTTCCTTCGAAAATCATTCGTGAAGTTTCTACGGAAGACGCCCTTATCGTCCAATCCCGAGCGTCGAACAAATCTAAAAAAATGTTGATTTTGAGAAAAAGGCAAGCAAGTGGAAGCGGATCACAGTCCGCATCGAGCTCTCATTCTATTTTCTTTTTGCTAAAGGAAGTATTCTTGCTACCTAAAGTTACAACACAATTAAACAGCACTTTTCAGTGCTAAACATTACCTGCACATTCTTTATTTGATTTACCCTTTTTCCTTTTCGATCCTTGTCTGGACCCTACGCGAGGTAATCTGGCTTGGATATCGGTTTGGAAAATTCTTCTTTGACCCTTCGGATTCTTGTAGAATCTGCTTGGAAGTTTATTACGAGAAAACGTTTAAATTCCTAATTTAACATTCCTCTTCGGTCCCTCAGAAATCGTATAGGTACTCGTTTTGGAGAATATGGCGCCTAAACGCAAAAGAAAGAGGCAATCTCGTGATTCTCCTTCTAACGATATTGATTTAAACAATCAATTTGATATTCTTACCGATGATGAGAATGATTCGTCAGTCAGGCAAAATTTAAAACATTCCCGAATTAATATAGGGAAAGAAAAGGTACCACCTATTGTGGTAATAACTTCTGATTTTCGTGGTCTCTGTGAGGAATTCACGAATTTCATTAAAGATTCAAAATTTTCCAGATTGGTCGTCGGGGTGAATGCCGTGTTCTGGCTGAAACCTTGATTGGATTCAAACTTCTCCTCGAGTATCTTACTCAAAGAGACATCAAATTCTTCACCGCTTCACGTTCCCGACCAGGTACCCATTCCTCGGCTGTTAACAACGGTCATCGAGGAGTAAATCCTACGTTTGTACCGGTGGGTACGTACAATGCCCAACCGTCAAATTTTTCACTGCTATCTGCTGTTAACAATGGTCAGCGACGTACAAATGTACCCGTAAGTACAAACAGAGCACATGCTTTCAACTCTCAAATCATACTTGCTGCTAACAATGTAGAGCTGGGTAATGGAAATACCTACGCTGCCGTTACAGCCGGTAGAAATCAAAATTCCAACAGAAATGTTGAATATTTTGACTTAGGTAGCATAACCGCTCCTAAAATGGATTTCTTACAGAAATCATTGATCGATATGATTAATGGTATGATAAATACAAACTCTATGTTTGACGCAATTCAAACTGGTATAAAATTTTGCAAACAATATTGTCATGGCCCTGAAATTCAGCAATGGGTATTAAGACACTTAATATTTTAAATTGAAATGCTCGATCTCTTAAAAAAGATAATGATGACTAGCTATTTAACTTTTAACGAGTTCATAATCATATCGAGTTCATATTCATATCATATCTCCATAAAAGATTATCCAATCATGATGCGTTCTATGTTCCAAGCGTTCTATGGGAATGTTGTGGCTTTCATTTGCCGTCAACAGAACTGAAATCGGTTCACAGATGGCTGAGAAACCGATGTGACATTATTTGTAACACACACACACACACATACACACACACACACACACACACACACATACACATACATATATATATATATATATATATATATATATATATATATATATATATATATATATATATATATATATATAAATATATATATACACATATAATATATATATATATATATATATATATATATATATATATATATATATATATATATATATATATATATATATATATATATACAGGATTGCGGCTTATCATTTTTGACTCAGGCATATTCATTTGCCAATATCTCCTTTCAGAGGGTCGATTTGATAATATGATGTATGATGAACTTGTAGTGCATGAGTAGACCTACAACTTTGTTTAACAGTACATTGCTCTAACTCCAATATACAGTCGCATAGTGTGGCTAGTCCGCTGTATGTGCTATACAACGCACCAGATGCGACACAAAAGAATGCAAGCGGCATCGATTGGTGTGATTGGTCTCGTTTGGTTTTGCACTGCAACGAGTATATTTTCATTTCACGATTTTGTGCTCTCAGGTATTGTTTTGGTCATATCTGCATGAAGGATTATTGAATAATAATGAAATTTTCACCAGTTATTTGGAGATTTCATAGCGTCAAGTACTGTTTCGTTCATATCTTCGTAACAAAATGTCCGAATGAAAAAAAAAATCAATAGCGTTCTATGGGAATGTTGTAGCTTCCGCGTTAAAAATAATGTCACATCGGTTTCTCAGCCATCTGTGAACCGATTTCAGTTCTGTTGACGGCAAATCGAAGCTACAACATTTTTATACCACGCTCTAGATTTTTTGATCATTCGGACATTTCGTTACGAGGATATGAACGAAACAGTACTTGAAGGCCTATTATAATAGTAATCAAACAGTTTAGTCTCCGATTACATACTGAGCTATTTGTGTACTGATTTTAGTTTTCTTGGTGCAAAATCAAAGCTATCTCCAAATAACTGGTCAAAATTTCATTATGATTGGATAATTCTTCATGGAGATAGGACCAAAACAATCCCTGAGAGCACATAATTGTGAGATGAACATATACTCGTTGCAGTGCAAAACCGAACAAGACCAACCAACCAATCGATGCCGCTTGCATTCTATTGTGTCGTATCTGGAGCGTTGTATAGCACATACAGCGGACTAGCCACACTATGCTACTGTATAGAATTAGAGCAGCATCGATTGGTTCGAGTGGCTGGTTTTCAACTGCAACGAGTATATTCGAAAATTACACAAAGTCTCCATTTACAATTTTCAACGAATATGTACTTATTTAAGCATCTTGAATCCATATCGATAATCAAAATTGAAGCTCAGGATTGAAGCTTTGTTAACGCCAAATTAAAGTTATAAAATTTCCAAATAAGTGTTCAAAATTTCATTATGTTAACTCTCCTTTTACCCTTCTTACATCAATAGAAGGGTATTAAGATCGCTTGAAAACTCGACTTTTTATCCGAGTATCACAGGGCCGAGTGTCATATACCATCTGACTCAGCTCGACGAACTGAGCACATGTCTGTGTATGTATGTGTGTGTGTGTGTGTGTGTGTGTGTGTGTGTGTGTATGTGTGTGTGTGCGTTACAAATAATGTCACATCGGTTTCTCAGCCATCTGTGAACCGATTTCAGTTCTGTTGACGGCAAATGGAAGCTACAACATTTCCATAGAACGCTATTGATTTTTTATTCATTCGAACATTTAGTTACGAAGATATGAACGAAACAGTACTTGAAGGCCTATTATAATAGTAATCAATCAGTTTAGTCTCCGATTACATACTGAGCTATTTGTGTACCGATTTTAGTTTTGTTGATGCCAAATCAAAGCTATGAAATTTCCAAATAACTAGTCAAAATTTCATTATGATTGGTTGATCCTTCATGGAGATATGACCAAAACAATACCTGAGAGCACATAATTGTGAGATGACAATATACTCGTTGCAGTGCAAAACCGAACAAGACCAATCACACCAATCGATGCCGCTTGCATTCTATTGTGTCGCATCTGTTGCGTTGTATAGCACATACAGCGGACTAGCCACACTATGCGACTGTATAGAATTAGAGCAGCATCGATTGGCTCGAGTGGTCTGGTTTTGAACTGCAACGAGTATATTCGAAAATTACACAAAGTCTCCATTTACTATTTTCAACGAATATGTACTTATTAAGCATCTTGAATCCATATCGATAATCAAAATTGACTTAGGATTGTCTAATAATGCATCTATGGACTGATTATATGATCTAATATTTATGTAATTTCCTTTATATAACTAACATACACAGGTCATTAAAGACTAATAATGGTAATATTTTAATCTACATCGCTGAACAATACGTTCAGGATTGACAAATAGTTCATTTTATAAACTGAATGTATGGCATATTGAATATTTTTGAATCTTCTTGGAATTCCTGATGAAAATATGTATCCAGTACAATATTGCCCACATTTGAGTTTGTAATTTTGGTGAAGTGTAAGAAGGGTTCAGTCTCACCATCGGTGGATTAATGCGGGTTTTTCACTTTAAGTTTGATTTTTAATTATTTCTAGCATTAACTTAAACTGATTGCTGAGTGTCATTTTTCATTATTCATTATTTTTATTAATTGAATATATGAAAAATCGAATATCTTCGTAACTTCCGTAGTTTTACCCGTCTTACATCAATAGAAGGGTATTAAAAAAAGACGAAGGGTGTCCAATTCTTCAAATCTTCAAATAACTGGTCAAAATTTCATTATGATAACTTCCCTTTTACCAAATATTATAAATTAACAATATAGCTCACTTCCTCATTTCGTCCCGGACACACACGAGCGCCGCGGTGGCAAAAAGGTACACCAGTACACTTCAAATTTTGCGCTACCCAAATGGCAGTTCTCGTTCTTCAACCTTCTTCTTCTCCACGCGGTTTCATTTACGTCTGCCAAATACAAAACAAAACAGAACAAAATGCTTCAGTGGTAAACCAAAACAATTAGTGGAACAATTTATTTTGAATTTAAAGCTTTTATTTCGTGGTGACATATTCACACGAGCGCGAATCACCACGATGGGAAGATCGGTTTGCTCAGTGTCCGGTTGCTCCAGCAGAAAGGATGGCCCGTCTTCGTTGTCCTTTTTCTTGATAAATTGTGCGAATAGGTAATATATTTGGAACCGTCTATTATGGTATGGATCATTATATTTGGCTCTTACTAATACAGGGAAGTAGACCACTGGATCAAATTTTGTGGCAATGTTTCGATAAGTAAAAGCAGTGTCATCTGCTCATTGCATTTCCGCGATTCAGATTTTTTCAATCCATTGAATAAGTCACAAGGGTAAGCGCGGAATCATCGGTAAACTTTTATCAATTTAAATGAAAACCATCGTTTAACCTCAGGTTGTATCTCCATGCTCGACCATCCTTATTTCCCGGAATTCCAGTGGGTGACCATGGCCATCTCTCGGCAAATGAAATCTCTACCGATGAACTTCCGATGAAAGATAACTTCTACTGGTGTAGTCCAGAGGACATTGATGTTGCTGGTGAAATGGAAGTGGGTGGAAATTGGCTGGGGAGCTCGGTTCCATGTATTTTGAACAAACCTCCCAGAAACATCAGCTCGAGTGCAACTATCAAGCATGATCACGATTATACCGGAGACTTCGAAAAAATCGCGCTCTGTATGGAACGGTTAGTTCTTATTGAAGAACAGAATTGTGGTCTTAAAAAGAAAATACGGACAAAGCAGAAAAAAATGACAGAGTTAAAAGCCAAAGTTCGAGCTCTCACGATGGAGAGAGATAAGTTAAAAGCCATCTTAGCGTCGCAGTCGTCAAACTTGGCGGATCCAGTCTTATTAGAGCTCCAGGCAAATAAAAATAGGAAGCAAAGAGGTGCCAGGTACTCGGACAAAATGCGAAACATGGCAATTGTTCTGCATTACTGCTCGAATAAAGCGTATCGCCAAATGCGAAAGTTTTTTACCTTGCCATCTGTCGACACGATCAAGCGTTGGCTGTCCAAACTGGATATCAAAGAAGGTTATTCCACCACTATCCTGCAGCTGCTTAAGTTTAGGGTGGCCGGGCTACCGGCAGATGAGAAATTGGTAACCGTTTTTATCGATGAAATGAGCGTGT
The DNA here is from genome assembly GCA_034211315.2 of Aedes japonicus. Classification (NCBI taxonomy): domain Eukaryota; kingdom Metazoa; phylum Arthropoda; class Insecta; order Diptera; family Culicidae; genus Aedes; species Aedes japonicus. Next base: position 30,303 of record JASCZW010000992.1, on the reverse strand, counting down.
CTCAACGACTGACGTATGTGGCTAACGCCAATCCAGACTATTTCATGGGGTTTCCAACGAAAGTCTGCAAAGAACCCACGAACTTGCACCAGAGAGCCAGTACTGCTCTAACTATTATGGCGAAGTCTATTAAAAGTGGTTTCAAGCAAGCCATCAGCTACTTTTTCAACCCAAGCTCATTGACCACAGATCGTTTGAAGAATATCGTCCACGAGGGATTCAAATTAGTATCAGAAACCGGACTTATACCAAAACTGTTAGTTTGCGATCAAAACTCTACAAACCGGGCGTTATTTAAATCATATGGGGTGAGCATAGAACGCCCTTGGTTTGTTTTCAACAAGAAGAAAATATTTTGTGCATTCGATGCGCCGCATCTTGTTAAATCTGCGCGTAACAATTTATTGAAGCATAACGCTGTGTTTGAGGGTCAAATATGCAGTTTTCAGCATATTGTTGACTTGTTCTACGAGGACATCCAATGTTTTCCTCAGTTGGTTCCCAAGTTGACAGTAAACCACGTGCAACTGGCTCCATATGCGGAAATGAACGTATGCTTAGCCACCCAAACGCTTAGTACATCTGTAACTGTTGGATTGAAGGCGTATGTGAGCTTCAAAAAATTACCTGAAACATGCTTGAGCACAGCAGCCTATGCTGAAAGCTTTGATCGACTTTTTGATTGTGCCAACTCATCGATCTTCAACGAGACGAAAGTATGATCATAATTGTAAATTGAATTGGTTAGAAGCAGAGAGGTGTAAACGACAAAGATCTGCTCCTACAGTAGATCACCTAGCACCGTATCATGTTGCGGAGTGCCTATGAGTTCTATTCCCGTTAGAGTGCAGTCTAGTCTTAGTCTAGATCAAAAAGCTCACTAGATGAATTTAACATGTTAGTGTATTGCGTTTTTTTCCTTTCATTCTCCATCCTTATCCAAGGTTTATTCATTTTTTTCTTTTTGACCTAAAAAACAAAAAAAACTAAACATAGTGCACGAACGCCTGTAAGCAAAAGAGTTTTTTTTTGTATATCTAACTCATATTTGACCAAAATGTCACTTACACCTCTTGGCTTTTGTAGCTTTAAAATATGAACTTAATTTAAATACTGTTCTTACAGGAGCTTAAAAGACCACTGCAGCTAAATTCACCTCATTGGGCATTTTTGAGTTCAATGAAAGAAAAGCTGAAAACATTAAGATTTATTCCGAAGGACTGTGTTGATTTAAAAAAGGTTAATTATTGTATAATACATATGAAAAAGAAACAATTTAACTCGATTTGATCATATCATTTCAGGAAAGGCAATTTCACCAGCTACCATCTCAATCACGGAAGCCGTATTTCATTGATGGTTGGCTACTTTACATTTCAGCTCTCGAACAGTTATGGGAGGACCTTCATTTGAACCATGGGCTTCCATTTCTGAGAACAAGAAATTTATCTCAAGATTGTCTTGAGCACTTCTTTTCGCTTATACGCTGGAAGAATTGCAACAATAATCACCCTGATCCTAGTAAATTTTCGTCGGCGTTCAAATCGATCGTAATAAACCAGATTATGGCACCTAAAAAATTGGGGAACGTCGAAGCAGACCTGGATCGATACTTTCTGAACACATCAGAAATGTCTAAGGTTAAAGTAGTTAGCAGTGTAAAATCTAAAAAGGTAAAACCCATGGAGTCTGATACCAGCATGGCAATTAATCAATCAAACAGCGTATATTATACAGCCGGTTGGGTCGCATCTAAATTGGTTCACGAAGACTGCATAAAAAGAGCGTACGGAGACACTCGCCATGTCAAACGAGAGAATTTATTCCTATTGAACCTCAAAAAATTCAAACCAGATTCAAAGCTACACCCACCAGGCTTAGGATTATTTAGGTTTTGTAAGAAATTGGTTATGATATTTGAAAAAAATTTCGAAACGTTTCCTAAGAAATCTGTTGTAGGTGTTAAGCAAAAACTTTTGAAAGTTGTTTTTTGGCCTTATGAGTCTCAATGTGAAGACAATCAGTTAGTTTTCGACACTCTATGTGTTTCGTGTGCAAAATACTTAGCTAACAAATATTTCAATATGCTTATTAAGGCCAAACTGCAAAACTTAAACATGAAAATTCAAACTTGTGCACAGCAAAAGCGAAAAGATAGAAAAAACAAAAAAATGTTGGACAAACGTAGAAAACTAAACATCCAAACATAATATTAACTTGTCAGTACTTCTTGATGATTTGCAAACGTAATAAACAAACATGACTATACATTTTTATTAGTTGCGCGTTTATTCTATGTAACAGTAGAAAAAAAATCGCATGCATTAATTAACTCCCCTAATCTAATCTAACGATTCATTACTTGAAAACTGCTGAATTGATGCGATCCTGCATAAGATATGTTGAGTTTGGGTTAAATGGGTGCAATAATGTAAATACTATAAATTATAAACTGCAGATTAAGACTATCGTATCCTCCCAAGTTGGCCAAATATATTTGCCGCTGGAAAGGTTCAAAATACGCTGCAAATTTTCTGGAATTTCGCCAAGGCGTTTTTTTAATTTGAACGAGAGTAGAAACGGTACAGATCGTGCGATGACATGTACTTCATAAGACGTAGCGCTATTTCATAGTATGCTGAATTGGATTAAGCGGTTACTATAATATGCGTGTTTGGATGATGGATGAAAACTTGTACGATGCTTTCGACGAATTTTGGTAGTTTTATCAGTACCCGGTAGCCCGAACAGTATGTACGGTAAGAGATGAGACACTCGGTTCAGAATGCTTTCGACAGCTTCTTGCTGTTCTGTATTATCCACCATGTGGCCATCCAACCAGGAAGTGCTGAAATGATGATCTAAAATTTAGTCTACGGATACTCACTTTAATACCATTATTATGTTTTTAATTTCGAAGAAATGCTAAAAATCGTGTCAATCACTGCAACCGTACTTACATCATTTCAACTCTCAGTTGCTTAACTTCCGGCGCATCACTGGGGAAAAACAGGGGTGCTAATTTATGTTGTCTCACAATGTTCAGGGCCTACAGTTTCAACCAACGGACCATACGATTGGCCTTGAGCTTAAACTGACATCGATAGGTTCCTCGAGGCTTTACGTCCATTTCTAAAATAATATGATCGTGCATTAATGATATGCACTGTCGTTGCATATAATCAACTCAATGATGCCACCCTCAGCGAGCTTTACCGGAAAGGAAATGAAACTCGATGTATCGCTATGCGTTTATTTTGACCGGTTCTGCTCATAGTGGACAAGCGAATAGCCCTGTAGACACGACAAAAGAGATTTCATTTCGAATTATCCGTCAGTCGGTTCAAGATCTAAAATAAAAAGTGCAGTTGAAAAGACGTAAACAACCTCTGTATTTCAAAATATTTACCTTTTTTACATTCTGCACTCCCTTGAGTGGCTTCTGTTCGATGAGAACCATCCGCACTTTAATTCGGTACTCTCTATGGTTGTTGAAATCTTCAAGTGCCACATTTGACCGGCTCATCAGTGCTTGAAATTCGCACAATCGTACATCCTGCTTATGCTACCGGAACAACTCTGGGGAAAACCGTCGAAATACCGTATCAGATGCAATGACACCGTTCGTGCTTGACAATCCCTCTTGGTGGTTTTTAATTAGTTGAATCAGACCATCCTTTATCGTGAAATTCAAATTGAAGCACTAAACATGGAAAAACTAAATCAAAACACTGCACTTTTTTTTGAGTTGTTGACATCTGCGCACTCTGAACTCAAAGTATGTAACACACGAGTATAATTAATACTAATTTACCTTTTCAACTAAAGATGGCGTTACAGTTGTGTCCGTTATGATTCGTATAGAAATTGCAAAAGTGAGCTATATTGTTAATATATAATATTTGCTTTTACCCTTCTTACATCAATAGAAGGGTATTAAGATCGCTTGAAAACTCGACTTTTTATCCGAGGCCCACAGGGCCGAGTGTCATATACCATTCGACTCAGCTCGACGAACTGAGCACATGTCTGTGTCTATGTATGCTATGTATGTATGTTTGTATGCTATGTATGTATGTTTGTATGCTATGTATGTACGCTATTGATTTTTTTTCATTCGGACATTTCGTTAAGAAGATATGAACGAAACAGTACTTGACGGCCTATTATAATAGTAATCAAACAGTTAAGTCTCCGATTACATACTGAGCTATTTGTGTACCGATTTTAGTTTTGTTGGTGCCATGGAGATATGACCAAAACAATACCTGAGAGCACATAATTGTGAGATGAAAATATACTCGTTGCAGTGCAAAACCAAACAAGACCAATCACACCAATCGATGCCACTTGCATTCTATTGTGTCGCATCTGTTGCGTTGTATAGCCGGATGCCTGCTGCAATGGTTTCAATCGTACCTCACTGACCGTCATCTGGCTGTAGTCATAGGAGATTGTCAGTCTCACATGCTCAAAGCCACGTCTGGTATACCGCAGGGTAGTCACTTGGGACCGTTGATTTTTTTGATCTACTTCAACGACGTAAATTTGGCTTTCGAAGGACCTCGACTATCATTCGCAGATGACCTAAAACTCTATCTTCGAGTGCACTCACTCGACGACTGTCGCTTTCTTCAACGTCAGCTAAATGCTTTTGCCGACTGGTGCACTTTGAATCGTATGGATGTCAACCCGGCCAAATGCACGGTTATCTCGTTTTCGCACAAGAAACAGACTATTTTATTCAAGTATGTCTTGTTGGGCACCGAAATTGAGCGCGTCAGTCAAGTCAAGGACTTAGGAGTAATTCTGGACACCCAACTCACCTTCAAGCAGCATATCTCGTACGCTATCGGCAAAGCCTCCTGCGTTCTGGGGTTCATCTTTCGGATTGCTAAGGAGTTTACGGACATCTACTGCCTCAAATCGTTGTACTGCTCCTTGTGTCGTTCAATATTAGAGTATTGCTCGGTTGTGTGGACTCCTCATTACAACAACGGTGTCGTTAGAGTAGAGGCTGTTCAACGACGGTTTTTGAGATTTGCGCTACGTAAACTACCGTGGACGGATCCCTATCGTTTGCCAAGCTACGAAAGCCGTTGCCGTCTAATTAACCTGGAGTCCCTGTTAGCCCACAGAGATACAGCCAGGGCTTTGTTCATCGCAGACATCTTGCAAGACCGCATCGACTGTCCTGATCTTCTGGAGCAAATCAATATCAACGTGCAGCCCCGAGCCATGAGGAATAGTTCAATGCTGCGGTTACCTCCACAACGAACCAATTACAGTATGTTTGGCGCAATTGGCGGTTGACAAAGACTTTTTAATAGGGTTTCCGCGTTGTTTGATTTTAATGTGACTCGCCAGATGCTTCGTCGTAAGTTTAGCCATCTTTTTAAAGACCTGTGTAATTCGCATGGATAGTGTAATTTTTAGTTTGTTTTATGTCATGACTATTAATGTACCGTTCTAGCTTTAAGTAACATCATTGGGATTTGCACATAATATGTTGATGAATAGAAATAAATAAATAAATAAATAGCACATACAGCGGACTAGCCACACTATGCGACTGTATAGAATTAGAGCAGCATCGATTGGCTCGAGTGGTCTGGTTTTGAACTGCAACGAGTAGATTCGAAAATTACACAAAGTCTCCATTGAATATAACCAATTTTCAACGAACATGTACTTATTAAGCATATTGAATCGATATCGATAATCAAAATTGACGATTATATGAAATTGCTAATATTTATGTAATTTTTCCTTTAATATAACTAACAATAACAGGTCATTAAAGACTATTAATGGTTATATTTAAATCACATCGATGAACAGTACGTTGAGGATTGTCGAACGGTACCATTTTTAAACACAAAATATGACATATCGAATATTCCTGGACCTTCCAGGAATTTCTGATGAAAATGATGTATCCAGTACCATATTGGCCACATTTGAGCTCGTAATTCTGATAAAGTGTAAGAAGGGTTCAGTTACACCATCGGTGGATTAATTCAGGTTTTTCACATTGATTTCGCTTATGTCAATCATAAGTTGATGCTATGAATATCATGGCAGTTCTAGGTTTGCGCCTTCAAAACTAAGGAAATAATCCATAAAAAATGGAAAGTCGTTCCATAAAATACGTAGTTAAAAACAGAAAATGATCCATAAAATTTATCAATGTGATCCATAATGAATATATAAGTTAGCAATTATATATAAGAAATCTACCGAAATGATCGCAACAAATGGTACGATACGTTACATCGTTACGTAAAATTTAGTATGAAACTGACTGGGCACGATCAGCTTAATTTTATTTAGGAGTAAGTAGAGAATACGACAGTGAATGGAACGTTTCCCTTCTCCATCGTACTTGTAATTTCGTAATAATAATTTCTAATATTTTTCTAATAATTTCTTATCGACTGTGCTGATCAGGACATGATTTAAAAAAAAATTACCATAGGAGAGCAAAAATTATAAAATTTGCATCAGTCTTACTGGCATTACTGGCATGTTACTGAATCTGAATAGTAGTGCATCTAGGGTCTAATTTCCTAATCCTTATTTACTATTTTTTTAAACAGTCTCCAAAAATAAAAATTACAGGCTTTAAATCATACATATAAGTTGTTTTTCTATGGATCATTTTTAAAAATTCAATTCATTTTTCATCGTTTTATGCATCATTGACAATTAACTTATGAAACATTAAAAAAATGGATAGTACAGTACACGTATAAGAACACCACACTCAAGAAGTCTGCTCATTGTAGACGAAATACGCGTATCTGTCAACAGTGAATCTGAAGAAATGTTTTTGCAAACAAAAATTGTGACTTGGGTCAGCCTTTACCACTAAACTTCCACCCGTACCAATTTCCATTCCCGCTCGCACGACTTCCACCAGTGCGACTTTTACTCGCACCACTTCCACTTGCTCAATTTTCATCCGGGCCGCGAATTTTGCCCGTGCCATGATCTTCAGTAGCACAAATTTTATCCGTCTCACGTCCCACGTCCCACACCCAGATTGGTTTCAAATAAATTTCCATTTCGGAATTGTTGTAAAAATCGTCGGAAGATAATAACCGGCCGAACACAATAAGCGAGCCCTGATCATATCGCACCAAGTTATAGTGCTGGCGACAGCTATCTGATGAGACTACTGAATCCTATTTCCATGTTCATCTGTCCAACCCATCCCCAAAAAATGTCACCTATTCTAACCTCGGGTTAACCGCGAGTATTTAGCCCAACTCCTACTAATCCTACATTATAAAAAAGCAATGAATTATCGGCTCCGTACATCTAACGCAATTGAGCCTCCCAAATAAATGTACGAGTTAAAAAATCGTTGGAAGTTGAACTAACTTATTCAGCAGCGATTAGTTAACGACTGCAGAAAGCGAAGCAATGAAAAATTGGCACTATCACAAAAAATATTAGAATCGAAGCGTAGAAAATGTTCCGATCGATTGAGGCAAAAATTTTGGAAATCAATCGAGGAATGACTTAGTTTTTAACGTTCAAAACCTAAGAATATTCCGTGACGCTCCAAATTTTTGTACTCGCAACGGATACCCCTGTATTAAAAACAAAGACGTAGTCAAAATGCAACATTGGCCGTGGGCGAAAAATCAACACTTCAATTCGCTTTGAAAAATTCAATGTGTTAGTGAGGTTGTGCAGTGTATTAGTGTTGAGTATATGTTTGGATTCCGGAGGTTCATATGCTCACACAAAAAAAGCAATCATGACACGCAACCGAGATTCGAACCGAGGCCGCATGTGTCATGGCCAGTGCCTTGGATTTTCATAAAATATTCATGAGAAGTGAAATTGATTTTATCCCAGTGTAATGATGATGTTTACTTTCCCGGTTTTCATGGTTACCGCTGTCACCTCTATGCCAACTGAATTTTGTTTGTTGCAATGAATGAAGTCGGCTCTATGTGCCAGTCAAAAATCTGCTGTCACTGTGGTTTTGATTATCAATCGGTGAGCATGAATTTCATTTGATGAAATCTGAATAGCATCTCTTGTGATGATTTTTTTATTATTAAGTGATTTTGAATCCTAGTACAAACATGTAACAACCAGGGCTGCCATAATTGTCCTAGAGGAATAGATGCTTGCAATGTTGCTCAAGAATACCCTGGACTGGGCTGCACTTGCATTTTTTCCGATCCCGGCGGGTAAATGATATTCATTGTAGTTGATTGAATTTCATTTCTGACTTTTCAAAATTCGTTTTGAAAATGAACTTCTTACATAGATGAATATCAAAGCATTTTGAAAATTGAACGTTCATTCTTCTGGTAACGTTTGTTGTCATGAGTTATCATTTGATTTTCGCATGGAACTTATAGGTAGTCAATGTTATGTTGCCTAAAAATCCACGCTTTTGAATCTAATGAGCATGACTTTTATCAAGACTGGTCATGGCTCTAGATTGCATCCATTCAACCACCATAAGAAAATGAAATAAATGGAATAAAAGTCCAACAGTTGCTTCGATTGTCGAGGTACTCGGCGATACAGCAATGAAGCAAATGTCTCTCACACACTCTTGCATGGCTTCGTTTATTTAATAAGGAAGGACAAACTTTGAGAGAGGGAGATCAGAGTGTGATGACGAGTGAAAATAAAAATAGAACACTTAACAGCGGAATTCTAAAAGTGGCCAATAGCGTTGCGGCATTATGTGGTATTGTCTCACCCATGTTGAAAAGTTGTTGACGGTTGAACAAAGACCCAACGACTGCTTCGACTGTCGAGGCACTCAGCACACAGCGATAAATTGTTTTCGAGGAATCCGTGTGTTGCCAACCGCTTACATGGGCAAAATTGGCATTTCTGAATCATGCGGATATCTCAAGATTGCAGAAACTACAATTACATGAATCCTAGAGGGTTTGAGCTGTTAAGTTTAATACTTGTAACTATAAATTAGAAGAAAATTTAGTAATCTCCATTTAATTCCAACAACCTTTGCTTATCTTCGATACGCGTATTTCGTCTACAATGTGCAGACTTCTTCAGTGTCTGGTACTAATAAGTTATTTAAGTACTATTAAGTTATTAGTAATAACTCGACTGAAAGAAAACCTTCGCCACCTGCCGTATATATACTATTTTCTAAATACAAAACGTTTAAATATCATTATGTTGTTTATACCTATCTTATTATTATTTTGTTTATACCTATCCTGAGTCAAAAACAAGTGTACTTAATATCTACCTCGCTTCTTTCTCATCTATACCTAACATACTTATTGTGTAGCAGTGGGTGCTCCGCTTCGTCGGGTTTGATTGGACATATCGACGTCATTTGCGTCGATTGTCCAACTTGACGTTTCCGTTCAGTTTCGTCCACATTACGTTTGGGCCTTAAGCAGGGTAAGCAATAACATCCAAACTTCTAGGCAAAAAAGTCAAAAGGTCGAGAGTAGCATTTGTAAACAATGATACAGGGAGTTATTACTTTCCCGTCGGTAGTGAATATAGACGTAAACAACCTGGCATTTCCGGGAAATTTACGTTTAAAATCATTGTTTACAATTGTTACTTTTGACGATTTTGTCTAAAAGTTTGGATGCGTAGTGTTGCCACAGTGTTTTCTTCGAGCTTTAAAAAAATTCGAAGAATACTTTGCTAAAAAAAAACCAAGCCCGAGAAAAATGCCTAAAAATTAAAAAATATTACGCGAACCCGAAATTCAGAAAAAAAACACCTTAAATGAAGTTGTTCCTAGACGGAAATAACAAGAAGAGTTCAGGATGAACCAGTTAAATTGATAAATGAACTACCAGTTTGATAGTTTTCTCATTAGGAGTGGAATAATTGTTACTGATCATTCACCGTAAACAATGGCATTAAGGCCAAGGCTTCAAGAAAAATGATTACTTTAGGTAGATAGTTTAATAAAAAATTACCACATATAGGAAGGTTTGATCTTTCATCTATACACTATTGAATAAATAAGTTTTCGCTATTCACATACATTATATTTTTGTTCAACATAAAATTGGACACCTAAACAAACATATTTAAAAACAAATAAGAACATACTAACAACTCACCGTGAACAAATGACTGGCAATGTTCGCAGAATTGGAGATAATCGAGGGGACAGTCAGTAACAAAACATCGACAAAGACGCTGACGCTGAAACACGGACGAAGTAAAGGAGTCCAGATTGAGAAAAAAAAATGAATTGAAGTATACAGTGGAACGCAAGATTGACAGAAACTTGAGTAGTGCAAGGAAAAAGAAACAATAACGGTCGGTGGTCGTCATCCGGAGAATTCAAGAACCGGGAGTTACGAAAACCCAGCACGTCGTGTTTGCGAGACCACTTCGAGCTAAGCGAGTCCCATGATGGTGGCCGGTGAGCCATCGACTTTGCCGCGCCACACGCCACGTGCCAATAGTGACCAACGTTTAGGAGATGCGGCTCTTTCAAGGTCCTGAAGGCTCGTCTGCGCTTGTTAGGGCCAATATTCGATGCGCCACGGCGCCGTGGGCGAGCACGAGAAACGTCGTGACCCTGAATACAACAGTTGTTCAAGCATGGTGAAGTTCCGACCTCCAAGGTAACCCGTTTTCCTTGACTATCACTCTCTCTCTTTCTCCGACCGCATGACATGGAGTCCAACGGAAGCTGAACGGCCGCATTGTTCCTTTTATCCTCTATCCTGTTCCTTTGTGAAATCCTAAATTAAAAAAAAAAAAACAAAATAAAGACCAGTATCTTTCTCTTTATACTTTTCTGAGCCTTAGGGGTATGCAAGTCGGGTTAAGAGCATTATTACCCAGGGTGATCATTTCACTTCGTCCCCTGCTGAGTCTACCTAGAGTACGTGGGCCACCGCCCAGAGAAAAGAGCGATAATGAGCTAGTCGAAACTGACAAATCATCGGATTGTGATGCGGTTTTTGGCAATAGATCACAAAATTATGCTTGTTTGTGGATCTGCACTGGTTATTTCGAAAATGTCCGTAATTTTGAATTCCAAGGGTTGAGTGATGGGGTAAGTACATGTCCAGGGATGGTGGACAACATATTTTTAGATGCAAAACATGGCATGCAGCAGATCAAACTTATTGATTTAACAAGACCAGGTCATCAGAAGACATTTTTAGAATTCCTGACTTTACTGGCCACATAGGCCAGGCCTGAGTTCGTATGGAAAAGTAACCAAATTCTAATAATTTTTTAAAAATTTGCCAAATTCAAATCTTTTTAAAAAAAATTGGTCAAACTTCATTTTTTTTAAAAAGAATACACTCTATGATTTTGCAACACTAGGTCTTTGGAGGAAATTCTGAGGATTCCTGACAATAGTGGCCACTTAGAGAGGTCCTGCCGGATCAAAATTCTTCCGAAAAAGTGGCCATATTCAAATGTGTATATGTGGACAACATATTTTTAGATGCAAAACATGGCATGCAGCAGATCAAACTTATTGATTTAACAAGACCAGGTCATCAGAAGACATTTTTAGAATTCCTGACTTTACTGGCCACATAGGCCAGGCCTGAGTTCGTATGGAAAAGTTACCAAATTCTAATAATTTTTTAAAAAATTTCCAAATTCAAATCTTTATAAAAAAAATTGGTCAAACTTCAATTTTTTTTAGAAGAATACACTTTATGATTTTGCAAAACTAGGTCTTTGTAGGAAATTCTGAGGATTCCTGACAATAGTGGCCACTTAGAGAGGTCCTGCCGGGTCTAAATTCTTCTGAAAAAGTATATTTTTAACAATAGGGCAGATCGTACAAGACCAAATAACAATATGCAGACAATAAAAAACTTTTCAATGACGATATTCTGCATTGTGCTCTCATGCCGTGCAGTTCTATTTCTATTTGCTGACGGAAGTGCTATTGCTACCCAACGCTACAAAAAATTTTAAACAGCACTTTTCAGTACTAATGTAACCTGTCCATTGGTTACATTGTTTTATCTTGTAAATTGTGTAAATTTTTAAATATTTTTTTAATTTTTATTTTATTTCTCTATTTTGATACACATTCAATTAATGAAAAGGAATAATCAGAATTAATTAAAAAAGATTTTATATATATAATCGAATATTATTACCCATTTCCCAACTTTGCCATCCCTACTCCCTCATTTCCCATATCATCCGTTACGCGCCATTCAGTGCGCAGCCCACAGTCGACCTTTACTATCGACCAGAAGGATCCCACACAGATACACCGAATAGCTGATATAAGCAGCTGTCATCACCGGAGCGGGAATTAATAAGGTAAAAGTTCGACAACATTTTATTTTAGTGCGAGACCGTTTAGTACATTTTAGTGCTCAATCGAACGTTTTTGTCTTTACTTTTCGTGCAGGAAAAGTACGTGCGAGCCGTGAAGTGGCTAGGACAGATAAGTGTATCGGCATCAAGTGGGCAAAGGCCTGGGTGTCCGAAAAAAACTCCGACGGCCGGAATATTCGTGGCAAATCGGAGCCAGCCACAGGAGCGCCGTAGAGCCGAAGATTTTCGCTGTGTGGAGCGTGAAAACGGTTGGACGTTGGACGGTAATTTTCCCTTCCCTTTCCCTTTTTCCTTTCCTTCATATTTTTTAAAATAAACTTAAAAAGAAATGCAACAAAAATATATATATATTGAATATGTTTTATTCTTTATAGCTCTGATCCCTTTTTAACACTTCTTACATCAATAGAAGGGTATTAAGATCGCTTGAAAACTCGACTTTTTATCCGAGGCCCACAGGGCCGAGTGTCATATATCATTCGACTCAGCTCGACGAACTGAGCACATGTCTGTGTGTATGTATGTGTGTGTGTGTGTGTGTGTGTGTGTGTGTGTGTGTGTGTGTGTGTGTGTGTGTGTGTGTATGTGTGCGTTACAAATAATGTCACATCGGTTTCTCAGCCATCTGTGAACCGATTTCAGTTCTGTTGACGACAAATAGAAGCTACAACATTCCCATAGAACGCTATTGATTTTTTTCTCATTCGAACATTTCGTTACGAAGATATGAACGAAACAGTACTTGAAGGCTATTATAATAGTAATCAAATAGTTAAGCCTCCGATTACATACTGAGCTATTTGTGTACCGATTTTAGTTTTGTTGGTGCCAAATCTATGATATCTCCAAATAACTGGGCAAAATTTCATTATGATTGGATAATCCTTCATGGATATATGACCAAAACAATACCTGAGCGCACATAATTGTGAGATGAAAATATACTCGTTGCAGAGCAAAACCGAACAAGACCAATCACACCAATCGATGCCGCTTGCATTCTATTGTGTCGCATCTGTTGCGTTGTATAGCACATACAGCGGACTAGCCACACTATGCGACTGTATAGAATTAGAGCAGCATCGATTGGCTCGAGTGGTCTGGTTTTGAACTGCAACGAGTATATTCGAAAATTACACAAATGTTCCTGGATCTTCCTGGGATTTCGAATGAAAATATCAATCCAGTACATTATTGGCCACATTTGAGTTCGTTATTCTGGTGAAGTGTAAGAAGAGTTCAGTCTCACCATCGGTGGATTAATGCGGGTTTTTTTTATCTTTGTTTGCTTCACCTTCTCAGTGTATGGGAAGTTTTTCCGCCCAATTCTTCTCGGAGCCAGTAAACGACCCTTAATCCCAGGTGAAGCCCGAAGGGGGAAAAAAGGAGGTCCCCAGTGAAACGGCCGATCTGGCAAGTGAACACTAACAATTTGCGCCCAACGCAAAATAAAGAGAAGGTTTCCATTTTAATTTAAAATGGAACCCTTTTCAAGTGAGCTCCGGATGGAATTGGAATCCATTTTTCCAATTATTTCTATAGGGTAAGTGATTGAATTTTGATCGGAATAATTATGAATATATTGAAAGTGCTTTCTTCTTCAGAATCGGTGTGTATGATGATAATTAATCGTATTTAAATTGTGTATTTTTTCCAAATTAGTTTTAGAATTTAAGTCTTTTGTTCTTGATGCAGTGCTTGAAGAAAATTAGTGGAATTAATAGATTTTAAGTGAATATTACGTTACCTCTTCTCATTAAATAATTAGCGGTGTTCCGATAGTGCTATTTTTCTCGATTATTTTTGGAAATTTAGTGCACCGTTAAGAAACAGCAAAAGTTTATGCTAGTTTTCTTGAAGTTGCTTGTAAAGTTATACAGTTTTAATGATTTAGATTAATTTCGCCATTTTTTTTTATTTAATCTAATAGCAAATAAGCATGTTTAGATTAGTGATGGGAATATTTTGGTAATAGTTAGTTTTTTTTGTGGTATTAAGGTATTTAGTGATTTTTCTGGTTTTGTAGTGCATATGTTGAATTTTTGTTTTAAAGTGCATATGAATTTCGTGAATTTTTTGGTTGATTTTAATTTTGTTTAGCGAATATTTGTACATTTTAAAATTAACGCGTGCTTCCTCTTTGATTTTTGTGTTAATTATGGCGGACGGGTGTAGCGAATTTACATATGCAGTGTCAAAAATACCACGTATAGTGGTACCATAGCTTAAGGGTGGATCATTTATCGCATGAGGAATTAGATTTTGAGCTCAACCTTCGATCGCTTATAATTAGAGATGATCCGACTTACTCACGAAGGCGAAGAAGCCTTCGCGATCATTTGAAGGTAGAAAAAGAAGATTTCAAATTGATTGAACTCAATGTTGATGTTGATTGGGGAGAGATGATTCAGTTTTGCATACGATATTTCGGTGAAATTTGTGAAGGTCTTGAACAAAATGACAAAAATCTAAGGATAAGAGGTCAAGCTAAATTATTGCACTTCGGCCATCGGGTTATTCTTCTGCATAAACAAGCAGCATGTGAAACAAAGCGCTTTTTGAGTGCAATGCTTATTGATGTTGTGAAGCTTTTAACAAAGTGAAGCTTTTAACAAGTCGTGATGATATGGAAAGTGGAATTTTGGAAAATTTATTTCGTTCGACGGGAGCTTCGGTACCTCAGCAACTCTCTAATGTGGTGACAAGTTCAGCATTAACAGCCCAGGGTACTGTGATTCCATTGAGCCCTCAATTAGAAGCTTTACTTACTGAAATAGGTGAACTGGCTTTAGAACGGGTCAAAAGCAAGCAACGTGAGGCGGAAGCGCAAATTAGTACACCTAAGATGCCAATAGGCGGTCATCAAACTCTGCCAAATACAACATTCACAAATACGATTATTAGGGGTAGTCAATCCCATGTTACTTGTTATCCAGTGCATCCATATTTTTCTCAAAATACTAGGTCCTACACGACAACCAGTTTTACTGGTCCTACAACTAGCGTAACTTTTTCACTTCCTCAGAATTACCCAACTTCGCTTCCTCAAATTTCTTCGTCATGGTCCAGTATCCCTCAGGGAAATCCACCATTTCAGCAAGTAGGTAGCATGCAGTCTACCATTCCTCGGATACCAATGCCAGCTGCTTGCCAGTGAGCTTACCAACTTCGAGTTATACACCGTTCAATGCTAGTCAATGTCGGGGAAATTCAACTTATGGTTATAATCCGACATCGTCTTGAACCACGAACAATATTTTAATCCTAGGTTGGGAAATATGGCTTCAGGATATTCGCAAACATACAATCCACTTAGTGGTTTACCAGCAACCACGTCAAACCCTATCGCTAGTCCTGCTTATAATGGTTTTAATCAAGGTTTACCAGGGAATCACGGTCGTCATACCTTACCTGTATCTAAATGGAACATTGTTAAATATGATGGGGACGACCAAGGCCTAAAGCTTAATCAGTTTCTTGGTATGGTTCAGGCCATGTCAGTGGCGGAACGCGTTTCGGACTTGGAACTTTTCGAATCAGCTATTCACATTTTTAAAGGACCGGCGCTGCAGTGGTATATGACCATGTGTACTTCGGGTCGTTTAGTATGCTGGCAGCATTTGGTGCTAGAACTTCGGAGGACGTTCATGCACCCCGATTTAGATACTTTAATTAAAATGAAGGTTTATCAGCGCCACCAACTGCGAAACGAAACCTTCCTTCAATTTTATCATGGTATGGAGGAGCTTTTCGGAACCATGAGTGTCCCGCTGCCAGAATTCGAAAAAAGTTCAAATTCTGTTGCAAAATATGAAGATTGACTATAAAAGGCAAATGAACTTCCTCTCAATAGCTGACCTTCCATCATTAGTATCCGCAGGTCAAAAGATAGATGCCGTAAATGTTTCAATTTATAATAAAATTTTTGGCCCTGATCGGTCCGTAAACGTTGTTGAGGGTTCAGAATACAACACGGAACCAAAGAAAGCTCCAGCTAAAGATAAACCAATTCAGCAATACCGAAGCACGGCCAATACCAAACCCCCCTTACAATCCCTCCAGAATCAGAATAATTCCGTAACAGGTTCTCGTGGACCAGGGCGTCCACCAATCACATTGGAGGATATAATCGAGTCTCATCGGCCTTTTTCCAATCGCCACTGCTTCAATTGCGGCAAGTTTGGGCATCGGATGGACCAATGCCGACTTTCGAAAGGAGTGCTGTGCGAGAACTGTGGGTTTCGAGGCTATCCATCCAACAACTGTCAACGACAATCGTCCGTATACGTCTGTGAAAGTGTATGGCGTAAACGTTCGTGCCCTTCTTGACAGTGGTAGTAATCTCACACTGATCAACGATTCTGTTTAGAATGCGGTAAAACTGGAAAATGATCTTCCCACCGCGAGACCCCGTCAACTGCGTACAGCCAGTGGAGAAGCACTCAATATTCGAGGACAGGGTTTATTTGCCAATTTTGTGGAAACAGCATAGAAAACGTTTAACCAATGCTTGTGGTTCCAAACTTGGCTATAGAATGCATTTTCGGAATGGATTTCTGGAAGACTTTCGACATCCAGCCTACAATCTCCGGTTGCGCTATGGTTAAGAGCACCGAAGAGATCGAATACGGTGAGCAGCCATTGCCCTCATCCGTACTAACCACAGCCGAGCAGCAAACGATGGAGAAGATTAAAACTCTTTTCATTCCAGCATACCCTTCTGAAAGTTAACTACTACTCCTATGGCGGAGCATAAAATAAATATTTCGGAAGAATGGAGGAAAAAACCTCTTGTTAGACAATTTTCATATGTTATGTCTCCTAAAACATAGAGCCTGGTATCAGTAGAGCTGCAGATTGCTCCACGCCGGTATAATTGAGCCTTAGCAACTCTGACTGGTCGCTGAATTGCGTACCAGTCATTAAACCCCACAAGGTTCGGCTTTGTTTGGATGCGCGCAAGCTTAACGAACGTACTGTGCGTGATGCCTACCCCTTGCCACACATCTGCCGAATCCTAGGTCAACTGCCGAAAGCAAAGTACCTATCGACAATAGATCTGTCGGAGGCATTCCTCCAGGTTCCACTGGAAAAATCCTCGCTTAAATACACTGCATTTAGTGTGCAAGGCAAGGGGCTGTTCCAATTCACCCGAATGCCATTTGGCCTAGTGAACAGTCCTGCCATTCTGGCCAGACTAATGGACGTGGTTCTTGGCCATGGTGAATTGGAACCTTATGTTTTCGTGTACCTCGACGACATCATCCTGGTAACGGAAACATTTGAGCATCACTTTCAGCTGCTTCGAGAAATTGCGCGCAGACTAAACAGAGCTTACCTTACGATAGATTTAGAGAAGTCAGTTTGAGTGTCAGAAATTTCGTTTGGGTTATTTGTTGAATTCCCAAGGCCTCCGGGGAAATCCCGGAAAAATACAACCAATTGTCGAATATGAGAGACCGAGCTCCATCACCAAACTCAGAAGATTCCTCGGGATGGCTAATTATTATCGCCGCTTTATTGCAAACTTTAGCGAGGCTTGTGGGCCGCTATCAGATCTCCTTAAATCTAAGACAAAAGTTATAGGCTGGACGGAAGCCGCTGAAAAGCATTTTGTATTATTGGCAGCAGTCTATCTCAACACCGACTTTGGCAGTCCCGACTTCTCTAGACAATTTATCATCCAGACGGATGCAAGTGATACTGCGGTAGCTGGTGTCCTTAATGCCAAATACAGATTGTGAGAGGGTTATATCGTACTTCCAAGAAAAGCTCACCACTCCCAAAAAATTACCATGCTGTTGAAAAGGAGGCACTGGCTGCATTACTCTATCGAAGCATTCGGGGTAGAATGAGGTAATCATTTCACCCTGCGGACTGATTCATCGGCACTAACCTACATCCCTTCAGGACGAAATGGAAAGTTGGTTCACGTTTTAGTCGGTGGAGCTGATCAACAACGATATGACGGTAGTTCATCGAAAAGGCAAAGAAAATGCCGCCGGATGCTCTGGTCCCGTAGCATTGCACTATCCAAGGTTCACCAACTTCAACGTGGTACACTTCCCTGGATGGATAAGGTCATCAGTCGCCCAGATAATTTTATTGACTTCAAAGTCGAGAATGGCAGGTTATTTAAATTCATTACCGCTATAAATGTACCGTTCGATTCCCGGTTTGAGTGGAAACTGGTGCTTCGCTCCGATGAGGTTCCCGATGTTTTAAAAAAATCCCAAACAATTTGATAAAACTTTGGCACGCATTCAACAACGCTATTACTGGCCCAAAATGGCCAAAGATGTACGATCCTACATACAGGCATGTTCTACTTGCAAGGAGACAAAACCGTCCTATGTGGCCAGACGTCTCCCGAAATGGGTAAAATGTGGTAGTGCATCACGACCGTGGCAGATAATCTCGATGGATTTCGTAGGCCCCTTGTCAGTGTAGTAAGAAAGGTAATCAACATATCTTAGTTATATGTGATTACTTTTCCAAGTGGGTCATGATTCACCCAGTAAAGAAGTTGATAGTTCTACCATGTGTGTGATATTGAAGAATCAGTGGTTTTTTAGAAATTCTGTCCCTGAGATCATAATCACAGACAATGGTAGCTCTTTCGTTTCTAAAGAGTTCAAAGATCTTTTAAAACACTTCTTTTTAAACAATATCACACACTGGTTGAACTCCCGCTATCATTCCCAATCCAACCCAGTAGAATGGGTAAACAGGACAATAAATGCTGCCACCCGCACTTACGTCCAAGAGGATCAGCGCATATGGGACATGAAAATCCCAGACATTGAGCACACGCTCAATACTAGTGTACATTCCTCCACTGGGATCATTAGCTAATTCATATTATATTACCCACGGGCAAGAGATAGCGGAACAAGCGATCCGATCATCGCCTGCCCGCCACGGCCAAGATTTATCTGTGGAAGAGAGAGAAGAAAGGCGCAAACAGATGATCACTAAAATACATAAAATAGTTATGAACAATCTTGAGAAATCTCACAACATCTCCCGAAATAGTTACAATTTACGAAACCGAACTTACGTAAAATCCTTTCGGTAGGACAGTTAGTCCACCGGAGAAACATGAAGGCCCCGCCGTCGACCATTATAACGCTGTTTAGGCGGCAGTACTTACCCTGCAAAGTAAAAGTGAAAATTGATCTCTCTTCTATGATTTGGAGATCTTAACGGGAAAAAATTAGGGGTTTGGCCAGCCGCTCACTTGAAACCCGGTTGAAATTGACACCATGATATCGGCAAAAGGCACTATCGGTGCAGCCGATCCTCATTTCTCATTTTTCAGTACCTAAAAATATAACTATTTCACTGAAAACAAAATACCACCTGTTTATTGTTCATGCCTTCGTCAATCATCCAAATCACAGGAAAAAATTTGTTGTTGTTTCTTCCTCTCCTATATTTGCGTTCTTCTTCTTCCTTGTTTACAAAATTCCGATAACTCGGCTCTGAGTAAACTAGGGAGTATGTTTATAAACAGAGTAACGCCTGCTCAGGTGTTACACTGTTCAAAATCTTAACTTACGATCGAGGGTATGTAGCAAAAATTTCCAGACCCGCTCAAAAACAGCAGAGAAGGGACCAATATTATAAATTAGAATAAAGAAAACCCAAGTAAGTGAAATGTTCTGCAAACGTCAGGGAGCTAGACAACTGTATGAGTGAAATGAACGAGTGAAAGATGATGTTTGAAAGGTGGGGGAATGAATGCGTTATTAATGAAAGTATTATGAATGAAAGTTTTATGAATGAACGTGTTATGAATGAATGCGTTATGAGTGAAAAAGTTATGAAAGCATGTATGATTTTGTGCCGAAAACTATTTTCGGGGAATAGTTAAAAATGAATAAGAGGATAGTCATATTACTTGTCTTTCATCAGTCTAGTTTTTTAAAGCTAAATGTGTCGAGTTGTAGTAGTAAAATAAAGTTTAAATATCTATAGCTAATAGAGAGAGGATGGACGGCACGGTTTTATTCTGACATGTCTATGATCCTAAGGCATGATTTTCTATAGAAAGCATTTATATTCCGATACAATTACAGACATTTTAATCCTACTTCAACCTAGAATGATTGGTAATTACAGTGGTTAGTTTACAGTTGGCCTTACCAGAATCGAATGAAAGAGCCTCCATTTGCAATCAATCATTGCTTCAAATTATCACCGAAATAGCAGGGTAGAGAGCCACTGTAGCGGCTCAATTATTCTAAGGATGAAGCAGGATTCCTAGCGCTAGCAGCCAGACTCTATGGTTGACAGTTAGTGATTTAGTGAAAGCATTCTCTCTCATGGAAAATTGTTCCACTAAATCAAATTAACTGTCTACGAAAAGAGAGTTTCCAAGAAAGAACTCCTACTCAAACTTAATCACTTTCATTGGTGGCCAGACTCTATTATTGAGTGTTACATGATTTTGCGGAAAAGTTATCTCTCCCATGGAAAATCATTCCGTTAAATCAAGCTAACCATCAATAAAAAGAGAGCCAAATTGGTTCCTCTTCCTGACCTCGTCCTTCTGTTTTGCTAGCCAGACTCTATCATTGTGAGTTGCGTGATTTTATGGAAAAAGATCTCACTGAGCACAATCATTCCACAAAATTAACCTAACCTCAATGAAAAGAGTTATTCAAATAGCACCTTATTACATGACTATCATTCTTATTGTTAAGTGAAAAAAACAAAACTTGTTTTATTTTTTTCTCCCAAGTGGGCTAAATGTAACCCGTCCATTGGTTACATTGTCTTATCTTGTTAATTGTAAAATACTCAAAATTTTGGAATTTTTGTAATTTTACATATAATTTTAAATATATTTTTTTAATTTTTATTTTATTTCTCTATTTTGATACACATTCAATTAATGAAAAGGAATAATCAGAATTAATTAAAAAAGATTCCCTCATTTCCCATATCATCCGTTACGCGCCATTCAGTGTGCAGCCCACAGTTGACCTTTACTATCGACCAGAAGGATCCCACACAGATATATACCGAACATTGATATAAAGTATTGTCATCACTGAGTGAATTAATAAGGTAAAAGTTCGACAACATTTTATTTTAGTGCGAGACCGTTAAGTATATTTTAGTGCTCAATCGAACGTTTTTTTCTTTACTTTTTCGTGCAGGAAAAGTAATGTGCGAGCCGTGAAGTGGCGACAGATAAGTGTATCGGCATCAAGTGGGTAAAGGCCTGGGTGTCCGAAAAATGAACTCCGACGGCCGGAATATTCGTGGCAAATCGGAGCCAGCCACAGGAGCGCCGTAGAGCCGAAGATTTCCGCTGTGTGGACCGTGAAAACGTTTGGACTTTGGACGGTAATTTTCCCTTCCCTTTCCCTTTTTCCTTTCCTTAATATCTTTTTAAATAAACTTAAAAAGAAATGTAAAAAAATTATATATATTGAATTTGTTTTATTCTTTTATAGTTCTGATCCCTTTTAACCCTTCTTACATCAATAGAAGGGTATTAAGATCGCTTGAAAACTCGACTTTTTATCCGAGGCCCACAGGGCCGAGTGTCATATACCATTCGACTCAACTCGACGAACTGAGCACATGTCTGTGTGTAGCATCACATCGGTGCATCACATCGGTTTCTCAGCCATCTGTGAACCGATTTCAGTTCTGTTGACGGCAAATGGAAGATACAACATTCCTATAGAACGCTATTGATTGTTTGTTCATTCGGACATTTCGTTACGAAGATATGAACGAAACAGTACTTGAAGGCTTATTATAATACTAATCAAACAGTTTAGTCTCCGATTACATACTGAGCTGTTTGTGTACCAATTTTCGTTTTGTGCCAAATCAAAGCTATGAAATCTACAAATAACTGGTCAGAATTTCATTATGATTAGATAATCCTTCATGGAGATATGACCAAAACAATACCTGAGAGCACATAATTGTGAGATGAAAATATACTCTTTGCAGTGCAAAACCGAACAAGACCAATCACACCAATCGATGCCGCTTGCATTCTATTGTGTCGCATCTGTTGCGTTGTATAGCACATACAGCGGACTAGCCACACTATGCGACTGTATAGAATTAGAGCAGCATCGATTGGCTCGAGTGGTCTGGTTTTGAACTGCAACGAGTATATTCGAAAATTACACAATGTCTCCCTTTACTATTTTCAACGAACATGTACACATCTCACCATCGGTGGATTAATGCGGGATTTTATAACTAACATAAACTGGTCATTAAAAACTAATAATCGTTATATTTTAATCACATTGCTGAACAATACGATCAGGATCGACAAATAGTTCATTTTATAAACTGAATGTATGGCATATTGAATATTTTTGAATCTTCTTGGAATTTCTGATGAAAATATGTATCCAGTACAATATTGCCCACATTTGAGTTTGTAATTTTGGTGAAGTGTAAGAAGGGTTCAGTCTCACCATCGGTGGATTAATGCGGGTTTTTTATCTTTGTTTGCTTCACCTTGGATACTCAGTGTATGGGAAGTTTTTCCGCCCAATTCCTCTCGGAGCCAGTAAACGACCCTAAATCCCAGGTAAAGCCTGAAGGGGGAAAAAAAGGAAGTCCCCAGTGAAACGGCCGATCTGGCAAGTGAGCTCTACTACCGACAATTTTTTGATTTCCTCCTTGGATATCGCTTTGGAAAATTCCTCTACGGTCTGTGTAAGAAATTAAAAACGAATTGATAAAATTACTTGGAACTAGCCCAGTCCAAGTAATTAAAATGAAAACAAAATCCCAGCCCGGCGATTCGCGCAAAGGGATTTCAAATGATATCTTCTTAGTTCACTTCAAGTCAAGTGAACTCAATAACCTTAAGGCTTTAGAAAAAGAAAGCCCTTTGCTCCATGTCAGAGTGAAGTGGACACATTTCAAGAAGACTGGAGCAAACTTCCTAAGCCTCATCCAGTGCCGTAAGTGCCAGGATGGAGTCACAGCACAAAGCATTGCCGTATGGTTGGTAAATGCATGAATTGTGGCGATTCCTCACACACCAAGGACAACTGTCCTGTGAAGGAAGATCCTCAAAAATTTAAATGTTCGAATTGTGGTGAAAACCATAAATCAAATCAAAAGTCGCAAAGCAATTTTGCAGTCGCGCACTAAACGACAGGTAGGAAACAATATACGTTCCCGACCAGCTACTACCCATTTTGCAGCTGGTAACATCGATCATTCGGGGGCGACCCCGGCGTATTGGTTAACATCCATACCTCTCACGTCTAAGTCACGAGTTCGAATCTCACCCCCGGAGAAGTTACGAAAATGTCCAATTGTGGTGTTTGACTGACCACGACCGGAGATGAACCTGCCCGAGGCTGAAAATCTCGATAATCAAGACAAAAAAACATCGATCAGCAAAGAACAAATTCCTACAAAACCGTCGGTAGAAACAGTGGACAGGGTTTTCCATCCGCAACTTCAAACGCTAAACGAGGAGCAAACACTATTTCGATACCTGCAAGTACCAACAGGGTTCATTCTGCAAACCCTACATTCTTACCTAACCTTGTTGTTAACAATGTTCAACATGTAAATGGACCTACCTAAGCTTCCGTTGCAACGGGCAGGAGCCAAAACCAAAATTCCCACGGGACTTCTGATGAATTTGATTTAGGTAGCATATCCGCTCCTAAATTAGAATTTTTACAGCAATCGTTAATCGATATGATAACCGATATGCTTGAAACTAATTCGATGTTTGATGATATTATGTAATGGATTTTAAGTCACTAAATATTTTGAATTGGAATGCTCGATCCATCAGAGATAACGAGGACGAGCTATTTAATGTTTTAAGAGTTCATAACGTGCACATTGCTGTTATAACTGATACTTATCTCTGCCCATAAGGTCAAAAGAGATCCAAATTATTTTGTCTCGCAATGATCGCCTTAATGGAGCTGTTGGTGGCGTTGCCATCATTGTCCATAGGCGAATCAAACATCACATTCTTTCTTCATTTGAAACCAAAGTTTTTGAAACTTTGGGGGTTTCAGTTGAAACAAAATTTGGGCAATTTACTTTTATAGCTGCTTATTTGCCTTTCCAATGCACTGGCCAGCAAAAGAACTGGCTCAAGGGTGACCTTCAAAAACTTACCCGTCATAGGTCTAAATGCTTCGTTATTGGTGATTTCAATGCAAAACACCGCTCATGGAATAATTCTCAAAGCAATGCCAATGGTAATATACTATTTGTCAATTGTTCTGCACAATACAATACCCAAACAGTCCAACTTGCTTTTTTCAGTCAGAAATCCCTCAACTATTGATTTGGTCCTAACTGATTCATGTCAACTTTGTAGTCAATTGATTACCCATGCTGACTTTGGTTCTGATCACCTTCCAGTTACATTTGAAATATCTCAAGAAATCATTTCTAATTCCATCAGTTGCTGATACCATAGAGCTGATTGGGATCAATATCGAGCATTTATGGAATACAAGTTTGATCCTAATGTTTCATTGCAAACAAGAAATGAAATTAATAATGCTCTTGAATCTCTAGCTTTTTCAATAGTTGGAGCAACAACTGCTTCAGTGCCTAAATGAGAAGATAAATTCGATTCAGTTCTAATTGATGACGATCTTCAGCTCTTGATTTGTCTGAAAAATGTACGAAGGCGTCAATATCAAAGAACTCGTGATCCCGCTATGAAAGTCATATGGCGAGATTTACAAAAGCAAATAAAAAAACACTTCTCTGCCCTGAGGAACAAAAATTTTGAAAATAATGTGTCAAAATTAGATCCGAGTTCCAAACCATTCTGGAAACTCTCTAAAATCTTGAAAAAACCTCAAAAGCCTATACCAGCACTTAAGGAAGGTGATAACATTTTGCTCACAAATGCGGAAAAAGCTCAAGAACTTGTTAAGCAGTTTGAGAGCTCCGATAATTTCAGTTTTGGACTTACTAGTTCAATTGATGAATCGGTTTCCAGAGAGTATCTGAATATTTTCTCACAAGAAAATATTTTTGACGATTCTTGGGGGACCGATTTGGATGAAGTAAGAACTATAACTAAATAATTTCAAAATATGGAAGCACCAGGTGATGATGGAATTTTCTAATCCTCATCAAAAATCTCCCTGAGAGTACTTTGTCTTTCTTGGTAAACCTTTTTAACAGATGTTTTCATATAGCATACTTTCCAGATAAATGGAAAAATGCAAAAGTCGTAACAATTTTGAAGCCAGACAAAAATCCGGCTGAAGCTTCTAGCTACAGACCGATCAGTTTGGTTTCTTCAATAAGTAAGCTTTTTGAAAAAATAATTTTGAATAGAATGATGCTTCACATTAATTCAAACTCAATTTTTGCTGATGAACAGTTTGGATTTCGCCATGGGCATTCAACTACGCATGAACTTTTGAGAGTAATAAATTTAATTGGTTCAAACGTTTTTTTTTTTTTTTGATTATCGATCGTCAATCAGTTTGGACGCAATTTTAAATCGCTCGCGACCACGCGCGTTTTGTTTTATTAATTTGTGCTTACTTTTCATTTTATTCTTGAGTGCTTTTTGCCGGTGCCGTTTATTCAAACATGAGTCAGATTAATTGTGAAGTGTGTTTTTTGGATCCGTCTGTCGATTCCGTAATGAGGACGTGTATTGGATACACACGCAAGTTTCACGCCGCCTGTGTGGATGTGACGGTTCCCCGAGGCTCACTTCGGAACCCCAAAAAAAAAGACAGAAAAGCTATTGATCCGTCGTTATTTGTGCTACCATGTTGTGGTTCATGCCAAACTCTGGTAATCGCAACTTTTGAGTTCAACGTTCTCACTCAACAACAAAAGCTCCTGGCTAAGCAAATTAGCGAAAACACGTAGGTTATGCATCGACTTGCTCTCCAACAGGAAAAACCAAATTTAGTCTCGGAAGCTATTGAGAGTATGGAAGTCATTCTTACTAGCATAAAAAATGAACTGTCTTCCATTAACAGAAACAGTAGTTTGACTGGAAGTACTACTATGCTGAAAAATCATTTAACCTCTTTAGCTAACACAGCAATGACGTCAACAATGCATAATCTAGCAGGTGATCTAAAAAAGGAGCTGCTAAATATTAACAATGAAATAAGTCAGCTCAATCAGCTGAGCATAGAAACCGCAGCCAGTTTAAATATGCAAAGCAACTCTACGCTAGAGCTCGATATCTTGGACGAGCTAAAAGCACTGACTGCGAACATAAACGCAATACCAAGGCATGGGGAAGCACACGCCAATGCACATTTAACTCCGTCACTCAATTCAAATCCCAGCCTGGCAATAGAATTGAATTATAACAACAAACACGACACCGACGACTCAGGTTGGCGACTTTTGGGAATGAGGAAGGTATGGAAAGCGGATTGGAGTGAATATGATGCTCGAAAATTACGTCGTTTGAATCAGCAGAAATTGGCTGAAAAGGCTAAAAAGAAGAAGAAACAGTATCTAGCAAATTTAGCAAGAAACGTCGACTTCATTAACAACAACAACAACAACAACAACAACAACAACAACAACAACAACAACAACAACAGCCACAACAACAACAACAACAATAGCAACCGTACTCACTTACCTGTTTTCTACAATAAATTCAACAACAACAACAACAAAAATCTCAACACCATCGGCAATCCACATAATCTACTACCACATGATCGAGACCTACTTGCGGCAGCAAAGCATTGTTTCTCCAGGCCGCCACCCATCTATCAACCGATACAATTTCAACGAGGCTAAATCCTACACCCTTACCCGGCAATTGATGAATCTTCACGCATAGCTCCTTCACATTCACCCAACTGGATGGCTCCGAGGAGTTTTTCAGCTGCACCATGTGAGTCATGTACATGCTCGCATGGGCATTCGAGTTTTCATCGGTAGTGATGAAACCCTTAGAGGAGGATAATGATTTTGAAGAGCATGACGATAACGCGAATTTGACGACATCTCTACATCAGAGAGGGGTAATTAATTTTAATAATCTTAATTTATCGACTAACTCGAATGAGCAAACGCTTCCACCTAAAACACAATTAAGTACCGAAATTCTAGTTTATTGACAAAATTTTAACCGTATGAAAAGTGCGGTTAAAATTCAAGAAATTCATAATAAAATTTTGGGTTGCTCATTCCCAATAATAATGGCAACTGAAACCAGTTGGGATCAAAGCGTTAGGAGTGAAGAAGTCTTCGGAAATTCTTATAATGTTTTTAGAAATGATCGCAATTTGGAAATTTCTGAAAAAAAGTCAGGTGGTGGTGTTTTAATAGCTATTTCTACCAATTTTAATTCAGAAATTATCGATACATCAAAAGTTATGGAGTTTGAACATGTATGGGTGAGAGTACACATGGCAGGTGAAACACATGTATTTGCTTCAGTGTATTTTCCTCCAAACAACCCTCGTAAAGAAGTATATGAACATTTTTTTCACATTGCAGACGCAATTATGTCTGAGCTTCCCCCAGAAGTGAAAGTTCACATATATGGAGATTTTAATCAACGTAGTGCTGAATTCATTTTAGATACCGAAAATGAGTGCATCCTTCTACCAGTCGTCGGAGAAAATGAAACATTACAGTTTATTTTCGACAAAACTGCAGGTTTAGGGCTCAACCAAGTTAATCATGTAAAAAACCAGCAAAATTGCTATTTAGATTTTTTATTAACAAATATTGAGGAAGATTTCTGTGTAGCAAAATCACTTTTTCCATTATGGAAAAATGAAGCTTTTCACACAGCAATTGAGTTTTCTTTATTTATCCACGAATACAAAAGACCCGACGACTTCGGATATGAAGAGGTCTTCCAATATCATTTAGCAAATTATGATATCATAAGAAACAAAATTATCAGAATTGATTGGCAAACCATTTTTAAGAACGAAGGAAATATTGAGACTTCTGTTGAAGTTTTGTATCAATTATTGTTTGAAATAATATTTGAAGAAGTACCACTCAAAAAAATAAGACGACAAGGTAAGTCAAACCAACCAATTTGGTATAATAAACAAATAAAAAATTTGAAGAATCGGAAGCAAAAAGCACACAAAATATACAAAAGAGATGGTCACAGCAATAACCTGGCAAACTACTTGAGTATTTGTGATGAACTGAATCTAACCATAAAAAATGCATATGATGAGCAAAATGCAAAAACTGAACTTGAAATTAAGTCTTGCCCAAAAAAAAATTTCAATTATGTTAAAACTAAATTGAAATCTGGCAACTTCCCATCTAGAATGCATCTTAACTCAAATGTTGGTAATAACGCAGAAGAAATTTGCAATCTATTTGCAACATTCTTTCAAGAAATATATACCACATTTGCTGAAGAAGATCGCGATTACGAATATTTCGATTTCTTCCCAGGATTTTCAAGGGACATTGGAGTTAGTCAAGTCGAATTTCAAGACATATTTCAAGGTTTGAATAATTTAGACGTTTCTAAAGGTTCTGGCCCTGATGGAATACCACCAGTATTTATGAAAAACTTAGCATTGGAACTTACATCACCTTTATTTTGGCTATTTAATAAGTCATTGAAATCTGGGATCTTTCCCAAACTGTGGAAAAGTTCCTACCTAGTACCTATTTTCAAAAGTGGGAAAAAATCCGACATACGTAACTATCGTGGAATTGCCATTTTATCTTGCATTCCTAAACTTTTTGAAGCAATTATTAATGAAAAATTGTTCACTCAAATCAAAAACAGAATCACTACAAAGCAACATGGATTGTTCAAAGGCCGATCAACTAGCACAAATTTATTGGAATTCGTTAACTACTCTCTGATAGCAATGGACAATGGTTACCATGTAGAAGCTCTTTATACAGACTTCAGCAAAGCTTTTGATCGCATTGACATACCCATGCTTCTTTTTAAATTGCAAAAATTGGGAATTGAGCCAGGAATTCTCAAATGGATCGAATCCTACCTTACTAACCGTCAACAAATAGTAAGATTTAAAGGGAAGAAATCAAACCCTATTCAAGTCACCTCTGGAGTCCCCCAAGGCTCTCATTTAGGTCCCCTCTTATTTATTTTGTTTGTAAATGACGTTTCCTTTATTCTTAAAAACATTAAATTTCTTGTTTATGCTGATGACATGAAACTATTTTTAGAAATAAGAAATAAAGAAGATATTATTACATTCCAGCAAGAAATAAACGTTTTCTATGTCTGGTGTAACAAAAGTCTTTTAGAGCTAAACGTAAAAAAATGTAATTCGATTACTTTTAGTAGGAAACGAAGCACCCTAGACGTAACTATTAATTTAGGGAATCAGCCAGTTGAAAAGTGTAAAAGAGTAAGGGACTTAGGAGTTATCTTGGATTCCAAACTTACATTCATTGAACATTACAATACTATCATCAACAGAGCAAATAATATGCTTGGATTTATAAAACGTTTTTGTTACAATTTTCATGACCCGTACACAATAAAAACATTGTACATTGCATATGTGAGGTCAATACTGGAATATTGTAGCGTAGTTTGGTCACCCTTCTCAGTCATACAAGAAGAACGAATAGAATCGGTACCGAAGCAGTTTTTACTATTTGCCCTTCGTAAATTAGGTTGGACAAGGTTACCTCTTCCATCTTATGGAGCACGCTGTATGCTAATCAGCATCCGATCATTAAAAGAGCGCCGTGAATTTGCATTAGTTTCATTCGTAAATGATATTGTTGCGCAACGCGTTGACTCAGTAGAACTTTTAGCAAAACTTAATTTTTACATTCCGTCCCGGCAATTACGAAATAGAAATATATTTACTACAAGCCATCATCGCACAAATTACGCCAATTTTGGGCCTCTTAATCAGATGATGGCAACGTACAATAAGCACGGAGAAAATGTTGACTTCACTATGACTAAAACAAAATTGAAGTAATACTTCAATGAAATTAGATAACCTAAACATTAAAAATATTGTTGGGGAACAAAAT